>OX104060.1:51000276-51364008 GCA_944474145.2 Dicrocoelium dendriticum
GGACGACAAAATGTTGCGAATTCTTCGCTAGTAAATTGTGGGCCATTATCGCTGACTAATGTCTCCGGCATTCCGAATCGTCTGAATATTTGAGGCAACTGTCTAATGGTTGCGACTGCAGTGATCGTCGGCATTGTTACGACCTCTGGCCATTTACTATGAGCGTCAATCACGATGAGATAAGATGTACCCTCTACTGGGCCGGCGAAATCTACATGTACTCTTGACCACGGCGTGGTCGCTGTTGGCCATGGGACAGGGGCCAATTTGTTTGGTGATTTTTGCGCCCACGCACAGTTTTCACACTGCGTACACAGGTGTGAGATATCATCACCCATCCCTGGCCAATACACGTAACTTCTAGCTAATGCTTTGGTGCGGGTGATTGCTTGATGGCCTTTGTGAAGTTGGGTGAGAATGGGCCGTTGTAAAGCTGAGGGAACAACTACACGTTCGGCGAAAAGCAAACACGAGTCAACGATTGATAAGCTGTTTTGGCACCGGTGATAGGGGATGAGTTCTGCATCTGATACCCTCGATGGCCAACCTTCTTTCACGTGCTTCATCACCTTACGTAGTATGGCATCCTGCGATGTGTGCTGCTGGATGGATTTTAGCGAGACTGGTAGGGATTTCGCGGTGTCGAGAATTACCTGATTGATCTCCTGATCCACTTTAACACTAGCAATCACTGTCTCGTTGTTGTCTGCTGGATGATCCGCAATTAACCGAGACAACACATCGGCTTGTCCAAAATCTGTGGTCGATTGGTAATGCATGCTAAAATCGTAGGCCAGTAAGGATAAAGCCCATCTCTGTAGACGGCTGGCTGTAGTTGCCGGGATGCCTTTATGTGAACCAAATATGGTCAGCAACGGTTTATGATCCGTCAGTAACTTGAAACGTCTACCATATAGCATTTTCTGAAATTTATTGACAGCAAATATGATAGCCAGGCCTTCCTTTTCAACCTGGGAATAATTTTTCTCTGCTGATGTTAACGACCGTGCAACGTGGATAACTGCTTTCTCAGAACCGTCTGGGAAAGTGTGGGACAACACAGCTCCGATGCCATAGTTGCTTGCATCGGCAGCTACCACGATTGGACGTTTGGGATCGTAATGCATGAGAAGGAGATTGGAAGTCAGCATATCTTTAATCCGATCTAACGCTGCTTGACACTCTGCTGACCAAGTAAACTTGACATCTTTCATGAGTAATGCGTTTAGTGGTGCTCGCAGTTGATGCATTTCCGGGAGAAAATTAGAATAGTGGCTAACCATGCCAAGAAAAGAGCGTAGCGTACTGACGTCTGTTGGTGTCGGCATGTTAACAATAGCTGAAATATTGGCTGGGTCGGGACGACGTCCATTCTGATCAATAATGAACCCCAGATATTTAAGTTGTGGCAAAAGTAAACTGCATTTGTCTGATCGCAAGCGCAATCCGTACTCTTTTATACGATCCAAAACTTGGTCGAGCCTCACTGCTAGCTCTTCTGGACTTGTTCCGACCACTAAGATATCATCTAAGTAAGCTGCAACACCGTCAATGCCCGTGAGCATGGTATCCATAAGCTGCTGGAAAATAGCTGGTGCTGTTTTAACCCCGAATGGCAATCGGTTAAACTGAAACAATCCACGGTGTGTGTTGATTGTCAACAATTCCTTTGACTCATCGTCAATGGCGATTTGTAGATATGCATCAGCTAGGTCAAGTTTGGCAAACAGTCTACCGCCTGAAAGTTTGGCAAAAATGTCTTCTGGGACTGGTAGTGGATAACTGTGTGTCTGAAGGGCGTCACTGAGACCTGTTGAAAAATCTGCACACACACGAATTGAGCCATTGGCCTTTCGTACCACTACGATTGGAGCAGCCCAGTCCGAGTAATCGACTGGTTGTATGACATCTGCTAGCTGTAGGCGATCCAGCTCTAGCTCTACACTGGTTAATGCAGAATAAGGCACCGGACGTTTAGGACGAAAAACGGGTTTAGCATCTGCTCTCAGCTGCAATTGAGCCTTCATTTTGCTACAAAGACCAAGTCCTTCCTGGAAAACTAGTGCATATCGCTGAAATAACTGTTGTGGAATGGACTGCTGTAGCCCTGCATCGATTATTACGGGAGGAATGCTGATTCCCAGTGTCAGTTTGCAGACTTTATCAAACGGAATACTCCAAAGATTGAAATTATCTAACCAGTCAATGCCGAGAATATTCAATCCTGGTTGGTTAGTGAGGTAGCATATAGACTCAAATTTTTGACCATTATACCAAGCAACCTAACTCACCAACCAAACCGAGAATTGTTCCGGATGCACTGAGGGCTGTCTGTTGAGTGGGCATAACTGGAGGACGTCCGATGGATTCCCAAATCGTTTGCGAAATAAGCGTGATGTCCGATCCTGTGTCTACCTGGAGAGTCGCGGGATACCCGTTTACACTCACTGTCAGATAGCGTCTTCGCGATGTCGCGTTGACTTGATAGCTAGCAACAATGCTGCGACTAGCCTTCTGCGGTGGTTTCGGAAAACGTTTGTTGGATTGTCAGCTTTAGTTGAGTTGCGTGGCTTGCAGAAACCTTCTTTGTGACCAAAGCGTTGACACTGATTGCACCGATGTCGGCGAAAAGTGCACTGGGAGGCGTAGTGCCATGCGCCACAGTTCCAACATACTGTGCGATGCTTTTTGGACTCCTGTTTGTGTGCTCTGACAGGTCTGACATCTGCCATGTAGATCTGCATCTGTTCCACCATAGCGGAATCATGCTTGCAATTGATCAGGTGCTGACATTCCGCAGCCATTTTCTGCAAGCTTATGTCTTGGTCTTGCTCCAGTCTGGTGAGAAGTCGTGTGCGGATGTCCGCGTCTTATGGAGATTGTAGACCCTAAATAAACATGAGACACATGACTTGTGTCTCGGTCATGGATGCAAGTTTACACCCCCCACACTCGCGGTTAACGATACCTGCGTAGGTAATGTAGTCGTCCATGGAGTGCTTGACGAGTTTTAAGCAATGATAACGTGTGCTGAAGAGCGAGGAACGTTCGCCAAAAATCTGTGTGAGGCACTGAACCGTGTCATCAAAAGAAAATTCGCGTGGGTGTTTGGGCAAAATATAGTTTACGATAACGAACATGCTCCGTGATCCCCAACTTACGAAGCAGTGTTCGTGATCGCCCATGAATCCTCCTTTCCACCGAACTCAACCCGAAAAATGTCATCATAGCGCTTTAACCAGGACTCGAAAGTAACACCCGATGCAACGTCATGCTGGAAAATCTGAATTGTAGAAACAATTGATTCAATGATGGTATGTTCATCCTGCGGTGCCATATCCTTGGAAACCAGGGAGAGGTTACGCGTTAGAGTATCGAGTAATCGGAGCTGTGCGGCCTCGAACTGCGACTGCTGTTGTTGAAGAATTGCACGGAGATCGTCTGCTGAAAATGCCATTTTAATTACCAATTCCGTCGCCAGTTGATATAACCCGATACTGTTCTAGTAGGTGGATAGAATACTAGATCGTGGAAATGACCGGTAGTATTGCTACAGCGGATCAAGAGATACTGACAAGCAGAGTCAACAAAGTGTCAACAGGAAGTTCACGTGTTTACCAGACTCACTGGGGTATATCGTTTGGTTGGTTCCAGCTTAGTGGTGATTGGCTGGACAGTTGTATGGTCTGATTGGATGACAGCACTACATGTTGGTTGGGTCCCGTATACGACAGTGTTCATCGCATCCAGCTGAAACAGAATGCGAAACCTGTTTCCATTAGTCAAGCTTTACCGATTCACTGGCGAAACGCCAAGCTGTCTCAGCAGGCTTGCAGGAGATGATAGCGAAAAATTTAATCCAGCCAATCGATTGCTCCGAGTGGGTACATCCAATAGTGAGTGTCTTTAGAAAAGACGGAATTCAGGATATGTAATGATCTAAACAGCCTAAAAAGGCAGATAATCGTCGAGAGATTTGTGCTAACTTCTTATAATGAGCTAAGAGTTCGCTTTTCCGGTGCATCATTTTTCTCAAAACAGGATTTAAGAAGTACGCTTTTCCACATGCCAATATCTGATGACTCCAAAGCCCTTACTGCTCTCCTAGCCACGGATGGATTTTTTCAACACAGTTTTATCATTGGTCTGAGCTCAGCACCTGCTACCTGACAGAAGTTCATCACGAGCGCTGGCAGGTATTAATGGACAGGTTGCTTACTTGGATGACATTTGTGTCTTCGGTGTCTCGCCGGAAGAGCATGACAAGCGCTTACATAAAGTCCTTCATCGACGCAGTAAACTCGATCTCCGCTTTAACACGTAAAGGTGCATATTTAACGCTTCTGATTCAATTTCTAGGGCACATGATTTCTCGTAGCGGTATTCGTCCGAGTAATGAGAATATCCGTGCCATAGCTGACTCGCAAATACCTAATAAGTTAACAGAACTAAAGTCTTTTCTGGGTGTGTACTTTTACAAGTTGCGGTTGGTTCTCGATTTTGCAACAACTGACAGAAAATAGGTCACTGTTTTTATGTGGAAGTGAACCACAAAATGCCTTTGACGAACTTAAGCGATGAATTTTCTCCGCCCCATTGACTGCGAAATGATGAAGCATTCCCTACCTTTGTGTCAACTGATGCCTCCAATGTCGGTCTCGGTGCTGTGCTTTTACAACTACAAAACGGTGAAGAGCAAGTTCTTCTCCTTGTTTCACAAAAGTGTTCAGACTCCGAACGCCACTACTCCGCCAGCGAAAAGGAAACTCTCGCTTGCGTATGGGCTTGAGGGAACTGACATCCTTATTTCTGTGGACGACGACTCATTTTATAAACAGACCACTCTGCTCTTGTTACATGTATGTTCTTATTCACTTCTTGCGCGGACTAAGGGTCCAGGTGCGATCCAGCAATACTCGAGTAATACGTATCAGAATGGCGACGGTTGCTACGAGCCCTCTTGCGGGACTGTCATGTCTGTGGCCTGATGGTGCAGAAAAACCCTCTCTACAGTCGTGGATACAGTGGAAAACATCTTTCCAACATCAAATGACTCTCTTTCCTGTGTTAAACCCCTCTATCGTGTTATCCGATACCCATTGGATTATGTTATTCCGCCAAGCCCTTGGATCAGAAGGACAACGTCATTTTGACGCTACGAACTTGATGGCTAAGACCAGTATTGTGCACGTGATCCAGTTGTTTGAGGAATTGTGGGGAATCCAACAAAGTGTGTTTTCCGCTCGTTATCAGTTTTTCAAGCTACAGCAACGATGCGGAGAAAGTGTAAATGATTTCATTGCCCGCATTCATCAAGCTACACCGGAATGCCGGTACAATACCATTCCCTCAAGTCGGTTTGAAGAAGTCATGAAAATCCAGTGCCTAATTGGTGGAGTTACAGATGATGGTGCGAGGGAAAAATTATTGTCACAGGAGGAAGAAACCCTTTCCTGGGAAATGGCGTGTAACCTTGTACGTCAAAGGGAAAACCTAAAATCCCAACTATCCACCTTCAACCCTCCTCAGCCTGTGGAATGTGTAAACAAACTGTCACCACGGTTATCCTCTGAAAACAGGGTACGGAAGTTCGTCTGCTACCGATGCGGGGAGCAGCACACTTCTCCCACCCAGTGTCCTCATACTCGCACAAAGTGCAGAAATTGCGGAAAACTTGGCCACCTGGCACGTGTTTGCCGTTCCCCACGGTCACAAGTCTCGATCAAATCATTGAACTCCGACGACGGTGAGTATCCAGATTCCCAGCTAAATTTTATGAACCATATAATTTCAAACTGCTCAGTTATGACGAAAGTGTCTCCATATAGGATCACGCTTCATGTTAATAACGAACCTGTTTTATTTGAATTGGATACTGGTTCCGCGGTGACATTGATTAATAAAAACGCGCTCTCATCGTTACCCGACCTGGAACCGACTGATACCGTTTTTAGAACCTATACAGGAGAAGTGATTGATTTACTTGGGAAGTGTCAGGTACGAGTGCAGCATCAGGGTAGATCACACAGTCTGGTACTTCATGTTGTGCCTCAGGCTCCAGTCAATTTGCTTGGTCGCGATTCGATGTATATGTTACCACAAGTATTAAATACTATCCACTCCGTGGGGGAGGATACCTTTGAATCGGTCCTTAAACGATATCCAGAAGTGTTTGACGAGCAGCAATTGGGCAGACTCAATGATTTTAAAGCAAAAATCCATATGTCAGACTCAAGTACACCAAAGTTTTTTAAGGCCAGAACACTGCCCTATTCCTTACGACCTAGAGTGGAAGACGAGCTGAAAAGGCTTCAAAGAGAAGATATAATTGTACCAGTCCAACAAAAAAAAAGTGGCGCCCTGAAAAAAAATGTACTTAAGCCCGACGGTAACGTACGAATCTGTGGTGATTATAGGCTTACAGTAAATCGAGGTGCCATCATAGACCGTTATCCATTACGGAAAATTGGGGATTTGTATGCCAACTTGTCTGGAGGAGTCAACTTCACTAAATTGGAGTTGAGTCACGCCTATGCGCAGGTAGAGTTGGATGAGGCCTCCCGACGTCTTACGACGATCAGTACACATTTGGAGCTATTCGAATACACTAGACTGCCTATCGTGCGTGACATACCGAACACTTGCGCATATCTCGATGATATCCTTATCACGGGTCGCACAGAAAAGGAGCACTTGTACACGTTGGACCGGGTGTTGCATAAACTCTCTGAACACGGTTTGCGTTTGAAACGCTCCAATTGTGCTTTCCTAGTTGATTCAGTTGACTACCTCGGTTATAGACTGGACAAGCATGGTTTACACGCGCGGAAAGATAAATTACAACTCATTATTTCTGCACCCTCACCTCGTAACGGAGCCCAGTTACGCTCGTTCGTTGGAATGCTTTCACATTATCGTCGGTTCCTACCTAATCTTGCTTCTGTTCTAGCACCACTTCACAACTTGCTGAAAAAGGATTCTAAGTGGGCATGGGGCGAGGAAGAGCAACAAGCATTTGACAGGGCAAAAGGTCTCCTTGCTTCTTCACCAGTCTTGGTACATTACGACCCCAACAAACCCCTCATCCTACAGTGTGATGCTTCAACTTTTGGAGTCGGGGCAGTGCTGGGACATAAAGTCCACGACGGAACAGTTCGCCTTATTGCTTTCTCGTCCCGCACATTACAACCTGCTGAGAAAAACTACGCACTATTAGACAAGGAAGCACTGGCCATAGTATTCGGAGTAAAACGGTTCCATCAGTACTTGTGGGGCAACCAGTTTGAGATACAGACTGACCATAAACCACTGTTATCACTTCTTGGTAAGGAACGAGGCATAGAACAACTTAACACACCCCGAATAGTACGCTGGGCACTCCTACTTTCTGCTTACAATTATCAAATCCGATACATTGCCGGTCCTCACAATAATGTCACTGATGCGCTCAGTAGATTGCCACAGGTTGACCAACAGACGGAAAGAAGTGACGCGCCCTACGAGTTTGTTCAACTTTTGCAACACCTGAATACTACACCCATATCTGGTGACATGGTTAGGCAAGCTACAGACAGAGATCCCGTTCTATCGACTGTGAAGCGTATGCTGCTGCGTGGCTGGGGTTCGCGAGCCCCTGGTGATCTGCGTCCGTTTTTCAATCGTAGATTTGAGCTGAGCCTGCATGAAGGATGTATCCTGCGTGGATCTCGCATCGTTATTCCATTGACTCTCAGGTCAGCTGCACTGAAAGAATTACATGATGCACATCCAGGTATTGTCCGCATGAAAGCCCTCGCCAGATCCTACTGCTGGTGGCCAGCGATTTACCGAGACATCGAAGCACTTTTGAGTACTTGTGACACATGCAAAAATATCAAAGAGATAATCCAACAGGCCCAATTCACACTTGGCAGTTGCCCGACAGCCCATGGGAACGTGTCCACGCCGATTACTTTGGTCCGATCGAAGGAAAAATGTTGCTAATTTTAGTAGATGCGTACTCCAAATGGATTGATGTGCATGTTGTTGCAAACGCTACTGCAGAAGCTACGCTCTAGTCTATCTACACATGGCATACCGAAAACATTAGTCACTGACAACGGTCCGCAATTTACTAGTGCACCGTTCAAAGAATACCTGCAGAGCAACGGCGTCATCACATGACTTCCGCACCGTACCATCCGGCATCAAACGGTTTAGATGAAAGAGCGGTCCAAACCGTCAAAGCTGGTCTTCTAAAGCAGCATAATGGCTCGTTACGAACCAAACTTGACCGATTCTTGTTCGCATATCGGAGCACACCGCTAGAGTCTATCGGAAAGTGCCCTGGGGAGGCAATATTTGGGCGTCGACTACGTACGAGGCTAGACCTACTTTTTCCAGACCCTCGTCAGACCAGGCGTTACCAGCATGAACGTATGCATGAAAGTGGACGCGCACCAGTTAAGCCCCAGAAGTTGATAGTAGAACGTGATGTTTACACGAAACTACCACATGAACAGTGATGGCAGCCTGGCAACGTGCTTACGAGCTCAGAAACGGAGGCCGAAATACAACTAGAGAGTGAAGAGACAGTACGCAGGCACAATGATTTCATCCGACCCTGCACTCCAGTCACACCGTACCCTGAGGAAGAGAAAGTGGTTCCAGAGGATCTGGAGGAGACAAACAAAAACCAAACGGAAGAAATCAATCAGCTGATTGCTATTCGGAAACCGCACCGCTCACTTAAGCCGATAGAACGTTACATTTCACAACTGTGATTCCACCTGTCTTTTGCTTGCGGCAGCCTAACGGCTTCATTGCTGGGCTGGCACCGCACGTTCGTTCGAGTGTATACTCCCATCACAGTGCCTACCTGTCTATTACTCACTACATCGTTCATACTGGCTCCAGGAGACAGTTGGTCGTTGCTGGAGGGGACGGGGTGCACGGTCATTGTGGCCGTGCTAAGCTCAAAGAGCGGTTCCATGTACTCAGTGTGGAGCGGACTACGGTCCAGCCACCGCCTTGTGTGCGCTTGATTCCCCAAATACAGCGTGCTTGTGTTTGCCTGTGAAGGAGTGTGGGCCGGCTCCGTTGATGAAACGTGGTCCCCATCCGCATGCCTCCCGGTCTTATTCCTTCGGGTTTACACTGGATATGGGGTGTGGTTGGAGCTGTGGGTGGTGCAGCGCAAGCCATCCATGGTACCTCTGTAGGCGCAGGCGTCCTGTGGCTTGCCACAGTAACAGGCAAATCCGAAACCGGATGCCGCCAACCATATATATATATATATATATATATATATATATATATATATATATATATATATATATATATATATATATATATATATATATATATATCTGGTTAACCAGCGACGATGGAGCTACCAATATTGGTCTTTGCATTTGACAACTATCTAATACTGAAGCTTCCTCTCGAATTTCATAGTACGGGAGGAAATTACAGGAAATTTTGTTATTCCTCGGCCATCCATGCTGGACGTAAGCCACAACCTGCTGCAGTGTCGCGTCTCTCGCATTCTCAGTTCGTAGTTCATTAATCGTCAGGGCTGCAAAATAGGATCCAAGACTGGACACCATTGCCGCCTATCTGAATATATATATATATAGGCGGCGATGGTGTCCAGTCTTGGATCCTATTTTGCAGCCCTGACGATTAATGAACTACGAACTGTGAATGCGAGAGACGCGACACTGCAGCAGGTTGTGGCTTACGTCCAGCATGGATGGCCGAGGAATAACAAAATTTCCTGTAATTTCCTCCCGTACTATGAAATTCGAGAGGAAGCTTCAGTATTAGATAGTTGTCAAATGCAAAGACCAATATTGGTAGCTCCATCGTCGCTGGTTAACCAGATAATTGCGTGTGCTCAAGAGGGTCACCCGAATATTGTCCGAACTAAAAATAAAGTCCGACATTACTTTTGGTGGCCACGAATGGCATCAAGTATTGAAGCATTTGTGAGAAACTGTCAAGCTTGCCGAATAGCGGATAAAAGTTCTCTGCCTGTCGAGGCTCCCGTGCAACCGATACCATACCCGATGAGGCCGTGGGCCAAAATTGCAATTGCTGTCATGGACTCCTTCGCCACTATCCCGGTGAATAAGAAAAATTTACTTGTTGCAACCTGCTTTTACAGCAGATGGCCTGTGGTGCATATATGTGACCAAGTGACCTCTTCCGTAGTGCTGCGATGGCTCAGACATCTGTTCAGTCGCTTCGGATTACCAGAGGAAGTGGTTACAGATAATGGTCCCCAATTGTGTAGTTACGAATTCGCAACTTTCCTCCAACGACATGACGTAAAACATTCCCGGACGGCCCCCTACAGTTCTACAGCTAATGGCATGGTGGAGCGCCTTAACCGGTCTCTCAAGGAGGCAATACAGGCCATTCAACTAGGATGAGTAGAGTGGGAAGAAACTATCTTAACGGCGCTGCTATCATACAGAACCTGTGAACACAGAGCCACAGGGAAAACGCCTGCCGTAATGATGCTAGGAAGACCCTTGCGCACCAAACTTAATGCTGCACACAACGTGTCCTTTTCTGTAAATCCCGAAGTGCCAAACCGCATAGCAACATACCAACAATCCTACGCTAAAACCTCAATTCCACTGCAACCGGGATCATTTGTTCGGATCAAAAATAGAAGTACCGTAAAGGGTCACCCAACTCTGTCTGCACCGCTGAGAATCACGCATGCATGTGCGCCTGGCACATACCGATTGGAAAATGGTTTGATAGTCAACGCCCGTCGGCCTCTACAGAGCAACTGGATCGGCATCGTGGTCTAGCCAAGATACGTGTGAAAGCCACGGCTTACTTCACCGTCCTGTCGACTACGCTGGTCCAGCCGAATACAAAAACCATTTGATCGATACCAACCTGCATGGCATGTTTTCCGACAGGGAGAGTGGTGTTGTGATTCGCTACCGTAGAGTTTTCCTGATTGGCTGAACTTCGTTCAACGCTGATTGATTAGCGGACATTTTATAAACGCCTTTTCGCTCTTGGCAGTTGTACGTACTATGTGCCTTCTACAATATACCGTGTATAAGCCGAGGAATATTGGACAATTTCCCATATCCGTAGTGGGTCGGGGGGTTCAACTTATACAAACATTATGCACCCATAAATTCATTGCACATCAATACCTCTATCTGTCCATAGCACCACTCGCTAATGACAGATGGTATCCCAGGTGGGGATTTGAAGTGCCTACAGGTAGACATTATGTTTGCGTCGAAAATTCTTGGTATATAGCACACTTGACTTTCACGACGGATGGCAGTAACCGAAACATACTGATTATCACACACAAGACCATCGGAAAAAGAGGTGATAGAACAGCAAGTCCCGGTAGATTTTATAGGCTCACATATCCAAACGCTGCACAATTGTATTAAAATTACTCGAATCCTTCGAGACATGTTCGGTGGCGCCTGGGATAATAGTCGGTAAGCAAAGATCTGTAAGAGACGTGCCAAATACGACACAGTACAGAAATTGCAGGCGACTGAATCCAGCGTGTATTGTGCAGGCTACAAAAGTAGGAAGCGAATCAACCAGAGCGAGAACAGGAGGTGAGGAGAGGTGCGAATAGTTGCATGGGCTTGATCGCAAGATTCCAAGACGGGGCGTATAGCAGAGTTCGCTGAGTCCAGACTTTTTTTAATTATTAATGATGATCTTGTGGACCAGAGTGAATCATCGACAGGCCGTCAGGGTGGGCTGGTCCGACTGCAAAAAAACTGGCTAGTCCAGAAAAAAGGCCGATACGACATTTCAACCCTGCAGACCGTACGGTGTGCTTGGGAGGTGTCACTCCCCCCACTGCATTCCAGTCCACGGTCCTCGTCCCACGAAGAAATTCGGGAGACCTCGCCGGCAACGCGTGGCCAGACGATTGGGGATCAATGGCGCCGAGAGCGAATAACTGTTCCTTGGGTCAGGAAAGGGACGTTGGGTCGGTTGTTGACTCACTGGAGGATTGCGATGAACCGACAAGAACTCCAACTAACGTTGCCCAGGTAGCTCCGGTGGTTGAGTTTCTGGAAGGTAGAACTAATAGGGACTGGGCAAGGGTCGAGGGAAGGGGCGTGACGCCACGAAAGGGAACATGGCAAAAGCAAATACGCTTTTTAGGATTTCGAAATGTATTGGGTTTTTTGTCAATTTTGCAAAACGATTCTGGACTAGACACCCGGTTACCACTAAAGACGAATTAATCGAAATAGCAAACGTTTACGAAATCTGAAAAACGGACGGAACATTTGACCTGTCTACCGCGTCGGTCGGTTGCCTGGGGTTGAAGTGAGGTAAGTTGAGGGTCAAGGGGAACGGAGGGTTTCGGGACGTCCAGTGCTCGGGAAGTCACCGCAGGTGCGGGTGCATGTGTACTAGTATCAGGATGGGTTACAAGTGGTTTGTCAAAGGAAGCCACTTTGAGGCAGTCGATGGGCACCGTCGTTCGGTGACCATTCTGGTTTAAGGTGAAGTGTCTCGGAGTCCGTTGCAGGATTCTGAAAGGGCCAGTGTAGGGAGGCTGAAGAGGGCGCCGCACTGCGTCGGTGCGGAGAAAGTCGTGAGTGCAGGTAGAGAGTCCGCTGTGCATTTGCACATCTCTACTCTGTTCACGGGGCGGAGTCGGGCGTAGTGAACGCATGCGTTGAGCTAGGAAGGACGCAAAGTTAGGTGGAGGCATACCGAATGATGCGCGAGGCGAAACGAATTCTCCTGGCAACTTTAGCGTTGTGCCGTAAACCAGCTCTGCTGGTGCCCATTGCAAGTCAGCTTTGATGCTGCTGTGAATGCCTAAGAATACGAGGGAAACGTCCTCGCTCCAGCTAGGGTCGGAAGAGGCGAAGAGCTAGGCTTTTAGCTGTCTATGGAGGTGTTCGACTAAACTGTTGGCCACTGGGTCATACGCTGTGGTATGAATGCGGCGGCAGCCTAAGAAGTTGCCGATCTAAGTAGTCCCGGATAACAGCTTCAGCTCTGCAGTTTGTTACGGGAATGGCTTCTGGCAATCCGGTGAAGCGGTCGACAATGTAAGAATTTATACGAATCCGCGTGAAGGAGGCAAGAGACCTACTAGGTCTATGTGCACATGCGAGAACCGAGAGGCCGGGGCGAGAAATTAGCCAAGAGAACTGTGGGTGTGACGATATATTTTTGAGCGCTGGCATTGAAGGCAGGTGCGAGGCCAGGTACGAACATTTTTGTTTACGCGTGGTCAAATGAAACGTTCGGTGACCATTTTCAAAGATGCACGGATAGTAAGTGCAGTGCGTCAAACACTGTGCGTCTGAAGCAGACGGGCACGGGGGGTCTAGCACAACCTGTGGAAGTGTCACAGAGGATGGTTCCTTCCGTGGTTTGGAGAGGAACAGGTTGCACTTGCAGCGAAGTGGACTGCAGGATGCGTTGTATGTCTTCGTCTTGAGCCTGAGCCGATGCCATGGCGGCAAGGTCGACGGCAGGCAAAGACGGGAGAGTGAGGTTGACGCATGAGAGGGCGTCGGCGACGGGATTGTCGACATCTGAGACATGACGTATGTCAGTAGTGAACTGCGTGACAAAGTCTAGGCGTCTTGTTTCCCGGGGTGAATATCTGTCGCAAGCAGAGTGGAAGGCGAAGATGATGTGTTTGTGGTCAGTGTAGACCGTGAAAGCGCGCCCTTCGAGTGTGTGCCCGAAGTGACGAATAGCTAGGTAGGCGGCGCGCAGTTCACTGCCAAACGTGCTGTAGCGGAATTCCGCTGGCTGCAGGCGCTTGGAGAAGAATCCAAGAAATTGCTGTTGCTCACTAACGTGTTGTTGGAGGACGGCTCTTACCGCGACGTCTGAGGAAGCAGTCGCGATAGAAAGGGGTGCAATCGATTCGGAATGAGCGAGAAGGGCTGTTGTAGATAGCATCCTTGAGCTCGGCGATGGCTGTCCGGCAAAGCGGACTTACGTTCATTATTTCTGAATAGGTCAGTCAGGCTGCATGAGCTGGGCGCAGCGCTGAATGATACGTCGGTAGTAGTTGACCAAGCCACAAAATCGACAGAGGTGCTTGAACGAAGTCGGAGATGGGAAGACCTTGATTGTTGGGATCTTAGCAGCAAGGACTTCGATACCAGAAGATGAAACCGGGCGGCCTAGGAATTCTACCGTTGATTTGCTGAGTTCGCACTTTGTCGGGTTCACTGTGACACCGTGCTGGGTCAAGCGCTGGAAGAGAGTTCGAAGATGCTCGATGTGCTCTTGTTCCGATGGACTGGCTAGTAAAATATTATCGAGGTAGGAATATGCGAAGTCTAAGCCACAAGTGACATCGTGGATGAGGCGTTAGAAGGTTTGTGCGGCGTTGCACAGTGCTAATGGCATTCTTAATAATTCAAAACATGTCGGAAGGAGTGACAACGGCTGTCTTAGGAAGGTCATTGTCTTCTACAGGTATCTGGTGATAGGCGCGAACCAGATCGATCTTGCTGAAGATCGTCTTACCTGTGAGGCATGCGGTAAGATCCTGAATGTGTGGGATGGGATAGCTATCTGGGACGGTTAGTAGATTGAGTGTTCGTTAGTCACCGCAAGGGCGCCAGTCACCAGATTTCTTTGGAACTATCTGAAGTGGATAGGACCGTCGGAAGGGCGGATTATTCCTAGTTCAAGCATGTGCTCAACTCCGCCCTAGCTACCTTTAGTTTCTCGGGTAATAGTCGGCGTGGACAGTATGAGACGGGTAGGTCATTCGTCCGTATGTGGTGCGTGACTTGGGATGCCACGGGCAAACCTGCGTTCATTGGCTGAACGAGCTTGGAATACTGGGAAAAGCGGTTGGCGTAGTCTGGCGAGGTCTGGAGAAAGGCGTAGACCGGTGTTATAGATGCGATATCGGCGTTGATACTACGTACACTGAGTTTCGTTGCAGTGTCGACTATCATCTGGCGTTTCGCATTGATCAATAGGTCGAAATGAATGAGAAAGTCAATGCCGATGATAACGAAGGGGACTGCGGCGACGGTGAATACCCAGCGGAACGTGCGCCGAAGACCTAGGTACAGGGTAAGCGACCGATGACCGTAGGTGGCTATTGGCGTGCCATTGGCGGCATCTAGGCTTGTCGACAAAGAAGCGATAAGCTCACCTGGCATATGGGGAATGACGCTGACTTCCGCCCCGGTATCAACTAAGAACGGGGTCTCGGAATCATAATCCCTAAGGTAGATGAGACGGCTTTGAGTTTTGCCGACGTCATTCGTGGCCATTAGAGGCCGGCGTGGCGGATCATCTGTAGCGGAGTAGTTACATGGCTATACGCACTTACGGGCTTTATTTCCGAAACGCGAGTGGTAAAAGCAGTAACCTGGGGCATCAGGTTTTGTGCGACAGTGCGGTGATCCAGAGCGGTTGCCGTGCTTACGGTTAAAAATGAGTTCCTCGATTTGGCGCTGAAGCGACGCTATCTGCGATGATAACACGTCTATTGCCGACGGCTAGCTAGTCGCACTTGTCGATGTGATTGCGCCAGCAGGAAGCTCCATAGATGCTTTAGTTTTAATCTCTGGCCGGTGCCGTTCGATGACGCGGTCTGTAAGTCTGTAATTGCTGTGATTGGCAAGTCACTTCCTGCTGCAAGGATAGCCTGAGTGCTTTCAGGAAGGCGTTGCATCCACAGCTCACGGAGAATCATTACGTTGGACGTGTCGATGAGTTATTGAATTTCGCGCAACAAGGCTGAAGGCATTCTATCTCCTAGTTGCAGATCACTAAATAGTTTGTGTAAGAGTCTCGTATTTCATTACTAGAGAGAAGCAAAATATGCTGTTGCTCACTTGCGAGGATATACACTGAGAAAGGCGAGATATTAGCTGATTATACATGGCGAAAGCAGAAGAAATCCAACGAATGTTAAAAGCGGATTCTAGGTGGAAAAACCATAACGAAGGATGATTCTCCCAATAAGGTGGAGGGGCTATCGCAACAGAATTGGCTATCACAGGCTCAACGGCCTTAATCGCGCATGTAGATTGCTCATCCTCTAAATAATCTATTGCAAAAAACAGATAAAAATGTGTTAGGTGAGAAAACAAGATGCTCACAAGTAGTGAATCACAAAATCACTGGAACGAGCTCACCAGAATGAAAATTCAAAATGGTGGACGGTGTGTTCTGGAGCACGGTCACCAATTGTTGGGTGGCGCCTGACTGCTAGTCAGCAATCGGTGACACGTAAGAGACGTGTCAAATACAGGACCAGATAGAAGTTGGAGGCGACTGAACCCAACGTATATTGTACAGGCTACAAAATTAGGGAGCGAATCAAACAGAGGAACGGTGCATCAAGATACTCACTAAAACGTTTTGAGTAAACGGATGTGCAGTCAGTAAAACAAGTGGACGTTTTGAAGGTTAAAACAACCGTGAAATCCAATTTTGCAAAATACTGAAAGAGCGTGTTTTCCAGTACACTACAATAGATTCATTCGCAGCTACGACAAAACTGTGAGTTGAGAATGATGTGTTCCAATTCATGGTACTGATATATCCATTAAACGCGTTCCGGTCAACTCGTTTGAGGTTGCGAAAGAGTAGTAACGTTGCACTTGATAGTTTAGGTGATTTAACAGTCGTTACAAAGTACAGTGTTGTGTTCGCAGCTCGGTAGTGAATTACCAATGTGCGGGAGCGATCCACATCGTGAATACAAGATTTAGGGTAGTGGTACTCTTTTGGGCTCCCTAACATGCCGGGTCCAGAGATTGTGGTGTATAAAGGAGACTTGTAGTGTGCCGGAAAACACTCGTTCATTATTTAGCAACGTTGGATTTTACAGTTGTTTTACCTTCAAAACGACCACTTGTTTTACTGACTGCACATCCGTTTACTCAAAACGTTTTAGTGAGTATCTTGATGCACCGTTCCTCTGGTTGATTCGCTCCCTAATTTTGTAGCCTGTACAATATACGTTGGGTTCAGTCGCCTCCAACTTCTATCTGGTCCTGTATTTGACACGTCTCTTACGTGTCACCGATTACACACTAGTATCCCAGGCGCCACCAGAACACGCCGTCCGCCACTTTGAATTTTCATTCCGGTGAGCTCGTTCCAGTGGCTTTGTGATTCATTACTTGTGAGCATCTTGTTTTCTCACCTAACACGTTTTTTATTTGCATTTTACAATGGACTATATAGAGGATAAGTGATCTCCATACGCGATTAGCGCCGTTGAGCCTGTGATAGCCAATTCTGTTGCGATAGCCCCTCCACCTTATTAGGAGAATCATCCTTCGTTATGGTTTTTCCACCTAGAATCCGCTTTTAACATTCGTTGGATTTCTTCTGCTTTCGCCATGTATAATCAGCTAATATCTCGCCTTTCTCAGTGTATATCCTCGCAAGTGAGCAACAGCATATTTTGCTTCTCTCTAGTAATGAAATACGAGACTCTTACACAAACTATTTAGTGATCTGCAACTAGGAGATAGAATGCCTTCAGCCTTGTTGCGCGAAATTCAACAACTCATCGGCACGTCCAACGTAATGATTCTCCGTGAGCTGTGGATGTAACGCTTTCCTGAAAGCACTTAGGCTATCCTTGCAGCAGAAAGTGATCTGCCACTCACAGCCATTGCAGATCTAGGAGACCGCGTCATCGAACGACACCAGCCAGAGATTAAAACTAAAGTATCTAAGGAGCTTCGTGCTGGTGCAATCACACCGACAAGTGCGACTAGCTAGCCGTCGGCAATAGACGCATTATCATCGTAGATAGCGTCGCTTCAGAGCCAAATCGAGGAACTTACTTTTAACCGTGCGCATGGCAACCGCTCTGGGTCACCGCACCGTCGCACAAAACCTGATGCCGCAAGTTACTGCTTTCACCACTCGCGTTTCGGTACTAAAGCCCGTAAGTGCGTATAGCCATGTAACTACTGCGCTACAGATGATCCGCCACGCCGGCTTCTAATGGCCACCAACAACGTCGGCAAAACTCAAAGCCGTCTCATCTACCTTAGGGATTATGATTCCGAGACCCAGTTCTTAGTTGATACCGGGGCGGAAGTCAGCGTCATTCCCCATATGCCAGGTGAGCGTATCGCTTCTTTGTCAACAAGCCTAGGTGCCGCCAATGGCGCGCCAATAGCCACCTACTGTCATCGGTCGCTTACCCTGCACATAGGTCTTCGGTGCACGTCCCACTGGGTATTCACCGTCGCCGCAGTCCCCTTCGCCATCATCGGCATTGACATTCTCAGGTATTTCGACCTATTGATCAATGCAAAACGCCAGATGATAGCCGACACTGCAACGAAACTCGGTGTACGTAGTATCAACGCCGATATCGCATCTATAACACCAGTCTACGCCTTTCTCCAGACCTCGCCAGACTACGCCAACCGCCTTTCCCCGTAGTTCAAGCTCGTTCAGCCAATGAACGCAGGTTTTCCCGTGGCATCCCAAGTCACGCACCACATACAGACGAATGACCTACCCGTTTCATGCTGTCCACGCCGACTATTACCCGAGAAACTAAAGGTAGCTAGGGCGGAGTTTGAGCACATGATCGAACTAGGAATAATCCCCCCTTCCGACGGTCCTATCCACTTCAGATGGTTCCAAAGAAATCTGGTGACCGACGCCCTTGCGGTGACTACCGCGCATTCAATCTGCTAACCGTCCCAAATAGCTATCCCATCCCACATACGCAGGAGCTCACTGCATGCCTCGCAGGTAAGGAGGTCTTCAGCAAGATCGATCTGGTTCGAGCCTCTCACCAAATACCTGGCGAGGAAAAAGAGATACATAAAACAGCCATCATTACCGCCTTCCGCTTGTTCGCATTTTTGAGAATGCCTTTGGGATTGTGCACTGCTACGCAAGGATTTCAGCGCTGCATCCACGATGTTAGCCGTGGTCTAGATTTCACCTATGCTTATCTCTACGATATTCTCGTGGCCTCTCCGTCTGGCTCAGCTTCATTGCCTCTTCCAGCGCTTGACCCAACGGGGCGTCACCGTCAGTCCGACTAAATTGGAACTTAGCAAGTCCTCGGCAGAATTTCCAGACCACCTGGTCACATCATCTGGCATCGAGGTCCTTGCAGGCATGGTCCAACCCATCGTAGACTTTCCAGCCCCGACTTCGTTCAAGCACCTCTGTCGAGTTTGTGGTTTGGTCAACTACTACCGAGCAGCGCTCAGCTCATGCAGCCTCTGACTGACCTACTCAGAAATAATGAACGTAAGTTCGCTTTGCCGGACAGCCATCGCCGAGCTCAAGGATGCTATCTACAATAGCCCTCCTCGCTCATTCTGAATCGACTGCACCCGTTTCTATCACGACTGATTCCTCAGACGTCGCGATAAGAGCCGTCATCCAACAACACGTCAGTGGGCAACCACAAGCCCTTGGGTTCTTCTCCAAGCGCTTGCAGCCAGCGGAATTCGGTTACAGCACGTTTGGCAGAGAACTGCGCGCCGTCTACCTAGCTATTCGTCACTTCGGGCACACACTCGAAGAGTATGCTTCCACGGTCTACACTGACCACAAGCACATCATCTTCGCCTTCCACTCTGCTTGCGACAGATACTCACCCCGGGAAACAAGACACTTAGACTTTGTCACGCAGTTCACTGCTGAGATACGTCATGTCTCAGGTGTCGACAATCCCGTCGCCAACGCTCTCTCATGCGTCAACCTCACTCTCCAGTCTTTGCCTGCCGTCGACCTTGCCGCCATGGCATCGGCTCAGGCTCAAGACGAAGACATACAACGCATCCTGCAGTCCACTTCGCTGCAAGTGCAACCTGTTCCTCTCCAAACCACGGAAGGAATCATCTTCTGTGACACTTCCACAGGTTGTCCTAGACCCCTCGTACCCGTCTGCTTCAGACGCACAGTGTTTGACGTACTGCACTTACTATCCGTGCAGCTTTGAAAATGGTCACCGAACGTTTCATTTGACCACACATAGACAAAAATGTTCGTACCTGGCCTCGCGCCTGCCTTCAACGCCAGTGCTCAAAAATGCATCGTCACACCCGCAGTCCTCTTGGCTAATTTCCCGCCCCGGACTCTCAGTTCTCGCATGTACACGTAGACCTAGTAGGTCCCTTGCCTCCTTCACGCGGATTCGTATAAATTCTTACATGTGTCGACCGCTTCACCAGATTGCCAGAAGCCATTCCCGTAACAGACTGCAGAGCTGAAACCGTTATCCGGGCCTACTTAGATAGGCAACTTCTTAGGCTGCCGCCGCATTCATACCACAGCGTATGACCAAGTGGCCAACAGTTTAGTCGATAGACAGCTAAAAACCTAGCTCTGCGCCTGCTCCGACTCTAACTGGAGCGAGAACGTTCCCCTCGTATTCTTAGGCATTCACAGCAGCATCAAAGCTGACTTGCAATGGGCACCAGCAGAGCTGGTTTACGGCACAACGCTGAAGTTGCCAGGAGAATCCGTTTCTCCTCGCGCATCATTCGGTATGCCTCCACCTAACTTTGCGTCCTTCCTAGCTCAACGCATGCGTTCATTACGCCCGACTCCGCCCCGTGAGCAGAGTAGAGATGAGCAAATGCACAGCGGACTCTCTACCTGCACTCACGACTTTCTCCGCACCGACGCAGTACGGCGCCCTCTTCAGCCTCCCTACACTGGCCCTTTTCAGAGTCATGCAACGGACTCCGAGACATTTCACCTTAGACCAGAATGGTCACCGAACGACGGTGTCCATCGACCGCCTCAAAGTGGCTTTCTTTGACAAACCACTTGTAACCCATCCTGACACTAGTACACATGCACACGCACCTGCGGTGACTTTCCGAGCACTGGACATCCCGAAACCCTCCGTTCCCCTTAACCCTCAACTTACCCCGCTTCAACCCCAGGCAACCGACCGAGGCGGTAGACAGGTCAAATGTTCGGTGCGTTTTTCAGATTTCGTAAATGTTTGCTATTTCGATTAATACGTCCTTTTCGTCTTTAGTGGTAACCGGGTGTCTCGTCCAGAATCGTTTTGCAAAATTGACAACAAAACCCAAAACATTTTGAAAACTTAAGAAGCGTATTTGCTTTTATCATGTATGCCACTTCCCCCGACCCTTGCCCACTCCCTTTGAGTTCTACCTTCCAGAAACTCAACCACCGGAGCTGCCATGGCAACCCTCGATTGACTCGCCAACCGGCGCAACGGAACCTTCGATTGACTCGCCAACCGGCCCAACTAAACCCTCCAGTGACTCGATAACCAGGACACAACGCAACACTTGAGTGACGCGCCAAGCGGCTCAGCGCAACGGCCGAGTGACTCGCAAGCCGGCTCAAGGCGTCTTCATGACCGAAAGAACAGTCAGTCGTCCTAGACCGCGAATGGGCACGACCGGATTGGTCCCCACACGCCTGGCTACGCGTTGCCGACGTGGTCGCCCGGATTTCTTAGTGGGACGAGGACCGTGGACTGGAGTGCAGTGGGGGGAGTGACACATCCCAAGCGCACCATCAGTTCTGTAGCGAAGGCAAGGTCCTGTCGGACTTTTTTTCTGGACTAGCCAGTTTTTTGCAGTCCGACCAGCCCGCCCACCAATGATGCACTCTGATCCACACAATCATCATTAATAATTAAAAATGTCTGGACCCGGCGAACTCTGCTACACACCAGTCTTGGAATCCCGTGTTCAAGCCCATGCAACTACTCGCACCTATCCTCACCTTCCGCTTTCACCCACTAACAGCTCCATCGAAGACTTCCATCCTTCAGCTCTCTAGGAGGAAACCTAGTTGTGTACCAGAAAACACGTTCTTTCAGTATTTTGCAACATTGGATTTTACCGTTGTTTTTACCTTCAAAACGTCCACTTGTTTTACTGACGGAACTTCTGTTGACACAAATTGTTTCGGCGAGTATCTTTCTGCACGTTTTCTCACATCAGTTGATCTACTTCCTATTTTTGTAGCCTGCACAATACACGCTAGGTTCAGTCGCCTATGACTTCTATACTCTGTCGTATTTGACACCTCCCTTACGTGTAATTGACTACGACTAGTATCCCAAGCGCTTCCTAACAAATGACCGCAGGTTAATGAAATGGCTCAAGTGAACGAAAACGATGAGAAGATCTGTGAAAAATAAACCACAAGCCCAGTCTCCACGCGATAAAAACTAGACTGATAAATGACTTGTCAAGAAGAAACGGAATTTAGCAAGTTTGACGAGAGAGTGCTAGGACTCCGATAGTGAAATTGAAATTTGTTTTACGTTCCTCACTGCATAAATCATGTGAACTAGTGCAGACGTTGAAAGTTTCACATTTTTTTAAACGATCTCTGCAGAACATAGTTAAACAATGAATTAAATAATATATATGTTAATGATCCTCGGCAAATACGATTTGTCCACCCAACGTCAGTACACAAGTGCAGAGAATGCAGGCCCGCTGGCCTGGCATTCCGCCATCAATGCAGTCGTTCACACCCCTATGGCCGAGTGAGGGAAATTTAGAGAGACCATCTACCATTGGACAGTTGGCAATGTAGTGTGCTCCCGTGTCACCCTAAGGTGTGCATCTTGTGCACCGAACAACGGACGTGACTTCTGTAACAAATGGTACAAAGTCGTCCCACACCACTGATCATGTACTTCCCTGTCACTCGCTGCTCCACTTTGATTCAGATGCATGTGGCCCTCCACTATGCGAAGCGGTGTCTGAGAAACCCTTTCACCTTTCCCCATATTGTGGACTGTCTTACCTCAAACGTATGACTTGACATCTAATCAATAAACTGTCCAGTGCTATTAAAATATTTGTTCTGATGGCTCTAAGCCGCATTAAATACGATCCTAACACATTAGGTCGCCAGTACTGATCAACAGTAGAGCAGCTTGCGGTTGAGCACAATCAAGTGAGAGCAGGAAGTAATAAAATCGAAATCGTGAAAAACAATTTCGTTTCTCTTTCTGGTGATTTTTTGGGGGTCGGTTAATATACGCACTTACGAGTTTGGACAAATTTGACGTTGCAAAGTTATACTGTCGGCTTATATACGAATCGGCTTATACACGGTAATATACAGGACTTCTGCTACATCTATGTCCTTCTGGCCTGTCGAACAACCTCCTCTTGTTGCCAGCTGGGTGGTTCGGGTTTTTCCCGTTCCAGTGAATGGCATGACCACAGTGTTCCAGAACGTGGTGGGTTTTCGCCTGGCAAGCGTTCTCTCCATACAAAGCCACAAATGTCCGTTTAACAACACTGACGTGGCGGATGTGACCCACCTTTCTTCCCTCCGGTTGAACATTGTTTCTCAGCAGCTTGATGATGATTTCGTGGGGATGATTGTGCTCCTGTTTGGTACCTGACCAAACGAAAGGCGTTTGAACTGAGAAATCCGTCACCGGCTCCCAATGGACGCGATTCCCTAAATTCGCTCCACTGCCTTGTGGATAGGCTATTTAGCCAAAGGTTAGGGGTGAATGCCCGTAAGACAACTCCCTACTTCAGCCTAAGCCTACTGATAAATCATGGAAACACACTCACGCTCTCGCTATCACGATGTTCTACGTTCCTGCTACTGCACCAGCTTTACAATCACACGCCACCCAATTACCTATCTTCCCTTTGTATTATTCACCCACTTCATTACCTGATTCTTCGACGGCGAACAACTCTGTCTCCACCGGTGAATTCAGCTCAACAACGTTTGCCAACTCAGCCACACAGTGCTTCACATGGAACCACCAGGCCCATAGTCTTAAATCATCGACTCTGCAACCTGGAACCCGGTGCAAGCTAGCAATACTAAATGTGTGCACTCTACTGCAGATCGGATAACGAGCGGCACTGGCGCGTACCTTGGAAGCCCTTGCAATTGATGGCTGCTGCCTGACTGAGATACGACTACAGGATCCCAACAAAATCTACCAGCTATCGTCGCCAATCCATCCCCACACCCGTTTTCATCTCCACCTTTCTGGTGACGCTGCGTCTGCCGCTTCTGAGCAGTCTGGTGTTGGGATTGCGTTCAGTGCTAGAGCCAAAGCCGCCCTGTTTAATTGGACTCCAATCAAAAATCGTCTCTGTACTATTAGGCTCCGTGGCTCCTGCAAGTTTAGCAGACATCGGGCAGATAAGCGTGCTCTTTTTGTGACCTCCGCCTATGTCCCCAATGACTGCAGCCCGGATGTAATCAAGGACCAGTCCTACCGAATTCTTCATGTGCTCCTAAGGACGCCTAAAACTCACGTGTTGATCAGCTGCTTCTATCTGAATGCCACCTCGGGGACGACATGGTGTTCACTTTGACAACGGAGAAAAATTGCTCAGTCTGTGTGGTGAGCACTAACTTTTCAGTACGAGCTTTCGTCACCCCAGACGATAGTATGCCACCTGGTTTCCTCCATAATTAACCCAGCGTTGGTCGCAAATTGACCATATGGACATAAGTCGAAGTTTGCGTGGAAGTATACGCGGTTACCGATTATACTGGTTTACATGTGTGGAAACCGATCATACATTGGTGTGTGCGACAGTTTGCATGTGCTTCGGTGGTTTCCCGAGGGCCAAACAAACCAGACTGAACATTTGCAAACTGGACGATCCCGCAGTACAGACAGAGTATAAACAGTAGCTTCGTGAAAACCTTGCCCCCTCCTCTTCTCTGGATGTAGACCAGCACTGGTCAGGCTTGAAAAACGCCATGCTGTCCGCAGGTTTGTCCAGCTGCAGCCTCGTCCGTTGCACAGCTAAAAGCTGGATCTCGGCAACTTTCTCGGAACTTCCAGATCGCCGTGCTAGCTGGCAAGGAATAACGAAATCCGTCGGTCTATTTCTCTACAACTGAAAGGAAGCCTTCGCTCTGACCGTGAATTCTTGTGATCTAGGCGTGCTGCTGAGATGGAGGCCGCTGCATCGGTTGGAAACTGCCGCAGTTTGTTTCGCCTCATCAAGGCCACAAATTGCAAATTACACGCCATCAGTCAGACGATTTGTGAGTTAGACGGTACAAAAATCACCAACCTGCAGAAGCGATTGGAGCGTTGGGCAGAGCACTTTGCTCTTCAATTTAACTACCCAGCACATCCCTCTGTGACACCTCTATCTCCATCGGATGTTGCTTGACCTGTCGCCAGTGACCCTCTTACAGAAGTAGATCCGAAGTGCAAACGGCATAAAGCTGCCGGCAATGAAAGCCTTCCTCCGGCTTTTTTTCAAAGATTACGGGGATGTACCTATCAACCAAGTGCTCTCCTTTTTCACAAAGGTTTAGACTGATGAGAAAGTCCCCAACTGATGGGGAGAATCAATCGTTGTCCCGCTTCACAAGAAAGGCCTCCGCGAAGATTGCGCTAATTACCACGGAATCTCACTGATCTGAGTTGCTTCCAAGATTTTTATCTCCATCTTACTTCGCAGGCTTTTCTCCAAAAGAGAGATTTTCCCGAGAAGAACAAGCCGGTTTACGCCCAGGCCGGAGTTGCATTGATCAAATCTTCACGCTCCGACAAATTCTCGAGCTCCGCCACCTCCACCGTCGACCAACAATCGTAGTGTTCCTGGACATCCGCGCGGCATTCGATTCAGTAGACAGAGCTGCCTCGTGAAATTGTCTACTGAGGAAGGGTGTGCCCGACAAGTTTGTCGCCATTCTGAGGGAACTGTAGAGTCAAAGGTCGGGCAAAATCAGACTTACGGCAGACATTCCCCTTTGTTTGCTGTCACCAGCGGCTTCCCAAAGGTTGTCCTATTTCGCCCTTCCTCCTCAATTTTGTCATCGAAGATGCACAACGAGCACTGGAAGGTGTCCCGAATTGTGGTATTGAGCTTCTCCCTGGCGTCAGAATTGGACTACGCCGATGACATCGCTTTGCTGGGTGACGGTCTGTAAACCGTCCAAAACATCTTGAACCGCTTAGCGATTCAGGCATCCAATTATGACTTGTATTTCACCCAGCCAATTGTAAAGTGCGATTTTAGGATTGGCAGAGGCTTGCGTCTGCGCTCACCATTGCTGGTGACACAATGGAAAAATTGGATTGCGTCACTTATCTAGGGAGTTGCATAACGCCTAGTGGCGGTGCTGGAGATCACATTTCATAGCACATTGCAAGAGCCCACCTTGCTTTCATCAACGTAAGACACCTATGACGTCGTGACGTCAGTCTCAAGCTCAAGGGCAGGGTGTACAATGCTTCCGTCTGTACGGTCCTGTTGTATGGCTGTGAGAATTGGCCTGTTCGCACCGAAGACATGAGACGACTGTCAGTTTTTGACAACCATTGTCTGCGAAGGATTGTTCGAGTGTGGTGGCATCATCACATAAGCAATACGGAGATTCGTGAATGAGTGCTTGGAGCGAACAGCCATAGCCTTCAAAACGTTGTTCGCCGACGCCGCATGCGTTGGCTCGGCCATGTACTGCAGATGCCATCCTTTCGCCTACTCCGGCGAGCGTTATTTGCGCTTCGCGGAAGCGACTGGAAAAAGTATCGCGGTGGACAAAAAGTGACGTGGAAAAGGAGCATGAAGAAAGCAGCCTCAAGCTTAGCCTCAGTCGGATCAGTGCGCCTTCCAGGATGGGGACCATGTGACTCGGAATTCCTGTGGTTGCAAACGCTGGCTGTAATGGCACGTAACAGACATCAGTGGCGCCAGTGTTGCTGTGCCGTTTTATCTGTTGATTAATCTTACGTATATATCTATTAATTAATAAAAAAAGAAAAACGGAGTGTGTAAAACTAAAAAAGAACTTTTTTCTTGTTTTCCTTTGTACGCGTATTGTCTTCTATTTGGCCATGGTTCTGAATGTCTGTATACAGACGAAAATAAATAAATGGGTATATTTCCCGACGAACGGGATACGTTCCCCTTTGTGAAACAATCATTTGTGATTATATATACATATATATATATATATATATATATATATATATATATATATATATATATATATATATATATACTCTGATACATCAGGGGCCACGGCCCGGAGCCTTTGACCGAAAGGCCTTATCCACAAGGCAGCATGGCGCAATGAGGATTTCGCATTCGTTGGAAGCGGGTGACTGAACATTCAGTTCATACGCCTTTCGGATGATGAAATGTCATACCAGGGGCCTAACACTCCCGAAGTCAAAGGCAGAATCCAATGCTCGGATCGCCTGCCGGGATGAAGTGTCTCCGAGAAGACAAGAGCAGTGACTTTATTTAGTTACGAGCCACATCCGCCACGTCAGTGTTGTTAAACGAACATGTAGCTTTATATAGGGAGAACGCTCATCAGGCGTGATCCCATCACGTCCTAAAACACTGCCGCCGGAACGGGAAATACCTGAACCGCCCAGCTGGCACCACGATGAGGTTGTTTGGCAGGCCAGATACTGGGGCATCGCAAAGCATCGTCGACTCTTTTGAGTGGCGCACATACTGCATACTGCGCGGTTTGATGTATACACTCGTAATTGACTTGTCGTTCGTCTCCAGAACATTGATTTACAAAACGGTTGACTTCGGAGGGTGCGAAGTGAGCATAACTCCGGTATACAACGCTGTACTGTCTATAGGACAAGTAACCGGTTACTTTTAGCCACGGATGCTTCTTAAATAATGGATAAGTCACCAAAATGAGTAGATGGAGTCATTTCCTTGGGCAGCTTCCCTCCATCTCGATAACATCCATTCAGTAATGTTTGATCCAGCAGCTTGCATAGCGCATATCCTTCCGTGAGACGTCGTCTCTGTTGTAAACGTGTTTCACTGATTCAGTCAGTGGTGTTGTGTGAACAGTCTTTCATTCCGAGTAAACTTTAAAGCTATGCCATGATAGCGTGCCACAATGTGTAAATAAGATCCTGGTTAATAAACAATTATAGGTCGTACCTCTGGAGATGAATGACAATTCGCTGCAAACAAGGTGCAGTAATGTGGAGTGGTTTGCTGGCTGTGGAAACTAGTGGCTCGCACCAATACATAGTCACTGAAGTACTGTGACGTTAACCAGCGCCAACACCAATAGGCTTCTCGCTCTGCTTCAATCCCGCATTGACTACTGCCACACTGAATCTCCAGTTAGATATGAACCACGCCAAACGAAAATGCGACTTCTGAGAACAACCCTCTGATCTTCTAGTAAGTTGTCTCTTCAGCACCAATTTTCTCCCTTGGGAGTCAATTTCCCAATTGGCATCATCATACCCAATTGTGGTAGCAGATTGTTTGGGCATCTGACCACCCAATTCAGCGTGTGACAGCCTTCACATTACTTGGAGGAATTGTTTCGTTTATGACCCTGATTTCCTTTGGACCCAGTTTCACTCCCTCCGAACTCAAAATATGTCCGTAAAACATCCCACCCGTCTTATGCAATTCGGTCTTAGCACATTTTAGTATGATGATTGTCTCAATACTGCTGCACAAAGCGCTCTGTGTAGATCTTCCGGTGGTTGCATCGGCCGGTTCCATCACATCTCACTGGATACTTTCAAACCAAAGCATAAGCGTGATCATCAAAAATGCCGGAAACGCACTCCAAACGTGGTCAGCTGCCTCGACTCTTCAGTTGATGTGTCCAAGGAGGTTGAATTGAGGTCGACGTACGTGAATAGGTTGGCCTTAGACACCACTGGTCGGTACCGCAGGATACCCTTGTGCGTGCCACATTAAGCATTTTTGTATGAATGTATCCGCGAAATCACTGACTTTTCTTACTCTCTGGACGACCACAAAATTGACAGCTAGGTTCCTGGCCGGGACAAGCTTCCTGTAGAGCAGTTCGTAATGCTCTATCCCGTGATATATTCGCTCCGCTCAACGCTCCCCTCGCCGTGATTCACTTTTATATGTCTCAACCCGATCATCATCAACAGCAACACATCAGCCATTTGAACTGATACTTCGATGCCATACGACCATGATGGCCTATGGAGTGAAGAATAATAAGAGGGAGAAAAGGGGAACCCACTTGAAAACCTTAATGCACTAAGCAAACATTCAGGGTCAAGACGCCTACACCTTGTGTTAACAATACACCGTCACAAACAGCTGGCCATCGTGCAAAGATAAGGCGGCACCGGTGATACAGCTTCTTTGCGAATTTCACTGCCTCGCATTATAATCAGCCATTAGCACACAGAGAACTCAGCACCAAACACAGTTTAAACAGTCACTCCAACTAGAAGAAGGAAGTAGACGCGCTAATGCTGCCGAATGCGAGCCATATCTTGCCGTCTCCAGCAAAGCACAAGGCGAGTCATGTGGATTCTAGCCCAGAAGACAAGAAGGGTCAACGGCACCCAATTTTGTAGTCAGTAACCTCATTTCGTGCTGCCAAAGCAGCTTCTGTCCACCTCGAGCTTCGCGTCACCCCACATCTGGCAAAGAAAACAAGGCTCTCCTCCGTAAGCAGAGACCAAGCCAACGCAACTTGTTAAGTGCTAACTGTTGTTCTAAGAAACTAGTATGAACAGCACTGTCTAGTGTTCGCCTACGCACATTATCGTTGCGGATAGGCTGCTGCCAACCTACACCAGCAATGCTTTGCAGACAGTGATGATCAAAGACTTGAAGACGCCTCAGATCGACCGGGCTCACTCTCACTCCCATAGAGAAGAAGGGCCCCCACTGTGGCCTTGTAAACACGGCCTTCCAAAAGAGGGAAACTCCCTTCGGTCGCCAAAGATGTCGGAAATTCAAGAAGACAGTTCTGGCTTTTGAAATACGTGAATTGACTTCAGTTGCTATGCTTCCACCGTCGCTGATGTAGCTGCCAAGATAGGTGAATTGATCAACTACCTCGAGTTCCTCGCTATCAAAGGTCGTGTAAACAAGTGACTGGTGGTCCTGCATCCGCACTTTACATCTTGAAGGTGTGAAGCGTATACCAACTAATGGGACCACTCTATGGATGCTATTCAGGGTTGATTGCGCCGCCTCAACATTGTTAAACAGCAAGACAATATCGTCCGTACTCCAAATGACCATCCATTCAGTAATTAACCGTTGTGTCAAGCGTCGCCCGTCGTGACCCGGTAGCCAAAGGGATAAAGGTTGCGTCTACTATTCCAATGGTCGCGGATTCAAGGTCCGTTATCTCCACCTGATGATATAAAATGATATGTGAACGCGTCATGGTTGTGCAGTGTTTTCGGGCGGGTAACACCCAATTTTAAAGACCAAATAGCTTCTCACCAGGCAACACCTGCATCTTGAGATTCCGAAAGAGAACAATCTATGATGAAATCCACGACGAAGTTGAACAAAATGGGGAAATTAGGTAAATCTGGTACGCCGACTGTTATCGGAAAAATATCCCGCAGGTCCCCGTAGACCCTGACGAAGCTTGCAATGTCTAAGTATAGAGCAGGCAGAATCTTCACATATTTCATGGGATCACTTTTCTGCGTAAGCATTTCAAACAGAATGCATCGTTCGACAGAATCTGACACACTCTTGAAGTCGAGAAACACAGATATTGTCGGTCTGCTGTACGTGTGGCGCTGCTCTAGCACCTATCGCCGAGTGAATATATGGTCTACATGGCCCTTTCGTGGGCGGAAACTTGCCTGCTCTTCCTTAATCTGGGATTCCCGTTCCGCAGTGAAGCGATGAACGAGAATTAATACAACTAATTTTGTTACAACTGGCGTTACGCTAATAGACTTGTGGCAGTCGGTGCGACTGCACTTCTTGTACATTGCCACTATAACCGATTCACTCCAGTTAGTAGGGACGGTTTCCTTCTTCTATACACGTTCGAACAGTCAGATCACTGCTTTGCAGAGGACCTTACCTCCATCCTTAAATAGTGCAGGCGGCAGGTAATCTGGACCAGCGGCACGAAAACGATTGACCGGTGTGATCGCGTTCCAACGAACAATGATTTTATACAGGGTAAGAAGCTTTACAAGCCCCGTTGGGTGGTCTGAAGGGTTAGTGAGAGTCCTTATTGAAAAAGTGGTTAGTAGTTTTACTGTCAAAATAATGGACATCGTTTTTGATGCAGTACCCTGCACTCCGAGTATTTCCATAGCTTTAATAGGCGAAAAAGTAAATCCAAGGTATTTTCAGGGAGTAGGATGGAGAATAGCGTTAGGCAACAAAATGTAAGTGGCGGAGTGCGTCATCTAATCGTCATCCAATGTGTGTGCTGAAACAAGAGATTCGAGAACATTCTATGTTTGATACACACGAATGGAAAAGAAGTTGCTACGGAAACCCAAGCGGTTGTATTGTTCTGCTAATTTCAAGGAGTGGCCTCTAAGTTTGGTGTTACTGCTGATTTGCAGTAAAGAGCGGCATACATGATTTGGTATGTGCAAAATCAAGTGCGCCATAATCAAGTCGCCTCGTAGTTGGCGATACCACTCGCTGAATACTCTCAAGCGTTTTAGCCTCTGCTCGTATGGAAGGTGGCGCATTCCAATGACATATTTAGAAGCCCGACGTTGAGGTTGGTCCAGTGCAGTAAGGTCGTGCTTCAGCCATGGCTGCCAAGCTTGGATTGCGTATTCGACATGGGGGCTAACATACGCATTCAGCAGCAATCTGAAAATAGTGGTGTCTAGTTGTCCGAACGCCAGTCGTAGCAAGTCGACTTGCTGGTTACCAGTTTTCGAGGCATTTGCGCATTGACTGAAACAACCCAAGTTATCCTGTACAAGGACGCCAAGGTCGCGTTCGATGGATGACCGCTGTAGTACTTGCGTTCTTAGCTTGTATGAATAGGTACTCTGGTGTCGCATGCAGAGTACTTTGCGTTTGTCCACGTTGAACTGTAACAGGTTTCCGGCTGACCAATCATGCGCCGCATCTAGGTCACAAGGAAGTAAATGCTGATGGGCATTCGCCTGAATCCGACATCATATCTTGATATCGTCAGCAAACAGCGGGAAATCTGAAGCGATATTCCGTGTAAGGTAATCCATGATTACCAAAAACAACTGTGGACCTAGAACTGAGCCCTGGGGTATGCTAGACTCCACTGGTATGGGTTCAGATAGGGAACTCCGGACTCTCACCACTAATTGTCGTTGTAGGAGAAAGTTGGCGATCCAGCTCAAAAGAGGGTCACTGATCCTGTACTGTTGGAGCTTGGAAAGGGAAATCCGACGATCTAAACGATTGAACGCCTTCGACAAATCCAAATAGATCACATCGACGGCCTCTCCAGCATCAGCTGACTCGGTCCAACTACTCTGTGCGATTAATAAATTTCTTGTCCATGATCGCTGTCGACGAAAGCCGTGTTGCTCGGGAGCAATAATGTTACAATTTTCTAGATAAGATACCAATGCATCGGCAATGATGGAGCCCGTGAACTTGGATGATACAGGGAGAAGGGACACTGGACGGTAGTTTGAGGGCTCAGTCCTGCTTCCGCCTTTGTGAATCAGGGTTATTATTCCAAGTTTCTACATCGCAGGAATCTGGTTCGGTTCTAAGCAGCGCTGAAAGAACTGTGCCAAAGGTTTTGCCGATTGTCTTGCTGCTGCTCCCAGTGCCTCTGGGCGAATGGTGTCGACTCCCGGGGAGCTGTGGCTACACAGAGATGTCAGCTTCCACGAAACAGCTTCGGCAGTAAAAGAGACGTGGGCGAGTACTGGAGGCAGGAAAACAAAAGTTGGAAGATGGCCTGATGGTAAAACCCTCTGAAATGCGGGAGCATATTGCGTCCTCAACGCGTTTGCTGCTTCTATGGCTGTTCCAGACAGACCATAAGTAGTCCGGAACGGAAGAATTCCCTGTCTCACCTTACGATGGTTACTAACATACTTGTGCAGCAGTGTGTTGTTAGCGCTGAAAGTTTTCGTCATATTCTGCTGATATGCGACTTTGTCACCTCTGAGCAGTTGAGTGCAGTGGTTACGATGGGCCACGTAGTTGTCCCAAGTATCTGGCGTTGGGGATGATCTGTACCCTCGCCAGGCTGCATTGCGTATAGTCATCCATTTACGTGCTCTACTACTCACGAAAGGAACGGTATTGGGCCCGTTGAAAACCTTTGTCTCTGAGGCATCCATAACTAATTGATTGAATCTGTTGACGAATTCAAGTCAAGCGACTTCCGGCTGGTCTTCAGCGAGAAACGACCAACCTGTGGTACTGATGAGCTGGACTAAGTGATCATAACGCGTAATGGTGCGTACCAACTCAAGGTTCTGGTTGCGATATTCCGCATAGCAGAGAAAGTCGAAACTGATGAGTGCATGATCACTGCGACTCAAAGGGCATTTCTACGATCAATACATCAATCATATGTTCCACGTTGGTGAACACAAGATCCAGCAAAGTATATTTATTACCTGTTCTGAAACGAGGGGGCGTAATGACGTGATAGTAAAGTGGAACACTGGTTATAAGCTCTTTCAGATCTGCTTTGAATGGCTCGTCGATTGTAGCAGTTGCTAAACAGTGTACATTGAAATCACCCATGATATGGATGTGAGAGTTCTTTGTCTTTGGGCTGCACCTTAAAGCTGTAGAAAGTTGACAGTCCATTTCCAGTCTAGAGCTCTGGGGGCGGTATAACAAAGTCATAAGATAGGTGTCTCTGGCATGTACTTGCAGGCGGCACCAAAAAGAATAGGCGAACTGTAAGCCTGATTCCTCAACGGCCTCGCCCTGTACGTCGCTTCGGTAATACAGAATTACCCCTCCTGCTTTCGTAAGCCTGTGGTTTCGTATGAGTGACATGCCCAGCAGCGAGACTTCTGCCTCTGCCATCCCAGTGTGCAACCATGGCTTCGTAGCACCGATAATATCGCATGCCTTCGAAATTTGGCGATCCTTCAGATCGGCCAACTAAGTGAAAAGACCTTGAGCATTTGTATGAGGGCAGGATACTTTTTCGGTCTCTAGGAGCCAACAGGAAGCCAAAGGAGTCAAGCAGTAGCAGCAGCAGCAGCAGTATTTCTGTCTATCAATGTAGGGTATCATGCATACCAGATGAACACAATGCGATGACTGAGCCATAGGCCGTTACGCACTGGATGGAACCACTCTGAACCTAGCACCGTCACAAGAACGGTGCACCCCGTACCCTACAGCAAGGAATCAGAGTCCACTGGAGCCAGTATTATCAAGGAGGAGGTAGACAGGTAGGCATCTTGTAAACACTCACATTAAGCGCAGCCGGGCATTGCATATCACACGGGAGGTTTCATGTGTCAAGCGCACGTCCGACAGACAGACAGTCTGTCGAGTTTAACCTGATTGAGACGACAGAGCACATCATATGCTTCACCAGCCTCGAACTTGGCAACTGCACAATGGCAGTTCGAATCCAGCATTTCCACGTACGTACACATGCATTTGCTCACACTTGTGTATCAACTGACACAAATTGATTGGCAAAACATTAACCCTCATGGACAATAATACTACGAACGTGCATGAGTTTGGATTGGGGACAAGACTAACAGCCATATTCGTCAAGTTATGGGAGGTCGCACGTACGAGAATAAGTAAGCAATACGAACTGTCGATAATGACTGAACGTAAACCTAAATGACAGTCTTAAATTTAGTCAAAGCATCGGTATCAACAATAGATAGAGGTAGATATAGGAATAGGGAAGCCAATGCCATCAATACGGTTACCAGATGGAATGACACAAAATTAAGTGGTACAGTACTACTGTGATGATTTATCGCTAGTGCGTATTGTAGATGTCAATCCCTACATGTGAAGTCAGGCTTGCAGAGCTGATGGTGGTCGCGGATCGTGAGAATAAGACGGAGTGTTAACTACAGTCTCTCTGTGTCGCCGCTTATGACTGGACGGGTCTGATCTTCGGGTGTCCGAGGTACGTACAGGTACCCGAAGGTCCCTTGAGTTACCTTAAGCACATTTGCTGATGACCTCTTTGACGAGATCACAGCATTAATACATCAAGTCCCGCTGCCCACTGTCAAACATTCGGGCTTCGGAAGTGTTCAAACTGTTTGGCAAATTTCCAAGAAGTAGCATGGCTGTCGTAAAGTACTCAACCGTTGGCATATGTCGCTGTGTACTCTGTTGCGGTGATAAGCTACTTGATAACGACTACTGTCACCGTACGTCTCGGGTGCAATTATTCGGCGCTCCGAGGCAATTGTCGCAGTGAGCTGATTCCTTAGGCATTACCGTGCCATCACAGTTGACTTTAATTCTAATTCTACCCAGAAGACTGGACATTTATAACTCAATTTCTAGCAGACGCCTCTGCGCTACCGCAGAGGGCGACCATAGATATATCAAAAACAATGAAGGGTACAGTTATGGTCGAAAGAAATTCGAATACAACGCAGAAAAATGTCCATGGTTTAGGCAGAGGCACCAAGTCGAAGTCGAGGGTTGACTTAGAGGACACCACCTCGAACGGTTGGCTGAATAGCCTGCTCCGAAGGCAGCAGAGCGAAGTCAAAGAATCAAGTCAACTGGGAGTTGATCCATACAACTTTCGTTGGTTCGGTTGTTAAACAGGGGTGAACAGGTTGAGTTTGAAAAAAACCTATCCAACATCCTTCTGCACATTTCATGTGTTGGATTATCAGTTGAGCATTTTCATCGTCTTCGCGAGATCCAACACGATTTCGTCCAAACTATATGTGAAAATTGCCAAAATAAGATACAGCCAGAAAGAGTAAAGCCGACGTGTAGGCATCAGCGTTTCGTTGCGAACAGCTCCGTGTGTTTGGCCCAACAACCTAGCGCGAAGAGCCTTCAGGTTTCGGCTCAGTCGTCCTCCTCTACCTGTGCAAACTCACCGACACGAAGTCCAACCGTTGTGAGAAGCCCAGTTGCACCTGATCTATATTGTTTACCTTTGTTGTGTCCAACGGACACTGATGTCCCAGCAGGTGAAAGTCTGAATGCTGAAGACCAGTGGAAAGAACAGAGGACGAAATTAGGAAGGGATGTTGGGCGTTTACGTTCTGTAAGTCAACAGTTAGCCAAACCATTTGAGGCTGGTAGTATACTTCGCCCTGCAAGGCCAACCTCGTCCGACCAGAGGCGTTATAATCTCGTGATTTTTCACGCACCGGAGTCCAGTGACCCATCACCCCAAGTGCGCTACGATCACGATGTCGAGTTTTTACAGGGTCTAATTGATAGACTCCTCGACGTTGGTGAGGACTCGGTAAAAGTGAGGCAGATTACCCGTCTTGGAAAGCAAGGTGATCAACAAAATCGGCCTATGAGAATCACTTTTGTGGACGAAGCCAGTCCAAGACTGATCATGTCTCGCCTAACTAGACTGAAAGGTTTGAAAATCCATGTTCGTCCCGACCTAGACCCAGTAGACAGGCAGCGGCTCAAGTCTGCCATCATTGAGCTGAAAAGACGCACTGGTGTGGGGGAAACAAATCTTCGTATCGTAAATTTTCGGGTGGTTTCCAACAATCCGCGAATCAGGATAAACAGGCTGCTCACACTTCAAGCAGGCCCGGTGGCTCCTGCTGCGACCTGCGAGTAGCCTTCACAAACGTTTGCAGTATTATGAATAAGCGCAATGAGCTTTGTTGTTTCGTTGCGTCTGAGCGGCCAGACGTAGTGGGACTCGCAGAGACATGGCTGCATGCAGAGTTATACACCCAAGAACTTGAACTCAACGGTTACTCGTGTTTCCGATGCGATAGACTAAAGAATGCCCACGGTGGTGTCTTACTTTACATCCGGTCTTCCCTGCGTGGGAGACTTGTGAGCACCTACCGAAGTGACGATGGTCTGTGTGAGCTACTGTGGTGCTCCATCCGCCTCAGGCGCGGAGAACTGTTTGTGGGCGCATTTTATCGCAGTCCCCTGAGTCGTTGTTTGGATTGGCTGCCCATTCTTCGGACCCACATGAGTCGTCCGCACTTTCTGCTTATGGGCGAGTTTAACTGTCCTCGAATACGATGGCCTGATGTGCATTTGATGCCTGGACATAGTGAGGTTGAAGCAAAGTTCGTGGATTTGGTACTTGAAACTGGTGCATCGCAACACATATGCCAGCCAACACGCATATCAACACGTTCAACCTCGTCCTGTCTCGACATGGTGTTAACGAGCTACGAACAACGAGTGCGTAACATTAGGATTCTGGAGCCCCTGGCTACGAGCGACCACTCAGTACTGATAGCTGATATGGAATTATCTTTGCCGTATTCACATCCGCTGCGACAAGCTCCCAACTACTGGAAAACGGACTTCGATGGTCTAGCTCGAGCCGCGAGCCAACTGGATTGGTCTCTGTCACAAGCTGCATCTGTGGAAGATTGTTGGATATTTATAAAAGAGAGATTGACATTATTGTGTTCCCAATTTGTGCCATTGAAATGTCGAAAGGTTGGACCGATTAAGGCTCATTGGTTTGACAAGGAGTATAGAAACCTGGCTCGGAGGCGGCGCAGACTGTGGGACAAATTTCTCCTCTCTGGCCCTGCCAATGATTACGAAGGGTATAAATGTCAGCGGAACCTCTGCAACAGTGCAAAAAGGAATAAACGCCGACATTTTGAAGAGCAGCTCGCATTAGCCGCGAAAACCGCCCCAAAGAGAATCTTTGCATACGTGAAGCGACGCCTGAAGCCGTCAGGTGATGTGACAGTACTGGATGGCACGGATGGACAGCCCCTAACCTCTAGCACTGAGCGTGCGTCCGCGTTGGCGGCGCACTTCGCTTCTGTATTTGCGAATAACCAGGTGTCTGTTCCGAGTTCGACGTGTACCGCTTTTACCGAACTCGATCGTCTGCATTGCGGCGTTGAAGAGGTAGCTCAACTACTCGCCAACCTGGACGGCACCAAACCTGCCGGACCTGATGGGCTTCACCCACTGGTTCTCAAGTCACTTTCAACCATCCTCTCTCCTGTCGTGACTGACCTTTTCAACAGGTCGCTGTCCGCAGGTTTGTTGCCGGTTGACTGGAAATGTTCGGTGGTGAAGCCTATTCCGAAAGGCGGCGACCCTAGCAAAGTAGACAATTACAGGCCAATTTGTCTGACACCTATTTTGGCAAAGGTTGCTGAGAAAATCGTGAAGAAGGGATTGCTGCAATTGCTACAGTCAAACGAGGTCCTGACGCCCGCACAGCACGGTTTTATGCAAGGTCGTTCATGCATTACGAACCTGCTTGTGACGAGGCATGAGTGGTTGAAGGCAATAAACAAGGGGAAGTCCGTCGACGTGATATTCATCGATTTCAGTAAAGCGTTCGACAAAGTCAGTCATGAGGTTCTCCTTCACAAACTCAGCATGTGTGGTGTCGGTGACTCACTGCACCGGTGGATCCGCGACTTTCTTGTTGGACGAAAGTGGAGGGTACAGGTCGACGACCATCTAACTGACTGGTACCCCTCTACAAGTGGCGTGCCTCAAGGCACTGTGCTGGGGCCCACTCTGTTCCTGATCCACATCAAGGATCTACCGCAGCTTCTCCGGTCGCCGTGTGCCTTGTTTGCGGACGACATGAAGATTTGGAGAGAAATTGAAGCTCCCGATGACTGTGGCCTACTTCAGCAAGACCTCAACCGCCTATCCACATGGTCTGCAGAAGTTCTTCTCCCGGTCAACCCAGCTAAGTCTGTATTTATGAGCCTGGGGAAGGGTGCTAACGGCCGAAACTACACCCTTGACGGCCAAACGCTATATCCCACACCCTCCGTGAAGGACCTAGGTGTACTCTCACGTTACGATTTGAAGTCCGTGGACAACACGAACAGGCTATATCGTAACGGACTGCGCATGCTTTGGGCGCTCAAACGTAGCTTCGGCACATGGTCTGAAGAGGTTGCCACCCGCTTGTTCTCTTCTATCATTAGACCAATGCTAGAGTACGGTTCGCCCGCCTACTTTCCGATTACCCAAGGCGAGGCACAAAAGATCGAACGGGTCCAACACGTTGCTACCAGGCTTATCCCGAGTTTACGTGGCTTTGGGTATGAAGACCGGTGCGAGAAAGTAGGACTCTACACCTTGTCCTACCGTCGGGTGCGAGTCGACCTCATTATGACCTACCGTATTCTACATCTCGGTGACTTCCCCATGTTAAGGCCAATGCTGCACTTACGAGGGCCATGCAGCACACGCGGACACAGATACAAACTTCTCGTGCCAGATGTGAAATGTGTTCCCCACCCACTGTGCTTCGAACGGAGAGTGGTAAACGTTTGGAACGGTTTGCCTGAACATGTGATTGAGATATCATCTGTGCAACAGTTCAAAACGTTGTCAGATTTATATTTTGCCACCATTTGATTCAGAGAACGACTGCACACTCACGATGACATATCACATTTGTGAATCCTGGAATATCGTAAGTCGAATATGCTAAATATTACATGAGAACGACAATGATGTTCACGGTTGACAACTTCGTTTTTTCACAATATTTCGAAAGAGTTGTACAGAATCCATTTCTACTTGCTCTATAATACAGTATTCAGTAAACGGTCTAGTAGTTCTAAGGCAGGAAAAAAGGACGAAAAAACGCGGACACCAATATATTGCCGATCATGGTGACGATGCAGCAGTCATAGGAGAAAATACAGGATCCGAAAGTTCGAGTATTAGAGGACAAAAGTCACGATTTCTCTGTGGCATAGAAAATAATATTTAGAAGTTGCGGTCTATTGTATGCGTAGTTATCCCCATTTTCATAAACTACGCGACTTCGAGAAGTAATTCGCGTAGATGCTGGCATAGTTTGTAGATTGGCAAACCAACTACATTGAAGTAGTCCCCATCAATTCCTTCAATCAGGCTAGCACCAAGTCCTTGAATAGCGTATGCCCCAGCTTTATCCCTGTGAATAACGGGAATGGAAAAAGCGATAACAAGACAGGAAAATGAACTATTGTGGTACACATAACGATCAATTCCAAGAGATGCAAAAGGAAAATACCCGTACAGTTAATGGTCAAGTATTCATTCAAGTTGATTAAAAAACGGCAACATAAGATCTGATAAAGTGAGCATGAAAAGTTTGCCAAAAAGCGGTTTGGCCAGGAGCCCATGCCACTAGGGACGATGGTGAAAGGTCTTGACTTATAGGCTAACTGTGACAGCATAATTTATCCTCCACTGCCATACAAGCTACGAACACTGCAGAAGACAGGGTTGGTCCCGAGAGTCACTTTCCTACACAATAGCAGCGGTGTACGACGCTGAACTGACTGCCGTACGGCCGCACATTATCTCAGCTCTCGCTGTGGTCATTCCAGTTCTCTTGTGTGTGTACTTTTTCGAACTAGTTCGACGAGCGCTACTCAGTGCTTTCCATCTCTTGGACCTAACTTGCGTGGATCATACTGCTACTCCTGTTCTCAGTCTTGGCACATTCTTCGTCGAGTTCTGCTTGTGAAATCGCATCACTCCCGAGCCATTCGAGAACAATTTTGGTCTCATTCGGTAGAAAAAGCTAAAGACTCTCAAACAACCCTGTGACCATACCTACAGGCGACAGCATAACAAAGATAAGAGACATTTTGCGTTGTTCACCCACTAAACATCGCGTCCGAGACACTTAGGGTAGCTTGCTAACGCACCGCGTGCATCGTCGTGTAACGCGACCCCATCAATACACGTCGCGTCTTCGTGTGCTTGTGGGCACACCGTTGAATCCGGCTATTTGCGCGGGACCACAAGAGAGAGAGAGAGGAATGGAGACAACCAGCTGTCTCGGCATATGACCATGAAGCAGGATTAATCGATCCAGGGTCCTGGGTAGGACTAACCATCACACGTTCACGTGCCAGATGAGCGCTACTAACCGAGCCGCGGTGCCTATAGGCGCCTGTGGAACGTGCAATATGATGGTCAAAATAGGAGTTTCCTGTGGGAATTGCTCAGCCTATTTCATGCGCAATGTGAGGAAATCCAACCAAGCGAGTGCAGGCTGATCGGCAGTAGGCCTGACTCATTTTGGTTTCGTGTGAAGTGGATTACTGTCCCACTAGTTAAAACCGTAATTGCACTGTCCCAGAAGTATGAAAGACTTGAAGACGTAGTTGTGATGCTGGTCACCAAAATAGCTTCGGTAGGAACAAGCTTATCGAAATGTTTGACACAGGCCACCCCACCGAACTCCACTGCAAGCCAACTCGACAACGCCGAATGCTACACTAATAGAGTTGCTCCTGTAAACACTGTCAATAGTGTAAATCGACCAAGCGTTCCCGAACACTTCACCCCCAGCCAATTTGCAACAATTTCCCCTAAACCTACTTCCTCCCAGCAGACTTCGAAGAAACCCAGAAAACATGCAAATACCAGTGGCAGCTGGACTGTTGATGCATCAAAGTGCACTCAAAAATCAGACGCTGTTGTTTCTATTGCCACACCCATAACTAATGTGAAAGGCAACGATGCACGGATGCGTAGCAACTCGATCGAGCCTCCAACTAAGGTCCATACGCCCAGGAAAGACACTCAGAAACAATTAGATGTCATATCTATAATACGCAGCAATGTCCCGAAGCCAATATCGACTTCTTTGAAGGGAAAACAGGACGCCCACGACGACGTTGTGAACGCATTGACGCCAGCTAACTGGCGAAGCCAGCTGTTCTGAATTCCTATCAAATTACGCTGTCATCCGAGTTGGATAAATGCTCACTGGATGCAATTGAAGCTCACTGGTCTCATATGCAACAGGCCTTACTAGCAGCAGGAAAATCCTCATGTGGTATGTCTAATAACCAACATCGACATTGGGTCTTTTCACAGTCTCTTGAAGTTCTCGATGCTCCCCGGCATATTCCGGCTGGAAGCGAACACAATGAAACTCGCAAAGAGCTCCGGGCAAAGCTCCGTGCTAGCCTGAAGAGAGACTGCGAATCCTGGTGGCCTCATCGTGTAACTGAGATGGAAATGGGCGCTGCCCTTGGTAACCATCGTAAGTTATTCACTCTGATACGGGAAACGGGCAGCAGGAGATCTGGTGTTAGTGTAACTATACGTGACGAGAGTGGACAGCCTATCCACAACTTTTCAAAACGCTTAGAGCGTTAGGCTGAGCACTTTGAAAGGCAATTTAATCGGTCGGAATCGTTAGATTTCTCGCCGACCAGTGATCGCCCTGCTCCGTGGGCTGTTCCTTTGGATCCACCCTCTCGCTCAGAAGTCGAACGTGAGATCGAACTGTTGAAGTTAAATAAAGCCGCGGGACCTGATGATCTACCTCCAGCCCTCTTCAAATTCGGGGGACCTGCTCTTGTGGATGAGTTACATGTGTTACTAGTGAAACTGTGGGAGCAGGAAACTGTCCCAACTGACTGCAGCCGCTCCGTCATAGTCCCAATTTTCAAAGGAGGCTCACGATCGGAATGCGGCAATCATAGAGGAATCAGTCTGATCTCCATCGCCTCCAAATTGCTTACCTCTGTCACCCTTCACAGACTGACTGGCACTCGTGAAAGCCAGATTCGTGAACAGCAAGCTGGATTTCGTCGAGGTCGTGGATGCATTGACCACATCTTCACCTTGCGTCACTTGTTGGAACACCGTCACATATACTGACGGTCCACCGTTGTCGTGTTCCTCGATATCAAAGGTGCATTCGATTCGGTGGACAGACTTGCACTTTGGGACTGTCTACTCAAGAAAGGTGTACCTGAGAAATATGTGAATATTATCCGAGCATTATATGCTCGTAGCTCGGGCAGAGTCAGGGCTTACGGCAAGTTGTCGTCGCTCTTAAATATCTCCAGCGGCGTGAGACAAGGATGCCCGCTGTCACCTTTCCTATTCAACTTCGCTGTTGAATAAGTCATGGAAATCGCGTTCACAGTGGAGCTACTTCCAGGAGAACGACTTCTTGACTTAGAGTATGCTGATGATATTGCCCTAATCTGTGACAGCTCAAAAACGTGCCAAGCGGCACTGGACAGATTAGCACTGGCTGTCCGTCACTTCGGGCTTTGCTTCGCACCCTCGAAGTGCAAAGCGTTTCTCCAAGATTGGTCTGAACTGCCTCCTACGCTGACCCTTGGTGGGGATCAGCTAGAAGTCGTTCAAAAATTCAACGACCTGGGAAGTTGTACCAGCGCCCGTGGGATTGAGGATGAGATCACGAATCGTATAGCAAAAGCTCGGGGCGCTTTTGCTAATCTTCGCCATTTATGGCGCCGGCGCGACATCACTCTCGCGCTGAAGGGTAGAGTGTGCAATGCAACAGTACGTTCGACCCTACTGTACGGTTGTGAAACCTGGCCGCTTAAAACAGCGGACCTGAAGAGGCTAGTTACGTTCGAACACCGGTGCCTTCGTAATTTAGCTCACATTTGGTGGGAACACCGCGTGAGCAATGAGCGTGTTTGACGCCTTGTTTACGGCACAGGAAAAGGAAATGAACCGCTCAGCACCGTCATTTCACGCACCAGACTCCGATGTCTCGGCCACGTGTTACGCATGCCAGCACACCGACTCCCGCGACGTGCGTTGTTTGCGCGCCGGGGGTGTGGATGGAAGGAGGAGTGGCCAAGCGATGACTTGGTCCAGAGAAATGAAGGCCCTCACTTCGGAGCTGGCCTCGGTTGGAGCGTCTCGGCTCCCTGGTTGGGGTCCGAAAGATGATGAACACGTTTGGTTGGATACACTTGCTGATATGGCTAGGAGCCGACCTCAGTGGCGTTCGTGCTGAGTTTCTTTGCCCCACCCCATCCCTCTTAGCCTCCCCCTCCAACCACGATCTCATTAGTTAGCTTTATATAATTTCGCATAGTATTTTTTTGATGCACAGTAGCCGGCTGGTAGCTTACCGGAACGATGCCCATCCGTTACCGGTAGCTCAGCCGGGTTGCACCAGTTGCTTTTTTTTCTCCTTTTTTCTGTGTATTGCGGCACAGTAGCTGAGGTGTTCCCCACCTCTAGCTAACGTGTATGATGATGATGATGATGAAAACAGGCGGATGACATGAACCAAAGGAATACCATAAGTAACCCCGGTATCCTGACTAAACCCTCCAACTTGACGAGGATCACCCGCCACACGAATTCCAAGCGTTATGGCGAAGCTAGGCTTCTACGCGTTGTGCTAAACTCTGTCGATGAGGTGGAAGCAGCGTTTCTTTCAACTGATCGTCTCTAGAACGAATTCGGTTTGGTCCGCGTCTTTCCAGTCGTTCCATGGGGCGAGCGAGGCAGAGCTTAGAATAGTTCCGGCTAAACACCGCAGCCGGAACTGTTATTGTCCACGGCGTCCCCAGTCTTATGAGCATGATGAATGCGAAGAAAAGGCACAAGACGAGGGGCAGTGGCGCTATATTCGACAGCCCCTGCACTTGAATGACGTTGTTGCTACTTTTCTCACGAGGTTGCCAAGATCACAAAGCTACAAAGGGTGCGGCCCAAGAATAATTAAGGCTATGCTACAAACTGGGTAGATGGCATCTACGCTACTGGAACTCTGGCATTTATTTCGGAACAGACTGCCAAATGAGCTCCAGTTCAAAGCGGCGAGCGAAACTATGGTCCGACTTAAAGCACCACCACAGCAGTCAAACGAAGTAGTAGTCATATCCGAAATTCACAACGGAAGCAAGTCTGAAGGAAGTGAGGATCTTCCTATGAAACCCTGCACCCACTCCCCATGCATTGTGCAAACTAAGTTATCAGATGGGCTAATCACAATGCCACTGAATCCAACTCCAAGCGACTCGCCGATAATACCAAACAACGGTCGGCACAACCTCTCATCCTAGCCACGTGTCTCGGATCGCTGCTGAGAACAGAAACACTTTCCTGCATGTACACGAATGCCCAAGACCTCCTAAACAAAATCGCCGAGCTTCGGTTGCGCCAGGAAACAAACCCTTGGGATCTCATCTCCATAACCAAGACTTGGTTGCATTTAGGGGTTACGGATGCTGAGACTGCGATTCGGGGAATGTTCTTTTTCCGACACGATCGTCCCAGCAGGGGAGGTGGTGCTATCCTATACTATCGTTAGGATTTACAATGGGAACCACTGGATAATCCGGACACACGGGTCACCGAATCGGTACAATACCGTTCGCGCCTCAGACAACAATAACTGGTTCGTGGCAGTCGTCTACCGCCACCCTCATCGTCCACTCCAGAGATGGATTCTCACCTAATAGCATCATTGATGAAATGTTTACTCCCAACTTACGACTTGAAAACCTCGGCATTTCCCAGCGAAACACACAAGGCCGAACTGCAAGACCTCATCGCAAGTATCTCGTTCTACAATCACATCATCTCACCAGATACAATATTGATAACAGACCATCGGAACCCAACCTCGTAAGTAAAAAAGGAGGAACTCATGGTCGACAGTCCATTTATAGACACCCCACTAGGGCTGAGCGATCATGTCATCATACACTATAACTATGTATTATGCTGAATATCCGGAGGAACACACAGAACTAACACGTACTATCACACATTACATCCTGAACTACCAAGCTGAGACGACTGATTGGGAATTCTTGAAAAGTGGCTCGCCTGACAGCGCCTGGATTCAGTTGGTTGGACGCCTCAACAATCTAATCGCAACTGCTTCAGAAACGAAGAGAGTTCGCTTCACCAATCCCCTCGTTTTTCATCAGGAGTAGAACCCGCAAGCACATGTCAATAAGGAATGCAGTTTGGTAAACTTACAGTGCTCGTCCTAGTTCGAGACCTGAAGCGCTTACGTGGCCCAGCGCAACCATTGTAACATACTTGTCCGTGAGGACAAATTGACTCACCAACAACATTTGGCCTGTAAATTTGCCAACAATAAAAAGCTCCTATACAAGCATATTAGCACCATCAGGAAAGTGAAGCTCGGTATTCCCCCCCCCCCACTTAACACGCCAGTCAGTGGAACAGAGTGCAGGAGTGGCAGTCAACGCCCAACGAATGCAGTATGTCCCAACCTTCCAAAGAGACGTTCGTCCCTGTTACAAATCCACATTACTAGCCCCAAGTTCAACACTCACTAACGTCGATTTTATTGCCACATCTGTGTTGGAGAAACAACTCTCACTAGGCACTTACAGCTCTGACGAGAATCGAGTATATTCACCCGAGGGCATAGAAGTTAGCGCCAACAACGCTGGCCGGGCTACTATCAGATTTCTTCCAAAGGTGCTTGGACAAGAAAGTTGTGCCTACTATGTAGAAACATGGCTTAAACACTGCACTTCTCAAAAGCGGTAATCGCTCGGAACCCACTAACTATCGCCTAGTGGCCCTCCTCCGTGTGATCTCAAAGGTGATGGAGGCAATCATTGTTGAGGCTTTAGCAGACCCTATAGAACGCCACATCATAGCACCCGAGCAACACGGTTTCTGCAAGCACCATTCATGCACTACCAACCTACTGACTGCACGCAGTAGTTGGACGGAAGCGACCGATGAAAATCGAGGGACAGACGTCATTTACCTCGACTTCTACAAAGTCTTCGACTGACTGGACCACCACATTCTGCTTCACAGGCTCGGAAGGTATAGAGTTGATGATCCTGTCCTTGGGATCAGGAATTTCCTGCAGAAACGGTAACTGCAGGTCAGAGTTCGAAGTATGCTGTTCGATCTGATTCATGTCGAACGTGTTCCACAGGGATCCGTTCTGGGGCCGCGTCTGTTTCTCGTGTTCATTAACGAGCTTACGCATTTGATTGGCTCATGTTTCTTGCTATTCGCTGATGATGTTAAGATGTGGCGGACGATTGCCGACCCAGCAGATCACGATGCAATTCAACGAGACCTGGACAGAGCGTAAGACCGGTCACTTCACAATCTGCCTCAGTTCGATTCGGGAAAGTGTAAGGTGGTTCACATTCGCCATCAGCCGAATATCACACACAAACTTGGAAACCATGTGCTGCAAGCTGTCACGCAGGAGCGCGACCTTGAGGTACTAGTCCAGTCTGATCGGGGCTGCTCAGAACAATCTGAGAAGGCGTCAAAGAGTGGGAACCAACACGCTGGCATGCTGCGGACGGCATTCGGGTGGTTTGATGCCTCTGCCTATTCACAGTTGCTTAACATCTACGTGCGGCCTCATGTGGAATACGCAATCCAGGTCTAGTAGCCCTGGCAAAAGCAAAATCTTGAAGCGATCGAGACTCCACAGCGACGAGCCACGAAGCACGTTAAACGGTTGTCCAATCTTCTTTATCAACTTAGACTGAGGATCCTAAAAGTATACAGCGGCCGGTACCGGCACCTATGTGGCGACCTTATCATGGGTCACCAGATTCTAAGGAACCCCAACCATGTCTGCCGCTACCTACTACAAGTGAGTCAAAAGAAGAATTTGAGGGGTCACCAGTTAAAGTTAACCACCCAGTACAGTCGGCTAGAATGTCGACGGAACTTTTACTCTCTTCGTGTGTGTCAGTCTTGGAACGCCCTCCCAAATTACGTTGTTTCCGCCCCCACTTTACCAATGTTTAAAAAACCCCATGATGTTGCGCTAACCCAACTACATTACGAAATATCGCCTGTGTGTCTCGGCAGACGATATAACAAGACGAAAGCTGAACAACCAGAATTAACTTACACATCTGAGGTTGGCCTTTCTGGATGCATCTGTGTTAACACTGTGGTGAGTCCACCAAAACGAATTTCATTTTAGCAGTTTTCTATTCACCATATTGTGGATTTCATTCTCGCCATCCTACAGGACTTGCAAAGCATCCGATTTTTGCCTGTAATATACCATTGTTCCATATTCTCCAGCATGAGTAGAAAGAGGTAATGGAAGTTTAACACATGCATATTTGAGTTTTGCCGAGTTAAGTGTACGCGAAGAGAACCTTAGATGATTTGAAGCTGTGGGAACAGAAGTCTGTCCCAACAGACTGGAGCCGCTCCGTCACACTCAATTTTCAAGGAAGGCTCATGTTTGGAATGTAGCCATCATAAAAAAATTAATCTGATCTCAACTAAGCAGTCCAAGCCATCGGGACGACAATTACCCTTAAAAATGTCACACAACCGTTTCCCTTCAAAAAATTTTAACTGAGTAAGAACGAACATTTATGCGGAATATTCTAAATTCAGTATATTTGGTCTATCCTCTTCAACCGTTTACATACAATGGATGAAAATTTCAAACGATTGACAGTAATAGGTCAATACCAGAAATCGAAGGCTAGTTGCGTTGGTTAGCCTGTCTTGCCTCACCAAGGCAAAGCAAGATTGGCCACAAACTCGTTGTTTACATAGGTTAGGCTTCAAACGCCGGATGACGTAAGCCTCAGTAAAACGCAACAACTTGGGGTTGCTCTGTCTGTTGATCATCTTGAGTTTGTGGCCAATTTTGCTTTGCCTTAGTGAGGCAAGACAGGCTAACCAACGCAACTAACCATCGATTTCTGGTATTGACCGTTTACTCCCAAGCGTTTAAAATCTTCACCCATTGTATGCAAGCGGCTGAAGAGAATACACAAAATATACTGAATTCAGAATATACCGTAGAAATGTTCGTTGTTCTTGCTCTGTTAAAACTAGTTGTATGACATCATTAGAACAACGACTCCCACGTTGCACTTTCTCCCGTGAAGCCGCTTATATCGAGATATATAAAGAATGCATAAGGTTGTTGAGGTACCCACGCAGGTTTCTGATATCTCTAAGGAGAGATAATTTACCCGTGAATCCGCACAATTTAAAACGCCTCACGAAATCTCAAATCGAAGCCTCCATTCGTCGTTGTACGCAAATAAAGACCAAGATGAGATATGTGGAATACGCCTTGAGTGGACTAAATCTTGTTTACCGTGTGAAGTTCTACAACTTTCTTCGTGACATGCAAGTTAAAAGGATGCAAACAAAGCAACAAATCTTGAGTTCCATTTCTTCGAAGTGTCTCGCTGAGGTGACCCCAAAAACGGAACGTGTCGAGGAGCAAGTCCAACGGCAACATACTGCGCGCTGGTGATGCATCCGGAAAGGAACATGATTGTAACTGACTGGCATGTCAGACCCAAACCTCATAAGTAACAGCAACATCATACGTGACATTTGCAGTTCGGTGAATGATACATCCTGGAGTCCAAGTAACCTGGTCGTTGCGGTAGTTCTTTGCTAGCACAGGTCGCCCTTTGAAGAAAACCCGGTTCTGAGCATCGAGTTTCCTGTTGAACTGCTGTTCCATTTTGCAATTTCGGTTCAGGCTGTTTCTGTCAGGTGGTTTAACCAAATCGAGACTGAATCGTATTTTTCGTTGCATCAGTGCTTCAGCCGGAGATTTACCTTGAGGCACCTGTGGATTTGGAGTTATCCCCTAGGCAAGAAGAAAAGTCTCAAGGATCTCGGTCGTCGGTCCCTCCTCCGCCTTCAGTAATGCGCTCTTGAAGGTGTCCACGAATCGCTCTGCTAGGTCGTTCGAATGTGGATGGTATGGAGGTGACCTCATGTGAGTTATGTCGCTTTTGTTGCAAAAGTCCTCAAAAATCACTGAGGTGAACTGAGTTCCCTTGTCACTCACTAATGTATCCGGATACCCGAAGCGACTGAAAACCTGACTAAGTGCAGTACTGGTCGCTAAGGCAGTAGTCCATGTCATGTGCAGTATCTCTGGTCACTTAATGTAGGTATCAACCAGGATGAGAAAATTGTTTCCAGCAATAGGTTCAGGATAATCGGCATGGAGCCTCGACCATGGTTTCCCAGGATCCGGCCAACAATGGAGCTCTGCTCTCCTTGGCGACTTCGAAGCAAGTGCGCATTTAGAGCAAGAGCGGGCAAGCTCTTGGACTTGAGCATCCAGATGAGGGCAGTACACGTAGCTTCTATCCAATGTCTTCATGCAGTTTATTCCCTGGTGTCCGGTGTGGAACTGCTTCAGAACCATCCACTGAAGTTCCAAGGGAGCCATTACTCGGTCTGCAAAGATTAGACAGCCGTCGACAATCGACAGCGAATTGCGACGTTGACAAAACTGCTTCAGTTCACTGTCTTCAACCTTCTGTGGTCATTTTGATCTGTGAAAGCGGATCACTTGCTGGAGCAAGGAATCATGTGAGGTTGCGATACAAATCTGAGAATCTGTTACTGGGATAGCTTTAATTGCATCTGCGACAAAGCTACGAACTTCAGGCTTGATCGAGCTGCTTGCCACTACAACGTCCTCTGACTCCTGTCGCTCTTTGTCCATGAGGCGTGATAGGGCATCGAGCTGACCAATGTTCCCAGTCGATTGGTACTTGGTTTCGAAATCATATCCCAAAAGCATAGTAGCCCACCTCTGAAGGCGATTTGCAGAGTACACGGGAATGCCCTTCTTGGACCCGAGGATAACAAATAGGGGCTTGTGATCCGTGACCAGAGTAAAATGACGGTCATAAAGCATTTTGTGAAATTGCTTAGTGGCGTAAATGATAGCCAATGCTTCTTTTTCAATTTTGCTGTAGTTGCGTTCTGCGGGCGTGAACGATCGGGAGGCATGAGAAATTGCCTTCTCAGTTTCGTCAGGAAAGCGGTGAGATACAACCGCGCCGACTCCGTACTTAGACGCATCTGTAGCAACAATGATATCCAATTTCGGATCGTAATGAGTCAACAGTAGGTCTGATGATAGCATGGCTTTGATCCTATCAAAAGCTTGACTGCATTTCGTCCTCCAACACCACTTGGAATCTATGAGAAGTAACGCGTCTAGTGGACCCCGTATATCATGCATTTTGGCAAAAATGCACTGTATTGACTCAGTAAATCCATGAAGGATCGTAGCGTCGTAACATCATGTGGTGGAGGCATTTTCTGAATGGTCTCAATATTAGCGGGGTCTGGTCATCGACTATGTTGATCAATGATGAATCCCAAGTATAGTACCGAATCCATGTAGAAGACACACTTTTCTTCCCTCAGGCGAAAGTCACAATATTGGATTCGATCAAGCACGTTTTCAATCCGGTTCTCTAGATCCACTGGATCAGCACCCATGATAATGATATCGTCAAGATATGCAGCAACAGATGGAACGTCCTGTAAGACGGTGTCGATAATCAGTTGAAAAACGGCAGGTGCCGTTTTTACCCCAAATGGTAGGCGAGTGTTTTGTAAAAGACCGCGGTGAATATTGATGGTCAGCAGCTCTTGTGGATCCTTAGAAACATCCGCTTGGACGCATGCGTCCGACAAATCCAGTTTGGCGAAACTTTTGCCATAATTTAGCCTTACGAACAAATCATTCGGCAGAGGCAACGGATATTGGTGACTTTCCAGAGCAGCATTCAGAGCAGTTGAGAAGTCTGCACAAATTCGGACATTCCCATTTTGTTTCTTGACCACCACAATAGGAGCAGCCCATGAAGAGTAATTCACGTTTAAGGATACCAGCCTGTTGTGGCCTCTTCAATTCCTGATCAACGCCGCATATGGTATTGAACGTTTGGGTCGGAAGACAGGTTTTGCATAGAGGTGGAGTGACAATACTGCCTTGGTTTTCGTGCAGCAACCAAGTTCGACCCGGAATACTTGAGCGAAGTCATGACACAAACGCTCTGACAGAACATTCCAAGGAGGATTGATCACATGATGAACTCACAACTGACTACACACAGAATTAAGTGGGACGTCCAAAAGCCTGAGTTTTGCGATCCAATCAAGGCCCAGAAGGATTTGATTTGGTCGATTAGAAAGGTAACACATGGCACAGAATTGCACATTAGTGAAAAAAACAGAACACATAACTAGCTGTAAGTTTCAGGATAGCACCGGAAGCATGCAGCTCTGTGCGGTTTGTTGACTTTAGAGGAGGTCGGCCGATCACCTTCCATGTGATTTGCGACAATATAGTAACATCAAATGGTGTATCGAACTGGAGACACATAGGAATATTGTTGATCTGCACAATCATATACGCCGGTGTTTTGCGTCTGTGTGGAAAGTAGCCAAAACAGGGTATTTTGTACATAGAATTTTGTTCACCTATTTTGAACTGGCTAGACTGGGTCTTCGGAAGTGTTCCATTGTGTGCGCGGCAATGATCCTCTTTGTGTCCTCGTTTGTGACATTTCTGACAGTGGTGCTTTTTGAATAGGCACAGTCGGATATAAGGTTAACCACCACAGTATCAGCAGGCTGTTGGGAATTTGTTGAAGGTGCCGCTTCTAGAGGAATTAGTGGGCTTTGCTGAGGTACCTTTTGTCACAGCATGCACGTTACTGGAGCCAGGGACTGCTTCTCGTCCAATCAAGGCAGTGTCCTGTTTCAGGTTCAACAAATAGTGACACTGAAATGACTGATCTCAGATTCATGGTAGGGTCCTGCTATATCTGATTGAGTAAGCGGGTACGAATCTCTGAGTCACGAGGCGATTGAAGACCACAAACAACTACCAGACACTTGAGTTGGTCTTCCGTCATTTCCTTAAGCTCAAAACGTCCATACTAACGGTTAACCGTGGTCGCATAAGATACAAAATCAGCATAGTCACTTTTGACAAGTTGCATACAGGAATACTACAGTTAAAAATAGAGGACGCTTCCCCAAAGATCTCTTTCAACAGTTTAGATTTCGTCGGATTTAAAATTCTGCGCACTCTTAGGAAGAATAGAATTCACAAACCTCTCGTGTAATCTTGGTCCCAAACTTTCGCAGAAGTAACCGTGATTTCTAGTCAGCCAGCTCTGCCCGGAATGTAGCTACATATTTCCTGAACAAAGATTCGAAAGTGCACCCGGCGTCTAGATTATATTTGAATTCTGTGATGCTTCTTGAAATCGCATCAACGGGTGACTACTTTCTGTCAGTCGAGGACGATTGAACATTAAATCTCGGCGACAGCGTTTCGATCAGCCGCGGCTGTGAGTCCTTAAATAGCTTCTGTTGCTGCTGCAAGATCAAGGTGAGCTCTTCTATTGACAGTGGCATCTGGGAGTTATTCACAATTGTATTCTGTCGCCAGAAAAATCTGTTGTGGCCTTCTATGTATCGCGAACGTACCGACCTCAAAGTCCAAACCTTCGACCCAAAACGGAACTCGAAAGACGTCAACAAGGAACACCCATGTGAGAAGACAAAATGAAGTATATAGGAGACGATTTCATTGATTTATAAAGTCCTTCTACACAAGGACCATGAAACTGTAAATGTGGAAAACTGTCATTGCTTGAAGCGAGGTCACGACCACGAGACAAGCGAATCATCTTCGAGCCGGAATGCTGAACGTTTTATCCGACCGATTTAATAAGAAATCCAAGTATAATTTAAGTTTTGTAATTATTATGTTGGCGAAAAGTTACCCCATTTTACGGTACACGTAATGTGGGTTCAAACGAGTTTTCAACATTTTTCCGATGCCTCAGGTAGACAGAGTGTGGTGAAACTAAAGGGAAACGAGCTCGTGGGTTTCATGGAATGATGAAAGATGTAGCGGGTCAACATAGACGTGAGTATAATCAAGTTGTATGAAGAAGGTCCGAATGTTATTTAGGAAATAACAAAATTATCTTATTCGAAGTCAATCTACCACTATCATATCTTTTTTGTTTAGGAAAGAATTATTTTCCGTATTTCTAACTCTTTTTTGTCAGGAAGTATCAGCACACAAACTGCGGAGTGATTACTAACATCCATCGATATCACATCTACACTCCTCAGCTTCTCAAAAACGTTGAACCATTGAAGCATCCATTCGGAACCACTTTTCTGATGAACAACTTAAAAACAAATCCTTCTTGACAATCCAATTGCAACAATTGATCGGATTAACCATATGATCTGTCTCGCGCTATCGAGATATACATATTCTTTTATTTTGTTTAATTAGGATACACTATTTTACAGTAGCACTGCAGTGCTAAATACTACTTTCTTGAAGGTGATGACCCAGAAGTGTTACGGGAGCCCCTTCGTAGCAGCCCAACGAAACCAGCTCTCTCTCTCTCTCTCTCTGAGCGACACAGCTTCTAGTCAACTAGTGGTGTTGCCACGTAAGGTAAAGGACGTCTCGCACGAAATACTGGAACAGCATCGGGCTTAAGGAAGAGTGAAGCTCATATCTGGCTTATTTACCGAGGCCTTCCCGAAAGACTGCTGCATATTTCTCCCGTAGGTGCTCGATGGCTAGTTTTAGGAGCTATTGGCTTGTGTATCTAGACATTTGCACAAATCTGATTGATCGGAACATCAAGTAGGTTGAAACGTTCGATCCAGTCCAGACCCAGAAGCTTCAAATTCTGGTGGCTCGTGACGAAAATCGTTCCCCATGCGGTAGTCGGCATAACGACACTCACATTCGACCCAGCAATTTCAACTCGGCACCTGATGCCTGTGGACTGGTTAATTTGTTAGCTGGTGACCCGACGATTCTCCACAGTCTTTCTGCTATGATCGTAATGTGTGATGCCGTATCAATCTACGAACATGCCTGTCTTCCAATGATGTTCATGTTGATGTACTTTCTACGATCTCTGACGTCGTCAGTAAAATTGATGTTCACCCACTTCGCGAAACGACCGTAGGTTTTCTTTCGAGTATCATGAACCGGTCTGAAAGATGGCTTGGATCTACAATGCGTTTCTTTGTGCACACATCTATGACATCTCTGAGAGATACGTTTGTTGAATGGAAACCATCTAACAAAATGTCAGTCTTCGAATGGCCAACATGCTGATGGTGGCCTACCTTGAGAGGACTTCTTGCGATCACTGGCCGGAAAATTGTTCTTCAAAATCTGTTGAACTGTGAAATCATTAGAATGCGCCTTCGTATCCTCGACCATAGCTGTATCGTGTATTAAAATGATCATTGTCTACGCCTCCGTAATGACAGCTTGCAGTGTGACATCTAAGTCTCGCTACAACAACCCGAGTATTCTGGCTCGGATCTCGGCATCCTGGGAAGATTGCAGGCTGCATACGAGTATCAGGCGTTTAAATCGATCTTCAGTAAGTGATTCTAGCTTGAATTTCTGGCAGTCTCGCTTCACTGCTGCCGCATTGACAATGAGGCTGTCACTATCAGTCTTGCACCGTTTCAAACAATTGTACCGTTTGTTGAAAAGCAATGCCTGATCGCCGAATATCTCTGTAAATCGGGAAATGGTTTCATCGAAGCTGAAATCTTGAGTACTTTTGAGCAAATGTAGTTGATGTATCTGTCGTGCTCCACAGTCCCGAGTTTACGTAGCGGTAGCCATACTTTTGATGCATCATCAAGATTCGCTAGCTCCGTCTTGAAAATATCTTTTTAACGTCTGAACCATGCGTCGAAAATTAGCCCTGAAGCGGGATCAAGCACAAACTCATCGACATTGTTGATTAATGTATCAAGTGAAAGTTTATCCTTTTCCGATCAGTCCATCGTCGTGGCTGCAGGCTCGTTCCTTCTGTGGTCACGGGGCAAGACTCAGCAGGTTGCTTCTGAGTTCCACAGTGTATGTCGAAATTGTCCAGCAGAATATCCAGTGGCAGCGATCGTTCACTGGTACTTATCTTAATGCTCGTAGGTCGCCGCTGGTTTGCGTGTTTGGTCCAAATCATATTATCCACTCGAACCTAATACAGCACTTGTCCAAGTCTGCAATCGATCAAGCCTGTGGTCCAATGTGGTCTTCTAGGGCGATAGTCTGACTCAAACACTCTGTCCTGAGTGAAATAGACTTAGTTGCGTCCTGTGCCGTTGACTGAAGTAACTTTCCATTCTCACGTTCCTCTCTTGCGGGGCGATACGCTTAGGAAGCAACAAAAAAGTCAGAGTACGGAGGTTTCTACGCATCAGCGTTTCTGCTGGGGGCAGTTGATTTGGCACCTGGGAGTTCGTTAATCTGTACAGTAGAAGGAAAACATCCAATATCTCTCGGGTTGTTCCTTCCCCCTCATCTTCAGCAACGTCCGTTCAAAGGTATCAACAAAGCGCTCATCTTGCCCAGTAAACTACGGGTGGAACAGCGGTGAGCTTAGGTTCGTGATATCGTTCTGTGTACAGTATTCGGTAACCTGCGAAGATCCGAACTGGGGGCCATTGTCAGTAACTAGGGTCCGTGGTATTCTATGGTAGGCGAAAAGTCTTCACAGTATGCCAACTGTTGCGCTACCTGTTGTGCATTCCATGCAGAACAATTCCGGCCACTTGCTGAAGGAGTCAACAACCGCGAGATAATGTTGCTCATTCGCTGGACCAAAGTAATCCGCGTGTACTCGCTCCCACGGTTTCGCTGTCAAGGACCAAGACAGTTTCACTTTTCTGAGCGCCGTGTTGACAAGGGCACATTTCAAGGGGTGGTCCTTAAATAGCGGAATGGCTGTTCACAACAGCCGTCCACAAAATAATTCGTACCTGTATCAGTTAGTGAGGGTCAGAGCAGTGGTCACTAGTAAATCGCCACCGTTCTTCAGCATCGATAAGGAGGCGGTTAAGATAGTCAACCTGCTTTGGGGACAAGAAGACTGGTTTCCGACGTTGCTCCCTCTCAACATCGATACATTTCTTCTTCGGATACGGTCCTATTAATCGGAATGCCCGAAGACTCAAAAGCGACTGCGTGTCGCAATCCCCCCATATTTTTGTTACCCCAAACCCTGCACAGCATCGGTCACAGCGGAGGGGGAAAACTTGAGAAGCACTCATGGTGATAAGTTGTTTAGCAACAAATCATCTGGTACCGTCTTAAGCCATGTTTAACACCTGAATCACCTATGTTGGCCTACCTAGCATATCTCTCGTAAACCCACCGGCCATTTACCTCGACCAGTGATGCTGAATGAAGGCACATCAGGATGACAGCCGATGGGTCGGCGATAGGGCACGAGTAAGCGTACCGAAAGTTGAGCACGTTGGCGGTGCATTCTGTCTTCCTATATAATGGAGAAATCATGATGGTCGCAATAGCAGTTAATCATCAACAGCAGCACATCAGCTATCGGAACTGATGCTTCGCTGCCATACAACCATGAGGACCTATGAAATAAAGATTAAGAAGAGGGAGAGAAGGGGGACTTACCTGAAAAGCTTAATGCCCTAAGCAAACACTCAGGGTCAAGGCGCCTACACCTTGTGTAGACAACATACCGTCACAAACAGCTGGCTATCGTGCAAAGATAAGGCGGCGTAGGTGAGACAGCTGCCTCGCGACTTTCACTGCCACGCGTCATAATCAGCCATTACCCCTCAGATAACTCAGCACCAAAGACACTTTAAACAGACAATCCGATTAGGAGACGGCAGCAGACGCGCCACTGGTGTCTACTGCGAGCCATGTCCTGTAAAGTCTCGAGCCAAGCACAAGGCGAGTCACGTGAACTCCAACCCGGAAGGCGAGACGGACCAACGACACCCAGTTTGGTCGTCAGTGACTTCATTTCCCGCTGCCAAGTCAACTTCTGTCCACCTCGAGCCTTGCGCCATCCCACACCTGGGAGACTAAGCAAGGCCCTCCTAGGTAAGCGGTGACCAGGCATACGTAGCACGTGCCCGAGCCAACGCAACTTATTCAGTGCTATCTGTTGTTCTAGGGAGCTAGCATGATTACCACTACCTAGTTCCTGCCTACGCACATCATCGTTGCGGACACGCTGGTGCCATCCGACACCAGCAATGCTTCGCAAACAACGATGATCAAAGACTTGAAGGCGCCTCAGATCTTCAGACCGAAGCGGCCAAGTCTCACTACCATAGAGCAGAACGGCCCTCACTGCGGCCTTGTATACCCAGCCTTTCAGACGAAGGGAAATTCCCTTCTGTCGCCAAAGATGACGCAGGTTCAAGAAGGCAGCTCTGGCCTTTGCAATGCGTGAGCTCACGTCAGTTTCTATTCGCCCATCATTGCTGCCAAGACAAGTGAAATGATCAACCACCTCGAGTTCCTCGTTAGCAAGCGTCAAGGGGTCATCAAGTGGCTGATGGTCCTGCAGCAACACTTTGCACTTTGAAGGTGCGAAGTGCATACCAAATAACGGACCACTCTGCACAGGCTATTCAGGGTTGATTGGGCCGCCCCAACATCGTCGAAAAGCAAGACGATATCGTCCGCATAATCTAAATCAACTAACCTTTCACCAGGCAACACTTCAACGCCAACATCGTGAGGTTCCGCAAGGGAACACTCCATGATAGAATCCACGACGAAATTGAACAAAAATGGGGAAACGGGACAACCCTGACGAACGCCACTCGTGGTCCGAAAGCTAGTCGACAGGCCACCGTAGACCTGACGCGGCCTGTAGTGTTCGAGTATAGAGCACGAAGGATGTTCACATATTTCGTCGGAACATATTTTCGCGCAAGTATTTCGGACAAAATCGATCGATCGACTGAATCGAACGCACTCTTGAAATCGAGGAACACAGCTATTGTCGCTCTGCGGTATGCGTGGCGCTGCTCTAGCACCTGCCGCAAAGTGAATATATGGTCTATACAGTCACGCCCTGAGCGGAAACCGGCCTGCTCTTCCCTAATCCGAGATTCCCGTTCCGCAGTGAGGCGACGAACGATAATCGAGGCCAGTAATTTTGTCACAACTGGCGTTAGGCTAATACCCCTGTGGTTAGAACAGTCTGTGCGACTGCCCTTTTTGTATATTGCCACTATAATCGATTCGCTCCAATTAGCCGGCACACTTCGTTCCAGATACGTTCGAATAGGGAGGTCAATGCCATGCAGAGGGCCTCACCTCCATCCTTAAATAGTGAAGGTGGGAGGGAATCCGGGTCAGCGGCACGAAAACGATTGAGGGCTGTGATCGCATTTCGGACCTCGGCCTCCGACGGAGGCTCTAAACTAACCGTCCATGACTCGTCCTGCATCATCTGAGTAGGAAGAGGTCCGGGAGCAGGGGACCAGCTGAACTGATCTTCAAAGTGTTCAGCCCAAAGAGCCATACGGCGCTCCTTATTGTGTATCAGCGCACCCGCGCTGTCTCTGATTGTCTCACTGAAGCCTCGTTTGTTGCGACCAGTGGTGCGGATTAGCTGGAAGAGCTTCCGGTAATTGCCTACTGCTCCTGCTTCCTCCATTTCTTGAGCCCGACTGGTCCGCCGGGCTTCCTTGTCAGCACGTAGGCTCCGCTTTAGTTCACGCCTAATAGCCCGTCTGGTCACATCGTGTTCAGAGCCAGCCGGGAGGTGTCTTCTAGATTCCAACAGCTTCACCGACCTCTCGGATATCCAGTGACTGGTGCGGTGACGACTGATAGTGCCACAAACAGATGCTCCTGCGTCGTGCATAGCGGGCGAGATCCTATTCCACTGAAGCTCAGTGTCATTAGGACAAGACAGCGAGAGTTCGCTATGCAGTGCTTCTTGATAGGCTTGCTTGACCAAGTGCTGGGACAATTTCTCCGTTGCCAATCGGGGGAGACGCTTTGTGCGCCTTCCGGTAAAGTTCATGGAGAAACGACAGCGCACCAAGGCATGATCAGAGTCGACACAGGTACTCCAGTACGAGCGGCAATCCAGAATGGAACCGCGCCACCTGTAACCTATGGCTATGTGGTCAATTTGGGTCCATCGCTGGCCAGCTACAGGTGGACGCGAAGTGGCACTTCGGCGCCCACTGTGTCTCAAAGCAGTGCTAGTAAGAAACAACTGGTGCTCCGCACACAGTTGCAGCGGACGCTCGCCGTTGTCAGTCCGTTCGGAGTTAAGTCCACAATTACCACCAGCTGAGCTTCTGAAGAGCTCAGACGCCCTACTTGGGCGTTCATATCCCCTGCAAGTACTATAATATCTGAACTAGTAGCATTGCGTAGTAGCGCGTTCAGTTCGTAATAGAATGTATCCTTGCCAGCATTAGAACTGCAGTCGGTAGGAGCATAAACAGAAATAACGAACAAACAGCGTTTTTTATTGCTTCTTGAATCAACCTTAGCTGATGTCGTCAGACGGGCTGCACATAAACGGCTGTTCACCGGAATCCAATCAACCAACGCTGGCCAAGCCTTAGAGCTTAGAATGATACCTACACCAGCTTGACCCGTGAGTGCTGCATCGAAGTCTCCGGATGCGTGCAACCAATAACGAGAGGATAAGCCGGGTGCAGTCAATTCAATAACCCCGTTAGGGTCATTACTCCTAGTTTCGGACACACAACGCACATCAACACCGTGTGTCCAAGGTGCGTGCGAGTGCATCCTGTTGACCAGTTTGTCTTAGAGTGCGGACGTTGGATGTCGCCATGGAAACGGGATAGCGTGGCCTTATAAGGGACTTTTGCCGATAGGCGTCTGATAGGTGCGGTGGGATGGTGGCTGCAGATGGTTCTACTCCAGTGGCACTTCGGTTGTTGTCAATTAAGCTGGGAATTATAGAAGGAAGGTTAGTAATGGGGGTCGGGATGGGAGTAAGAGAAAAAGGTGGAAAAGAAAGAAGGGAGGCGCCAGTAGGAGCATGTTTTCGCTTATCCGCCCTGCTGTATGCAGCAGATAAGGCGACCCTTGATAATCTGCGCGACGGCCGATGCAGGATGAAGTTTATGCTTGAAGAAAAAGTCATAGTAGTTAAAGGCACAGTTGAAATGGCCAAAGGAAGCTGAGGTGGCAGTTTAACTCGGTGGTGCTTTTACGCATTGCGCTTTCGTTTTCGTCACTGGCTATCGCTATTTCATTTGTCACGGCTTCATGTTCAGATACTATCGTTTTATGCTGCCTGCACGAGATTTAGCAAATGAATCTGACGTAATTCAATGCCACCTTGTTGTACGTAGCTAATATATGAAAAGACTCGTGTATGTGTGAGACGGTCAATGCTGGATGAAAGTGAAATTAGATGAGACCGTCAGTTATACGTGGCTTCGAATGGAGAAGTATAACCTAGAGATCGGAATGACCGAGGTCTGTATAGAGGTTGCGAGTCGCAACCCAACCACACAGCGTGTTTCCTAACTTCAGCTTTGAATTGCTTACCGCAATGCCAAGCGTTACTCGCGGATCTCAGTAGCATAGTGTTCAGGGCGTCAATCGTGAACTGCTAGGCTCTGAGTTCTAACCCAGCTCAGGCTATCTCCACCTGACGAGTCCAAACCAGGAGGAAACCGCGGTCGTGGTGTGCCAGGATTGGGAAAAGCAACATCCAAATATTTACATTCCAGATACGGTCCTAGAGATCGGAATGACCGAGGTTTACCTCAAAGTGAACCGAGGTCTTTATAGAGGATGCGAGTCCCAACCCAACCACACAGCGTGTTCCCTAATCCAGGAAAGATTAGGGTCATTTATTTGTTCCTTTGATCAATACGACAACGTACTAGAAACATAATGATAGACCACGAGAAGAACCAGTTTCGCAGGAATGGGTGCAACCCAAAATCCAATCGCCAACTGGAGCGATTAAGAGGCTGAGTTTGTATGACTTCTGACGATTGACTAAGGTGGTGGGAAATGATTTAACGACACCCAAAAACGCCACGTAGCACAGTAAAACCGATCGACTTGGGCAAGCCATGGCACCGCAACAAGGTCTAAGCTTATAACAAACAGTAACATTCTGTGTCCAACAAAAGAAACGACTCCCAATGACAACAACACTCCTGATTTCGGCATGTGTCGTAGAACATGGCACTAGCTGGCACGAAGGACGTCCCACACCGGGGCAGGAATTCAAGCCTCAGGATTCACTGCTCGTATATTTGGAGACTGCGTTGCCCACAGTTTCGAAAACACGTAGAAATCGAGTTCCTACTTAGTTGTAATTGAAAGGAAAGATAGTAAAGAAAAATGAAACTAACAAAGGCTCGCCTGTATCCACGTAGGCGTTTATGATTTCCTGAGTTAATAGCCCCATTTTCACGGTGGTACTCTCGTGAAAAGTGACAATCTTCGGATCTTGTCCCGCGATTAACATGTAAATGCAAACGCCAGTGAGGACTGCATGTGATTCCCCGCTCAACCTGTACGGTAATAGAAATTTCATGAAACGGTGGATGACCTTTCCAGAATAGCTGTGGCATTCCTGTTGTCAAGAGGTTTACCGATGAGTTCTTCCTTGAATGCGATCATCGTATCAGCTGAAATAACAAGTTGGCGATGCTAAGCAGAATAGGCCTAGTGTGGTTGCAATACGTTGAGGTCACATGAGGCGATGAGTTTATCCACGGTTACACGGGCTTTAAGTAGTGCCAAGTTTTCGACGTAACTAGAAAACGATTCGAAGGTGTGAAGCGGCAGAGCTTCATCGACAGCGACAGACACCACTTCGAAGTTGATGCCCTGAAGGGACAAAGTACTCGCAGATGATAGTTTACCATATTTTCTAAGAGCTCCTTACGTCTGGGTGATGAGCTCGCCAAGACGATTCGGAATGAGGAAAGCAAATCTCTATGACACAACAGCATCGGTGACAAAAGAGGCTGAAAAGTGAAAGTAACATAAAAAGCTGTAAAAGAAACAAATAAATCTCAGCGATACTCGATGCAAAAATGTCCATCAATTCAAGGTTCCTTGACTTTTTAGTTATTCCTCGAGCCGGCGATCAAAGCAATCATGGTCAACAGCTGATTAATTTACTCGCTGTGGTGGTTCATCCAAATCGCCGATAAGAAACTTGTAAAAGCAGATCTAACCCTAAAAATGTAATGGAGAAAAGGGAAAAACAAACAGCGACAACCATAGTGCATCATCCATTTGGTATGAGTCTTCGATGCATGTAACCACAAAGACCTACGAAGTGAAGAATAATAAGTAGAAGAGAATGGGGACCTCGTGTGAAACGCTGATGCCCTAAGTAAACATTCGGGGTCAAGGCACTCACCACTTGCCAACAACATGCTGTCACAAGCAGCTGGATATAGTGCAAAGATAAGGCGGCGTCTGCGTGGTAGCTTCCTTACGGATTTCATTGCTCAGCATCATTATCACCCATTACCCCGCAGATAACTCAGCAGTAGACCCACGTTAAACAGGATATTAAACGGTAAGACATCAGACGCGCCACTGATGCCGACAGCGAGCTATCATGGTACCTCTCGAGTCAAGCACAAGGCGGGTCAAGTAGGCTCTAGCCCGGAAAGCGAAATGGAGCAACGGCACCCAAGTTTGTCAGTAACCTCAGTGCTCACTGCCAAGTCAGCTTCTGTCCACCTAGAGCCTTGCGCTACTCTATATTCAGCAAAAAATGCACTCTTCAATAAGCGGTGACCGAACATGCGTAGTACATGTCCAAATCACACAATTTATTCAATGCGATCTGTTGTGATAACGAATTAACTTGAGTATCACTGCTCAGCACTCAACAACGCATATTAGCTTTGTGGACACGCAGGCGCCAACCGACACCAGCAATGATCGGACTTAAGATGCCTCAGACTGAAGGGAACCATCTTCACTACCAGAGAGGAGGACGGACTTCAATTTTAACTTGCAAACAAGGCAATTAAGACCGAGACCCTTCTCTGACGCCATATGTCGAGGCTACAAGAAAGCAGTTCTAGATTTTGTAATACATGAAATGGCGCATGTCGTAATCAGCACTAGATAGACTAACACGATGCCAGCTGTTTCGGACTATGCTTTGTGCCCTTGAAATGCATAGTCCTCCAAGATTGGCAGGGGCTCACCCCTGAATCGAGGCTTGGTAGCGGTCAACCAGATATCTTTCAGAAATCTAAGGACTTGGGGAGCCGTTAGCACCTACGGTATGGAATATTAGGTCACATACAGTATAGCAAAAAGTAGAGCCACCTGTGGCATCGGCGTGACATCACTCAAGCCCTGAAGTGTAAAGTTTACATTACAGCTGCGCGTTCAATCCTGCTGTACAGCCCATCAGGTCGACAAACATTTGATCATCGCTGCCTTCACATAATCGCGTGAACAAGAGCGTGTTCGACATGCTGCAAGTTATACAGGACGGACGAGTGGAGCGCTCAGCACCAGTAGATTACGCACCCGGTTCCCATGGTAGGACCAGATGTTGCCCTTGTCAGCATATTGACTCTCGCAACGTGCATTGTTTGCGCACAACCGGTCTCAACAGAACAAGATGAAGGGAAACCCACCGATGAGTTATGAGAACACTCACTTTGAATTCGGCATGCTTAAAGTGTATCGATCTGATTGAGGTCCAGACATTAAGTAGGATATTTGGTTGGAAGCATTTGCTGATACGACGAAGGGCTAAGCTCAATAGCGTTAGTGTCGTGAATTTCTGTATCTCTACATATTTCACTTAGCTTCTGCCTTCAACCCGATCCCACTCTCCCTAGGCAAAATAAGAAGCATAATATTAGTTGTATTTTGTACTTCTCACTTTTCTTTTTAATTCGGATATCCTCCTGCAATGTATCGCAGCACAGCAGTTGTGGTATCTTACATCAACTGAAGTGTAAAATGATAGCGAGGTAAACTAGTTCACTTGCCCTTAAAAACTGACCATGTCACTTGAAAGCTTTTAGGCGGCGTGCATCTTTTTCTAACCGGCTCCATTTCTTAACCCCCGTCCTCACAATATTATTATTATTATCGTTTGTCAAAACAACTATTCCGTGTTATGTCGTTGACTCTTATTTCTCGTCGCTGGCATGGCGATGCTGGAAGCCGTTGTCACATCAACCTAGAGATCGAGCCTGAGCTTAATTGATGGCGAGAACAAGCAATGGCGGGAACTTTAAATTGGCCGTTGCCATGTTTACTCGTACATCATTTTTTCAGTTTCTAATTCCGATATACCAGTTTTTTTACAAAATATTTTTACACTGCCTTCGGTGAGTGTTACAATGCGTCATAGTCGTTTCGACTTTTGATCAGAACCCACGTAATTCAAAGATAGTACCGCATGCTCGCAGAATAGCAAATAGAATTTTAAACGTTGTGGTCTAACGTGAGCTAGCCGCCAGACGTAAAGCGAGCTGAGACTGCAGAAGAAAAAACCGTAACTTCGCACCACTGCACTGAGACCCAACGAGAAATACTGCCGCTAGCAAAAGTACTTTTACTGAGTCAGCCACACACCTTCATACATATAGCTCAATAGGACATTAGAATGCATAGAGAAAGTTGGATGGTGGCAAGACACATGAGTTGCCACCCAGTGGTAGTGTTCTGAGAAAAATTCAGTCAGTGTCAGGGTGATTTTGTGCGATAACCGCCGCAGGGCGCTGCGGAGAACCCAGATGATTTACTGCGACTCGAAACCATAGACACATTAGTGTCACGAAAAGAGTTCAGTGGATGCACTGCAGGTTGAACATTAGATGCATCATCATCATCATCATCAACAGCAGTACATCAGCCATTTGAACTGTTGCTTCGCTGCCATACAACCATGAGGAAATATGAAATAAAGAATAAGAGGGAGACAAGAGGGACTTACCTGAAAAGCTTAATGCACTAAGCAAACACTCAGGGTCAAGGCGCCTACACCTTGCGTAGACAACATACCGTCACAAACAGCTGGCTATCGTGCAAAGATAAGGCGGCATCGGCGAGACAGCTTCCTTGCGGCTTTCATTACCACGCGTCATAATCAGCCCTTACCCCTCAGATAACTCAGCACCAAACACACTTTAAACAGACAATCCGATTAGGAGACGGCAGCAGACGCGCCACTGGTGTCTACTGCGAGCCATGTCCTGTAAAGTCTCGAGCCAAGCACAAGGTGAGTCACGTGAACTCCAACCCGGAAGGCGAGACGGACCAACGGCACCCAGTTTGGTCGTCAGTGACTTCATTTCCCGCTGCCAAGTCAACTTCTGTCCACCTCGAGCCTTGCGCCATCCCACACCTGGGAGACTAAGCAAGGCCCTCCTAGGTAAGCGGTGACCAGGCATACGTAGCACGTGCCCGAGCCAACGCAACTTATTCAGTGCTATCTGTTGTTCTAGGGAGCTAGCATGATTACCACTACCTAGTTCCTGCCTACGCACATCATCGTTGCGGACACGCTGGTGCCATCCGACACCAGCAATGCTTCGCAAACAACGATGATCAAAGACTTGAAGGCGCCTCAGATCTTCAGACCGAAGCGGCCAAGTCTCACTACCATAGAGCAGAACGGCCCTCACTGCGGCCTTGTATACCCAGCCTTTCAGACGAAGGGAAACTCTCTTCTGTCGCCAAAGATGACGCAGGTTCAAGAAGGCAGCTCTGGCCTTTGCAATGCGTGAGCTCACGTCAGTTTCTATGCGCCCATCATTGCTGATGCAGCTGCCAAGATAAGTGAATTGATCAACCACCTCGAGTTCCTCGTTAGCAAGCGTCAAGGGGTCATCGAGTGGCTGGTGGTCCTGCAGCAACACTTTGCACTTTGAAGGTGCGAAGTGCATACCAAATAATGGGACCACTCTGGACAGGTTATTCAGGGTTGATTGTGCCGCCTCAACATTGTCGAAAAGTAAGACGATATCGTCCGCATAATCTAAATCAACTAACCTTTCACCAGGCAACACTTCAACGCCAACATCGTGAGGTTCCGCAAGGGAACACTCCATGATAGAATCCACGACGAAATTGAACAAAAATGGGAAAATCGGACAACCCTGACGAACGCCACTTGTAGTCGAAAAGCTATCCGATAGGGCACCATATACCCAGACGCGGCCTGTAGTGTTCGAGTATAGAGCACGAAGGATGTTCACATATTTCGTCGGAACACCTTTTCGCGCAAGTAAATCGAACAGAATTGATCGATCGACTGAATCGAACGCACTCTTGAAATCGAGGAACACAGCTATTGTCGCTCTGCGGTATGCGTGGCGCTGCTCTAGCACCTGCCGCAAAGTAAATATATGGTCTATACAGACACGCCCTGAGCGGAAACCGGCCTGCTCTTCCCTAATCCGAGATTCCCGTTCCGCAGTGAGGCGACGAACGATAATCGAGGCCAGTAATTTTGTCACAACTGGCGTTAGGCTAATACCCCTGTGGTTAGAACAGTCTGTGCGACTGCCCTTTTTGTATATTGCCACTATAATCGATTCGCTCCAATTAGCCGGCACACTCTCTTCGTTCCAGATACGTTCGAATAGGGAGGTCAGTGCCCTGCAGAGGACCTCACCTCCATCCTTAAATAGTGCAGGTGGGAGGGAATCCGGGCCAGCGGCACGAAAACGATTGAGGGCTGTGATCGCGTTTCGGACCTCGGCCTCCGACGGAGGCTCTAAACTAACCGTCCATGACTCGTCCTGCATCATCTGAGTAGGAAGAGGTCCGGGAGCAGGGGACCAGCTGAACTGATCTTCAAAGTGTTCAGCCCAACGAGCCATACGGCGCTCCTTATTGTGTATCAGCGCACCCGCGCTGTCTCTGATTGTCTCACTGAAGCCTCGTTTTCTGCGACCAGTGGTGCGGATTAGCTGGAAGAGCTTCCGGTAATTGCCTACTGCTCCGGCTTCCTCCATTTCTTGAGCCCGACTGGTCCGCCGGGCTTCCTTGTCAGCACGTAGGCTCCGCTTTAGTTCACGCCTAATAGCCCGTCTGGTCACATCGTGTTCAGAGCCAGCCGGGAGGTGTCTTCTAGATTCCAACAGCTTCACCGACCTCTCGGATATCCAGTGACTGGTGCGGTGACGACTGATAGTGCCACAAACAGATGCTCCTGCGTCGTGCATAGCGGGCGAGATCCTATTCCACTGAAGCTCAGTGTCATTAGGACAAGACAGCGAGAGTTCGCAATGCAGTGCTTCTTGATAGGCTTGCTTGACCAAGTGCTGGGACAATTTCTCCGTTGCCAATCGGGGGAGACGCTTTGTGCGCCTTCCGGTAAAGTTCATGGAGAAACGACAGCGCAACAAGGCATGATCAGAATCGACACAGGTACTCCAGTACGAGCGGCAATCCAGAATGGAACCGCGCCACCTGTAACCTATGGCTATGTGGTCAATTTGGGTCCATCGCTGGCCAGCTACAGGTGGACGCGAAGTGGCACTTCGGCGCCCACTGTGTCTCAAAGCAGTGCTAGTAAGAAACAACTGGTGCTCCGCACACAGTTGCAGCGGACACTCGCCGTTGTCAGTCCGTTCGGAGTTAAGTCCACAATTACCACCAGCTGAGCTTCTGAAGACCTCAGACGCCCTACTTGGGCGTTCATATCCCCTGCAAGTACTATAATATCTGAACTAGTAGCATTGCGTAGTAGCGCGTTCAGTTCGTAATAGAATGTATCCTTGCCAGCATTAGAACTGCAGTCGGTGGGAGCATAAGCAGAAATAACGAACAAACAGCGTTTTTTATTGCTTCTTGAATCAACCTTAGCTGATGTCGTCAGACGGGCTGCACATAAACGGCTGTTCACCGGAATCCAATCAACCAACGCTGGCCAAGCCTTAGAGCTTAGAATGATACCTACACCAGCTTGACCCGTGAGTGCTGCATCGAAGTCTCCGGATGCGTGCAACCAATAACGAGAGGATAAGCCGGGTGCAGTCAATTCAATAACCCCGTTAGGGTCATTACTCCTAGTTTCGGACACACAACGCACATCAACACCCAGTGTGTCCAAGGTGCGTGCGAGTGCATCCTGTTGACCAGTTTGTCTTAGAGTGCGGACGTTGAACGTCGCCATGGAAACGGGATAGCGTGGCCTTATAAGGGACTTTTGCCGATAGGCGTCTGATAGGTGCTGTTGGACGGTGGCTGCAGATGGTTCTACTCCAGTGGCACTTCGGTTGTTGTCAATTAAGCTGGGAATTATAGAAGGAAGGTTAGTAATGGGGGTCGGGATGGGAGTAAGAGAAAAAGGTGGAAAAGAAAGAAGGGAGGCGCCAGTAGTAGCATGTTTTCGCTTATCCGCCCTGCTGTATGCAGCAGATAAGGCGACCCTTGATAATCTGCGCGACGGCCGATGCAGGATGAAGTTTATTTTGAAGAAAATGTCATGGTTGTATGTGGGCTGGGATACTGCCAGAGCGCGCAGACCTAGACAGGAGGACGATTAGGGTCCTCATCCAAAGCCTTTGGCTCAAAAGCCTGTCCGCAAGGCAGCGGGGTGGCAGTGATTTAGTTTTACAGAAATGGACGCCATCCCATTTCAAACCCCCAATCTGGAGGACCAGGAGACTGAGTTTGTCTGACCTCTCACCATTGACGGACCTGGTAGGAGTAGCTCTCAAGATGCTCGGAGGCATCATCCAGTATAGCTCAAAGGGTCAATGAGGTACGCAAACCGTCGCACCACGTTAAGGTCCAGTCTCGTTGCGACGGGAATATTAGATGCATTAGTGTCCCGAGTAAAACTCAGTGGGTTCACTGTGGCATCAATGTCTTTACGACGGCGCAGTCCGGGTCGCCGCATGATGATTGCATGTTTGAGGTGACCACGGCAAAATCCGCGTTTCGCAAAGCTATGCGTGTTCCACCATCGCAATGAAGCTATACCCCATCGCAATGAGGCTGGACTCCATCGCAGTGAGAATGGACCTTACCGTGGTGCGATGGTTTGTGTGCCTCAGTGATCCATTGAGCTATGCTGGGTGGTGCATTTTTCGCACAATCAGAGCCACTCATGCCAGATTAGTCAATGGTTAGAGGCCAGACAAACGCAGCCTCCTGGGATGAGGGCGGCTCCTTATTCCTTAAAACGGACTCCTTGTACCCCGACGGCAAACCCGCCGCCTAGCGGTCAGGTTTTGATCCAAAGGCTTTGGTTGAGAACCTTAATCGCCCTACGGTCCAGGCCTGGGCGACTTGAAAGTATCCTGCCCACGCAATACAACGAATCACTCCTCAAACAAAGTTCTCATGCTCTGACCACCGCAGAGGATAATCAACGGTGCCCTATCTACTGCATCGAGCAGGGTGGATAGGGGTTTGGATGCTACTGCTCAAGCCTTCCCGTCTTCTTATTCCCCCACTTACACATTTTCACTCTTACCGTCCCGTTCCAGCTTCACTTTTATCCCACTGTTTTCAACCCCCAATTCTTGACCCTCCCCAACCTTGCTTTGAAAGGCTTTTACCTTTGGTTTCCACTCACATGCGAACGCGGAGCGTCATTCCTACCGTGTCGACAAGCCCATGTACAAACAAGCGGCCAAGCCCAGTGCAACAGCTTTCATGTGGAGCACTCGATCATCGTTCAGATTGGCATGCCTCAATGTTCGCACATTGCTACAGGTCGGTCAACAGACAGCACTTGCACGAATATTAGAGACCCTCTCGATCGATATCTGCTGCTTATCGGAGACCCGCCTGCAAGACTCGAGCTCTGTGCTCACTTTGCCATCCCCTTCAGGTGACACTAGCATCACTTTCTCATTGCGCCTATCGGTGTCGATGCAGCTTCGAGCACCGGCCAAGCCGGTGTTGGTATTGCCCTGAGTCCCTCGGCTGAAGCTGCTCTGGTGCGGTCCGTTTGGCTGGCTCGTTCAAAGTTTCGAAGTCGAGCGGGACCAGCGTTGGTTGATTGGATTCCGGTGAACAGCCGTTTATGTGCAGCCCGTCTGACGACATCAGCTAAGGTTGATTCAAGAAGCAATAAAAAACGCTGTTTGTTCGTTATTTCTGTTTATGCTCCTACCGACTGCAGTTCTAATGCTGGCAAGGACACTTTCTATCACGAACTGAACGCGCTACTACGCAATGCTACTAGTTCAGCTATTATAGTACTTGCAGGGGATATGAACGCACAAGTAGGGCGTCTGAGGTCTTCAGAAGCTCAGCTGGTGGTAATTGTGGACTTAACTCCGAACGGACTGACAACGGCGAGCGTCCGCTGCAACTGTGTGCGGAGCACCAGTTGTTTCTTACTAGCACTGCTTTTAGACACAGTGGGCGCCGAAGTGCCACTTCGCGTCCACCTGTAGCTGGCCAGCGATGGACCCAAATTGACCACATAGCCATAGGTTACAGGTGGCGCGGTTCCATTCTGGATTGCCGCTCGTACTGGAGTACCTGTGTCGACTCTGATCATGCCTTGGTGCGCTGTCGTTTCTCCATGAACTTTACCGGAAGGCGCACAAAGCGTCTCCCCCGATTGGCAACGGAGAAATTGTCCCAGCACTTGGTCATGCAAGCCTATCAAGAAGCACTGCATAGCGAACTCTCGCTGTCTTGTCCTAATGACACTGAGCTTCAGTGGAATAGGATCTCGCCCGCTATGCACGACGCAGGAGCATCTGTTTGTGGCACTATCAGTCGTCACCGCACCAGTCACTGGATATCCGAGAGGTCGGTGAAGCTGTTGGAATCTAGAAGACACCTCCCGGCTGGCTCTGAACACGATGTGACCAGACGGGCTATTAGGCGTGAACTAAAGCGGAGCCTACGTGCTGACAAGGAAGCCCGGCGGACCAGCAGGGCTCAAGAAATGGAGGAAGCCGGAGCAGTAGGCAATTACCGGAAGCTCTTCCAGCTAATCCGCACCACTGGTCGCAAAAAACGAGGCTTCAGTGAGACAATCAGAGACAGCGCGGGTGCGCTGATACACAATAAGGAGCGCCGTATGGCTCGTTGGGCTGAACACTTTGAAGATCAGTTCAGCTGGTCCCCTGCTCCCGGACCTCTTCCTACTCAGATGATGCAGGACGAGTCATGGACGGTTAGTTTAGAGCCTCCGTCGGAGGCCGAGGTCCGAAACGCGATCACAGCCCTCAATCGTTTTCGTGCCGCTGGCCCGGATTCCCTCCCACCTGCACTATTTAAGGATGGAGGTGAGGTCCTCTGCAGGGCACTGACCTCCCTATTCGAACGTATCTGGAACGAAGAGAGTGTGCCGGCTAATTGGAGCGAATCGATTATAGTGTCAATATACAAAAAGGGCAGTCGCACAGACTGTTCTAACCACAGGGGTATTAGCCTAACGCCAGTTGTGACAAAATTACTGGCCTCGATTATCGTTCGTCGCCTCACTGCGGAACGGGAATCTCAGATTAGGGAAGAGCAGGCCGGTTTCCGCTCAGGGCTTGACTGTCTAGACCATATATTCACTTTGCGACAGGTGCTAGAGCAGCGCCACGCATACCGCAGAGCGACAATAGCTGTGTTCCTCGATTTCAAGAGTGCGTTCGATTCAGTCGATCGATCAATTCTGTTCGATTTACTTGCGCGAAAAGGTGTTCCGACGAAATATGTGAACATCCTTCGTGCTCTATACTCGAACACTACAGGCCGCGTCTGGGTATATGGTGCCCTATCGGATAGCTTTTCGACTACAAGTGGCGTTCGTCAGGGTTGTCCGATTTTCCCATTTTTGTTCAATTTCGTCGTGGATTCTATCATGGAGTGTTCCCTTGCGGAATCTCACGACGTAGAGGTTGAAGTGTTGCCTGGTGAAAGGTTAGTTGATTTAGATTATGCGGACGATATCGTCTTACTTTTCGACAATGTTGAGGCGGCACAATCAACCCTGAATAACCTGTCCAGAGTGGTCCCATTATTTGGTATGCACTTCGCACTCTCAAAGTGCAAAGTGTTGCTGCAGGACCACCAGCCACTCGATGACCCCTTGACGCTTGCTAACGAGGAACTCGAGGTGGTTGATCAATTCACTTATCTTGGCAGCTGCATCAGCAATGATGGGCGCATAGAAACTGACGTGAGCTCATGCATTGCAAAGGCCAGAGCTGCCTTCTTGAACCTGCGTCATCTTTGGCGACAGAAGAGAGTTTCCATTCATCTGAAAGGCCGTGTATACAAGACCACAGTGAGGGCCGTTCTGCTCTATGGTAGTGAAACTTGGCCGCTTCGGTCTGAAGATCTGAGGCGCCTTCAAGTCTTTGATCATCGTTGTTTGTGAAGCATTGCTGGTGTCGGATGGCACCAGCGTGTCCGCAACGATGATGTGCGTAGGCAGGAACTAGGCAGTGATAATCATGCTAGCTCCCTAGAACAACAGATAGCCTTGCATAAGTTGCGTTGGCTCGGGCACGTGCTACGTATGCCTGGTCACCGCTTACCTAGGAGGGCCTTGTTCAGTCTCCCAAGTGTGGGATGGCGCAAGGCTCGAGGTGGACAGAAGTTGACTTGGCAGCGGGAAATGAAGTCACTGACGACCAAACTGGGTGCCGTTGGTCCGTCTCGCCTTCCGGGTTGGAGTTCACGTGACTCGCCTTGTGCTTGGCTCGAGACTTTACAGGACATGGCTCGCAGTAGACACAGTGGCGCGTCTGCTGCCGTCTCCTAATCGGATTGTCTGTTTAAAGTGTGTTTGGTGCTGAGTTATCTGAGGGGTAAGGGCTGATTATGACGCGTGGTAGTGAAAGCCGCAAGGAAGCTGTCCCGCTGATGCCGTCTTATCTTTGCACGATAGCCAGCTGTTTGTGACGGTATGTTGTCTACACAACATGACCCTGAATGTTTGCTTAGTGCATTAAGGTTTTCAGGTAAGTCCCCCTTCTCTCTCTCTTCTTATTCTTTATTTCATAGGTCCTCATGGTTGTATGGCAGCGAAGCAACAGTTCAAATGGCTGATGTACTGCTGCTGATGGATGGATGTAGTGGATAGACCTGCACTTTGGGACTGTCTACTCAGGAAAGGTGTACCCGAGAAATATGTAAATATTATCCGAGCATTATACGCGGGTAGCTCGGGCGGAGTGAAGGCTTACGGCAAGCTGTCGTCGCCCTAAAATATCTCCAGCGGTGTGAGACAAGGATGCCCGCTGTCACCTTTCCTCTTCAACTACGCTATTGACGAAGTCAGGGAAATCGCGTTCACAGGACACAACTTAAAGGGTGTGGACCTCCCAGGAGAACGACTTCTTGACATAGAGTATGCGGACCATATTGCTCTAATCTGTGACAGCTCACGAACGTGCCAAGCGACATTGGACAGATTAGCACTGGCTGTCCGTCACTTCGGGCTTTGCTTTGAACTCTCGAGGTGCAAAGCGTTCCTCCAAGATTGGGCTGGACCGCCTCCTGCGCTGACCCTTGGTGGGGATCAGCTAGAAGTCATTCAAAAATTCAACTACCTGGGAAGTTATATCAGCGCCCGTGGGATTGAAGATGAGATCACGAACCGTATAGTGAAAGCTCGAGGCGCTTTTATTAATTTTCGCCACTTATGGCGCCGGCGGGACATTACTTTTACCACGAACAATAGAGTGTACAATGCAGCGGTACGTTCGACCCTACTGTACGGTTGTGAAAGCTGGATCCTTAAAGCTGCGGACCTGAAGAGGCTAGTTACATTCGACCACAGGTGCCTTCGCAATTTAGCTCACATCTGGTGGGAATACCGAGTAAGCAACGACCGCCTTGGACGCCTTGTTTAGGGCACAGGAAAAGGAAATGAACCGCTCAGCACCGTTATTTCACGCACCAGGCTCCGATGGCTCGATGTTAAGCGTGCGGCCCACCGTCTCCCGCGACGTACGTTGTTTGCGCACCGGGAATGTGGATAAAAGAAGTGGTCAAGCGATGACTTGGTCAAATGGAATGAAGGTCCTCAGTTCGAAGCTTGCCTCAGTTGGAGTGCCTCGGCTCCCTGGTTGGGGTCTGAAAGACGATGAACACGTTTGGCTGGATACACTTGTTGATATGGCTAGGAGCCGACCTCAGTGGCGTTCGTTCTGTGAGTTTCTTTGTCCCACCCTTCCCTCAAGTAATCCAGAACGAGCGACTATATCCGATGGAATCACGCCACCTATAACTTATGGCAACGTGATCTATTTGCGTCCATCGTTGGCCAGCTCTAGGTGGACACTGTAGCGCCCTGAAAGATAACTGCTGCCTTTCATGTACAATTTAATTGTTGACCAATTGTACATTACTCCTTCTTGTTTTAATCTTCCTTACAACCGGCTCGACATTCAACATCCTTGTAAGTTCTCGCGCGCACGTGTACGCTCTCGCCTCGCTTCATCCGTCCGCTTCTGATTGTAGCCCATCAAATACAGCCCGCTGTGTCCGACTCCAATTGCTTTCTCATATCCGCGCCTTATTTCGCGCACCGTCTCGGACTAGTATTAACTAGTCCTGCAAATTGGTGACCCCGATTCGCACGCGCGAATTCAACTTTTTTCTCTCGTTTGTATTTTTGGTGAGTTCGTTTGTTTTCTTGATTATATACCTGTATTCATTTGTTTCTTGCGTAATTTTGGTACTTTGATCGTATTTGTGTTCATCCTTTATCTTTTCGACTCACATTTCGAGAGTGGCATCTGAGTCGTTTCACAGCGTAACCACGCTTACTTTGGCTGTTCCAAGGTTCATGGAACACAGCCCACTGCAGGATAAAATTCAAGCCATCCTCGACTACCCAGGGTCTCATTCTTTCAACAGCTCAGGCGTTTTGATGGCCTTGTTAACTTTTACCGACGATTTATACCCAACTGCGCCTCGCTGATGCAACCCCTCACGGACCTTCTCCGAGGAAAACTCAAGAAAGTCGAATTTCCTGCCGCAGCACGCGCTGCTTTTAAGTCGCTGAAAGAGGCTATCGCCAACATAGCTTCTATAGCGCATCACCATCCGGCCGCCTCACTGTCCCTCAGTACCGACACCTCGAACGTGGCAGTCGGCGCTGTTTTGCAGCAACGAGTAGCCGACACGTGGCAGCCCTTAACGTTTTTCTCCAAACGCCTACAACCTACCGAATCTCACTACAGCACGTTCGGTAGAGAACTTATAGCCAGATATCTAGTGATACGTCACTTTCGACACGTCCTAGAAGGCCGCTCCTTTGTCGTCTTCACCAACCACAAACCCCTGACTTACGTGCTCGGCTCGACCACCGCCCGATACTCTCCTAGAGAGTCGCGCCACCTTGACTATATCGCTCAGTTTACGACCGATTTACGGCATGTCTCAGGTGTGCACAACACCGTCGCCGATGCACTTTCTCGCATCCAAGCTATCTCCGCTGACGCCGGCACTGCTATCGACTTGGCAGCCATGGCCGCAGCACAACTCAACGATCCTGAGGTTGATCTACTACGCAGGTCTCCCTCATTGGACATACGACCCGTTCCGCTGACATCATCTGACGGCACTATACTCTGCGATTTATCTCTGGGCACGCCGCGCCCAGTCGTCCCACACGAGTTTCGACAGACCGTGTTCGACACATTACACGGCTTGTCTCATCCAGACGTTCGTGCATCGGTTAAACTCGTAACCGCACGATTCGTTTGGCGCAATGTTAATCGGGACGTCCGTACCTGGGCAGCTGCTTGCCTTCCGTGTCAACGCGCGAAGGTGCACAAGCACACGAGAAGCCCATTAGGCACATTTCCGACGCCAGACGCACGTTTTCATCACGTGCACGTCGACCTCGTAGGTCCTCTGCCGCCTTCCAAAGGCTCTGTGTATCTACTGACCTGTGTCGATCGATTCACTATGTGGCCGGAAGCTATTCCCATACGTAACTGCTCTTCGGAAACAGTAGCGAAGGCTTTTCTGGGGCGTTGGGTAGCTCAATACGGCTGTCCCGCCATCGTGTGTCACATTTCTCGTCTACCTTTGCCACGTTGCGTAAGGATTTAGGCTGTCGCCACGTCCAGACGACGGCGTATCATCCGGCCGCTAACGGCATGGTGGAGCGCTTTCACCGCCAGTTGAAGGCAGCGCTACGTGCGCACGCAGATCCTTCATGGTCTGAAACGCTGCCCCTCGTTCTCCTAGGCTTAAGAAACACGGTTAAAACCGATTTCGATGCCACACCAGCGCAGCTAGTCTACGGTTGCACGCTGCGGTTGCCTGAACAGCTGGTAGCACCAGCCCCATCTACTTCAACTTTTGACTACGGAAGTTACACTGATCGATTGGCTCACCAGATGCGTGAGCTACGTCCACCCGCTCCTCGATCGCAGAAGACACCAGTGTACGTGCCCGAGAAGCTGTCTATGTGTTCACACGTCCTTCTTCGCGCAGACGGTGTTTGACAGCCTCTTCAGTCGCCGTACATAGGACCTTTCAAGGTGCTACATCGTGCGAGTAAGGCGTACATTATTGACCGCGGTGGTCGACACGAAGTCGTCACCATCGACCGTCTAAAACCAGCCTTTACGGAAGAAAACATCTCACCTACTTCGTCTAGTAGTGCTTCGTGCGACGTCACAACTCACCACACCAGCTTACAGCATCCTAGTGCAGTTCAACCAGACCATGATAGCGGTTTACAAGCCGTCCCAACATCTCCCGAATCTAGCCCGCCGTCTCCCACGACCAATCGCCGTGGTCGGGAGGTGCGTAAGCCCGTTCGTTTCTCCGACTATGTACAGTGTAAATACTTTTAGCTTTGTAAATATTGTATATATTTGCCCTGTTTTTGGTCGATTAACGTTTTGAAAACAAACCAAAATATCAAAAACCTCCGAAAAACCTTTTTCAAAAAAATATTCAAAAACGAAAAAGTATTTAAACACGCATATCATTCGTTTGTTCTTTTTGGCGTTTTCCGCGTGTTTTTCTATTTTCTCGCCTCTACATGCCCCAACCCTCCCCTTCGATCGACTGGCCCATACGAGAGATGTTTTCGAGGACCCTGACGCGAACACTGGTCGTTTCTCCGCGGACGAGTGCCGCTTCTCCACGGAACGATTATCGATTCTTCCGCGGAACGAGTGTCCGTTCTCGCGGGACGAGGGTCGCTTCTCCGTGGGACCATGGTCGTTACTTCGTGGGACGAGGGTCGTTTTGGCGCGGGGCAAGGTGCGGCGGGGGAGAGACCACTCCCAAGCGCACCGTTTGGCAGCAGCGGAGGTTGAGGTCCTGTCGACCTTTTTCTGGACTAGCCAGTTTTTGTAGTCCGGCAAGCCCGCTCCAACGGCTCGCCGAAATGCACCCTGCCCTGCAACCAATAAATTACAAATCACAAACGGCACAGCGGACTCCGACTGCCGATGAACCCCCACTTGACACGAACGCTCATTCATTTTTACTCGGCACGATTTTGCCTTACGAACCTCGTTTCAACAGTCCTTTTCGATTTCGAAGGTTTTCTATGTTCAGCCTTCTAGGGGGGAGCTCTGTAGCGCTCTAAAAGATAACTGCTATCTTTCATGTACAATTTAATTGTTGACCGATTGTACATTACTCCTTCTTGTTTTAATCTTCCTTACAACCGGCTCGACACTCAACATCCTTGTAAGTTCTCGCGCGCACGTGTTCGCTCTCGCCTCGCTTCATCCGTCCGCTTCTGATCGTAGCCCATTGAATACAGTTCGCTGTGTCCGACTCCAATTGCCTTCTGATATCCGCGCCTTATTTCGCGCACCGTCTCGGACTAGTATTAACTAGTCCTACAACACAAAGTGGTACTTCGGCGCCCACTGTGTCTAAAATCGGTGTTGCTAAGAAACAGCCAGTGCTCCGCACACTGCTAAGACAACCAATAGCGAGACCTATATGGTTGATCTACCGTTGTAACGGAAACGCCTTTCATGAGGAGTGGCGTTTGTGCCGGAACAAGTAAGGAAACGGATTGAATGTAGAGCATCTAGCAAGGCGCTTTCTTACTGGATTATTGTGAGGCTCCTTGATTTGAGTGCAAAAGTAATTCATTTCCAGATCGCGCCATTGATCTACTCCATTTATCTATTATACTGGGGGGTTGTACAGCATCGATGCCTTTTGGCGTGAGAAATGGTCCCACTTCTTGGGACATGAGGGAGGAATGGCGAGCAAAAAGGATGAAGAGCGGCATACCGAAAGATTTTGGATCACCGTGTGCTGAATACTAATTTTGCTTCGGATTACTGTGTTATCAGTGTTTTTCTGTGTGAATTGTGCACCAAAATTCTTTTGGCGTATTTTCCAAGCGGTGCAAATTTGGCGGCTATTCTTTGGCTTATTCCGGAGATGCCACTGGTTTGCCCTACTGCCATCTCTATCCGCCATTTTGGATTTGATCTACCTTGTGATGCCGCCTCCAGCTACTTGTGGTTCGTGTTCGAAAGTTGTGGGAAATAAGGCTCATGTGCTTCGGTGCTTCGGCTGCGATATTTTGTTCCATATTTCGTGCATTGGCTTATTCGTTGACGTGTTTGGAAAATCTGTCAAGTTATATGTGATAAATGTCGCGGTGCAAGAAATCAGGATACACAGCGACGGCCAACAACTACGGAAAAATCTGCCTTTCAGACAGAAACAAACCGTTCACCACGTGAGATCAAACGCCCTCCTGAAAGTACCTGTCACCTCGCCTTCTGTTGTCACTCCGCGATCTGCATCACCACCAGCGTCTTCCACTCCGGCCGAGCCTCAGGTTCAATGTTCCCCCACCGATGGGAGACTCAGACTCGAAACCTACGAAATACCGCTTCACTGACCCGTCCGTGAATTTCTCAAAGCCTGTCTGTGAACTTATGAACACCGAGGATCCATAGACTACTCAAAAGTGCAAATGTCCATGTAATCGAGTTCACGCGTTCCATGCCGATAAACAACAACCCGAGCAAATAAGCGCCTCTAGTCCTGCTGTCACAGGTTCAGTACCCATTTCGCTGAGGCGCAATAATCTCATGGTCTCCCAAGTACCAGAGTTAAAAGATGGAAACCCTCAGATACGTTATGCTCACGATGTTGAATTCCTCCAGGGGCTCATCGATAGACTCTTGGATGTGGGCGAAGACAGTGTGACGAGTAAACAAGTAATCGGACTTGGCCAGAAAACTAACCGGTCATGTCGACCTCTGAGAATAACCTTTGTAAATCACAATATGCTGCAGCTCATACTGTCTCGTTTGTCAAGGCTGAAAGTTATAAAAGTTCACATCCGCCAAAACTCGAAACCCGAACATAGGGATCGGTTGAAGACTGCGGTCATTGAGCTCAAAAGCCGTACAGAAGAAGGTAAGACTGACTTACAAATTGTAAATTTCCGGGTGATTAAGAAGAGTGTACGAACCCGTACCATCTGGTTGCTCAACCTGAAGACACGTCTCGCGGTACCTCCCAAGACCGTGTGGCATTGGCCAACGTGTGCGGCCTAATGAACAAACGTGATGAACTGTGCCGCTTTGCTGTCTCGGAGTGGCCGGACGTTTTAGGAGTTGCAGAGACTTAGCTGAACTCCCACCTCATACCCCAAGAAGTCGTGTTGTCAGGATACTCTTGTTTCCGATGCGACCGAAAATCAAAGGCTCACGGTCGTGTTCTGTTGTACATAAAATCGTCACTATCTGGCAAACTTACCAGCACCTATCGGAGCGGGGATAATTTATGCGAGCAACTGTGGTGCACAATCCGCCTCAGACGCGCAGAACTGATGGTGGGTGCTATCTACCGTAGCCCATCAAATCGTTGTTGCGAGTAGCTACCACATATACAGAAGCACATAAGCCGCCTTCAGTTTTTACTGATGGGGGACCTAAATTCACCTAAGGTATTCTGGCCAGACATTCGGCTTCTTCGCGGTCATGGCAACGTTGAGGCTCAATTCGCTAAAGTAACTATGGAAAGCGGGACAACGCAGCATGTCATCCAACCGATGCGCGTAACTCCGCACTCGGCATATTGTCTGGACCTAATGTTTACAAGCTGCGAGCAGAAGCTGAACGAGATTAGAGTCATGGAACTTCTAGCGAATAGTGACCACTGCTCCATTGTGGCAAGCATAGAACTGTCGTTACGTATTACAACCAACGGAAGCCGATATTCAACTATTGGAAGATGGACCTCAACGGGTTCGTCCAAGCCGCAAGTCAGACTGATTGGACACTACCACAGGATGCGTCGCTTGAGGCCTGTTGGTCATTAATGAAGGGGAATCATAACTCGCTGTGTACTCGGTTCGCTCCTCTGAAATATTCAAAAATCGGACCTGTCAAACCGCATTGGTTTGTTACGGAGTATAGCCAGCTAGCGCGACGGCATCACAAACATTGGGATAAGTACATTAGCTGGGGTTGTGATGAAGATAACACGGGGTAAATAAGACACCGAAACTTATGTAACGCCGCAAAGATCGAAAAACGCCGGCAGTTCGAAGAGGAGCTAGCATCCTCGGTCACAACTACACCCAAAAGAAGATTTGCCCATTTGAAACAACTGAAACCTGGGGGCGACCTACCGGTCTTAGAGAGCTTGGACGGACAGACGCTCATTGCAAGCGCGGAGCGCGCGAACGCCTTGGCTACGCACTTCCTCCCTGTATTTTCCAGTAAACCGGCGGCCGTTCTAGTACCGGCACAGGTTGCATCAGTCTTGCTCGACAGCCTACAATGTGATGCAGTCGAATTGTATCAGCTACTCGTCAACCTAGATGATGCAAAGCCCGCCGGACCAGACGGACTTCACCCACTAATACTCAAGTCCCTATCGATTATCATCTCACCAGCCGTGACAAGCCTATTCAATAAATCACTCTCTGAAGGATCTGTCTCCAACGACTGAAAATGCTCGATGGTGAGACCGCTTCCCAAGGGTGGTAAAGTAGAGAACAGTAGACCGATCTGTTTGACTTCGGTATTATCCAAAGTTCTCGAGGTTGTGAAAAAGTGTCTACTGTGGTTCTTCGAATTAATGGACCTATTAAAGCCAGCGCAACACGGCTTCACGAAAGGGCGATCATGCAGTACCAACTTGATGTACGCAAACCACTAGTGGGTACGAGCTCTCAATGAACGGAAGGATGTTGTGGTGTACGTAGACTTTAGTAAGGCGTTTGACAAAGTGAACCACGAGGCACTCCTTCGTAAACTGAGGATCTACGAAAGCAGTAGCATGCTACTTCAGTGGTTACACGAGTTTATTGTGGGACGAAAGTCTAGAGTACAGGTCAATGACTACCTGACAGACTGGTTCCCATCGACAAGTGGCGTGCCTCGGTGAACTGTACTTGGGCCAGCATTATTTGTTATTCATATCAATGACCCTTCGCAGCAGCCCCAGTCACCATGTGCTCTGTTTGCAAATGATTTGAAAATCTGGAGGATCATTGAGAACCAGGACGGCTGCGCTCACCTCCAGCATGACTTAGAGCGACTGTCAATGTGGTCCACTGAAATGCAACTCCCTCTTAACGCAAGCGCCGGAGTTCATCAGTATCACCAGACGTCCAGCCACTCGATCATACACTTTGGACGGCCAGTTGCTCGACTGTAACACATCTGTCAGAGACAGGAGTGCTCTCGTGACATGATATGAGATCAAGAGAAAATACAGAGAAATTGTACTGTGCGGGACTTCGTATGCTCTGGCCATTAAGACGCAGTTTCTCCACGTGGTCTGAAAAAACGGTCCCTCGTCTATTCACCTCGCTCATTAAGCTAATCCTTGAATACGGTGCCCCAGCTTACCATCCGATAACCCAGTGGGAAACTGAAAAGCTGGAGAAAATATAGCATATCGCAATTAGAGTGATACAGAGTCCACGAAAGCATCTGTATGAAAAGCGTAAGAGTAAGAATTGTCATTATAATGACCCATTGAGTATTACACTTGAATCACTTCCCCATACTGCGGACAATATTTCACCTGCGCGAAACCTGTAACACCCGAGGACAACGTTACAAACTCAGGGTCCGCTGCATGAACAAGACATCACATCAGCTTTGTACAGAACGAAGAATCGTAAACGTATGGAATACACTACCTGGAGGATTAACAGAGGCCGATTCTGTGAAGTCTTTTAAAACACGTATCGACGATTGTCTTGGAAACTTGTGCTTTTCTGAAACGATGCACATACAATGTCAAAACACATGGTATATCCGGAAATAAGGACACCAATACGAATTCCTAACCGAACAAGGATAAACGAGTAACTGACCAAACACTATCGCTGACGATTCGCAATTATTTGTTTTTGATTTTTCATAATTCGATAGAGTTGTACAGAAGCCTTTCTACTTGCTCTTAAATACAGTCTCAGTCGCATAGCATTACATGCAGAAGAAAATGTGAATCGGGAAGATGTAGCGACAATGGTGGACATATATTTTTTGTTTGTTGCAGTGGGAAAAGGACCCTTGAAATCTTTCGGAAGGGTGTCACCTTAATTAGGGCTCTAAATAGCTTGTAAAAACGGAGTTTCAATTCGGCACAGATTCAGATTCAGATGGACTGGAACGATAGGAAAATCCCTTGAGTGTTCTTTCTTGAGTAAATCGTTGAGCCAGGAAATGGTAAGGTGCTAGTTCTTGATAGATCTAAAACGAAACACCCGAAACACACCCTGATCAACCAATTACTGCCCACGTTCCCTGCACTAGCAGTCCGCGCTGTGTAGGTTACGTGAAGTAAGAAAGAAGTAGAAAGTAAATGGAAGATAAAGGAGAATGAAAGGCATTAAAATGAAGGATAACACCAGAGAGTGAAGAGAATGACAGAATAAGAACTAAAAGTTTGAAGATGAATATGGTCAGGAGAAGGGAAAGGTTTCGTGTTGCCACCCAAGAGCGTCTAACTGACGCTCGAAACCCTTAACCGTAGGTTCACTGACTACACTTTCTGGAAGCGAGTTCCAGCGCTCGATAACTCTACGCGATAACCGAGTTTCCGCCCTGATCCGGTCAGAACGCGGCTTGTGTAGCTTCATGGGATGACCGCGAAGACAAGGCAACCTAGCCAGGCTAAATAGCCAGCTCAAGTCCGGTCCAACCTTCCCTGTTAAAATGCGGTAAGTAAGGATTAGGTCTCCTCGAAGCCGTCGGTAGTGCATTGAATACATACCCAAGCTAAGTAGACGCTCGGGGTACGATTGCCCCCGTAACCCCTCGACCAATTTGGTACATACTCTCAAAACCCTCTCAAGCTCCATTTTGTCCCGAACAAGGCAAGGCGGGCAAGCCTGGACGAAGTATTCCACATGGGGCCGGACGAAAGCTGAGAAGAGTTTCACAAATATGTCGGCAGTTAAGACCCCGAAACATATGCTGCAGCGATGTCACTGATTCCACTTCCTCAACTGAGAAGGGTAGATTCCGTGAAAGAATCAGATAGAACATCCTAGTGAACCTTGGGTGACACAGGGTGCCATGCAATTACTGGAATGTAAGGGTGTGACTCTGATAAACAATAGGTACGTGATATAGCGTCGGCAGCCACGTTAGCTTTCTAAATCTGGTAGACCTTTAGTCGGTTCCCGGATGGCGATTCCAAAAGGCAGACAGAGTTGAAGAGAAGCTTTTAATGGCAGGGCAAAAGGTTCTCTGTTTGGCTTGCTATAAAAAACGGCACCGATGAACGCTGCTAGGTAGGAAAACGAAAAATGCACAGCACACAAGTGCGGTCGGGGCCGTTTGATAGCAGGAACAGAAAAGTGTTCAATTCAGTTCAGATGGGACTGGAACGATAGGAGAATCCAGTGAGTGTTCCAGCTTGAGTGGATCGTTGAGCCAGGAATTGATGAAGTGCTCAGTTATCGATGGATCTAAAACGGAACACCCGTATCGCACCCTGGCCAACCAGTTAATGCCCACGTTTCCTGCCCTAGCAGTCCTTGCTGTGGCAGTCACGTGAAGTAAGCAAAGGATAGGAAGAGAAATCGAAGGTACAGAATAAGGAAGTGCACTTAAATAAGAAAATAATACCAATGCGCGAAGAAAAGTAGAGAAAAGAAAATCGAAGTACGAAGATGCGAGTTACTCAGGAAAATGGAAAGGTTTCATGTTGTCACCCAAGAGCGTCAAGTTGCTGCTCAAACCCCTTAACCGTAGATTCCCTGATAACACTTTCCGGAAGCATGTTCCAGCGGTCGATAACTCGGCGTGACAGCCGGATTTCCGCCCTAATCCGATCGGACCGCGGTTTGTCCAGCTTCAACGAATGACCGCGTAGAACAGACAATCTAGCGGGACTAAATAGCCAAGATAAATCTGGACCAACCTTCGCAGTTAAGATACGGTAGGTTAGGATTAGGTCTCCTCTAAGCCTTCGGTAGTGCATTGAATGCATTCCCAAACTAAGTAGACGCTCGGGGTACGTCCGTCCCCGTAATCCCTCGACTAACCTAGTACCCACTCGGAAAACCCTCTCTAACTCCATTTTGTCCAGGACGAGGCAGGGCGGACAAGCCTAGACGCAGTATTCCAGATGAGGCCGAACGAAAGCCGAGAACAGCCTCGTAAAGATGCCGCCCGTCAAAACTCCGAAAGAACGTCGAATTAATCACAACATGCGGAAACCTCTGCTTGCGGCCTTCTTCCAGTTGTCGCCGGAGTGTAAAGCCGAAGAGTGTACGACGCCTAGGTCAATCTGGCTAGATACACGGGGGAGTTCGACCCCACCGACCACGTACTTCGTAGGACAACCTCCTCCAATTCGAAGAACAGAGCACTTTGCTTGATTTATGGGCAGTAACCATAAAGTAGACCAGTCCCAAAGCTTATCCAATGCTCGCTGAATAGCTTCGGAACCCCCAGGAACATCGACAATGTTCCACAGCTTCAGGTCATCAGCAAATAGCAGCGATGGTACCTCAAGCTCCGCGAGTAGGTCATTCACATAGATAGAGAACATCAGCGTTCCAAGGACCGAGCCCTGTAACACGCCACTGAGGACAGACTGCCTAAACAATAGGCCACGGCCTACCCGTACACATTGTTCTCAACTATCCAAGGAGGCAGTCACCAAATGTAGGGCGCGGCCAGATACCCCGTAGGAGGACAGCTTTTGCGCTAGCCTCAAATGTGGTACCTTGTCAAATGCCTTCGAAAAGTCGACGAAAAGCACGTCCAGCGCGTGGCCGTTATCCACTGCATCCGCCCAACTTTCGCGAGCCACCAGTAGATTCGTCAGACACGAAAATCCCTTCCGGAATCCGTGTTGCACATTGCTAAGTAGATTAAATCATCATCATCATCATCATTACACGTTAGCTGGAGGTGGAAAACACCTCAGCTATTGTGCCGCAATACAAAAGACAAGAGAAGAAGAAAAAAACAAACAACAAACAGTGGCACGCCCGCTGAGCCCCCAGTAACGGATGGACATCGTTCCGGAGAGCTAACAGCTGGCTGCCCGTAAAAGAAAGTCATATTATGCCTAATGATTGAGATCGCGATTGGAGGGGAATGCTAAACAGGAGGGGGATGGACAAAGGAACTCACAACACAAACGCCATTGGGGCCGGCTCCTAGCCATATCAGCAAGTGTGTCCAAGCAAATGTGTTCACTGTCCTTAGGACCCCAACCAGGCAGTCGGGATGCTCCAACCGACACCAACTTCGAAGTGAGAGTTTTCATTTCTCTCGACCAAGTCATCACTTGGCCTCCCCTCCTCCTTTTCCAACCGCACCCACAACGCGCAAACAATGCACGTCTTGGGAGTCGGTGTGCTGGCATGCGCAACACGTGGCCCAGCCATCGGAGCCTGGTGCGTGATATAATCGTGCTGAGCGGTTCACTCGCTCTTCCTGCACCAAATACGCGATGCTGAACAAGCTCATTGCTCACGCGGTGTTCCCACCAGACATGAGCTAAGCTGCGAAGGCAGCGATGATCGAACGTGACGTGCCTCTTTATGTCTGTCGACCTGATGGGCCAGGTTTCACAACCATATTGGAGATTTGAACGGACGGCTGCGTTGTAAACTCTGCCCTTCAGGGCGAGGACAATGTCACGTCTGCATCACAGGTGGCGGAGATTGGAAAAATACCCCGAGTTTCGCTATACGGTTCGTAATCTCAGCTTCGATCCCAAGAGCGCTAATATAGCTGCCCAGATACTTGAATTCCTGAACGACTTCTAGCAGATCACCACCAAGCGTTAGCGCAGGGTTGGGTCCCTGCCAATCTTGGAGAAGTACTTTGCATTTCGATGGAGCAAAGCATAGCCCAAAACGCTTGACAGCCAGTGCTAATCGGTTCAGTGTTGTTTGGCATGTTTGCGAGCTGTCACAGATCAGGGCAATATCGTCTGCATACTCCAAGTCAAGAAGTCGCTCACCAGGAAGTAGCTCCACACCTTCTAGGTCGTGTCCAGGGAACGCTGTTTCTATGACTTCATCAATAGCGAAATTGAAGAGGAAAGGTGACAGCGGGCATCCTTGTCTCACACCGCTGGTGATACTGAAGGGTGGCGAGAGTTTGCCATAAACCCTCACCCTGCCCGAGCTATGTGCGTACAGCGCTTTGATAATGTCTACATATTTATCAGGCACACCTTTCCTCAACAGACAGTTCCAAAGGGCACATCGATCGACTGAGTCGAAGGCACCTTTTATGTCAAGAAACACGACAACGGTGGGTCGCCAATAAACATGGCGGTGCTCCAACACTTGACGCAATGTGAAGATGTGGTCGATGCAGCCCCCGACCTCGACGAAATCCGGCTTGCTCTTCACGAATCTGGCTTTCACGAGTGCCAGTCAATCTGTGGAGAATGACAGAGGCAAGCAATTTAGAGGCAATCGAAATCAGACTGATCTCTCTATGATTGCCACATTCTAAACGGGAGCCTCGCTTGAAAATTGGGACAATGACGGAGCGGTTCCAGTCTGTCGGGACTGTCTCCTGCTCCCAAAGTTTTACTAGCAACTCGTGTAGATCATCTACTAGAGCAGGTCCACCGAACTTGAAGAGGGCTGGAGGAATTGTATCTGCTCCTGCGGCCTTATGCAATTTCAAAAGCCTGATCGCACGTTCGACTTCTGCGCGTGAGGGCGGATCCAAGGAGACGGCCCAAGGAGAAGGGCGTTCAATGCCCGAAAAAGAAACCGATAACTCAGGTTGGTTAAATTGCCTCGCAAAATGTTCAGCCCAACGCTCCAAGCGTTTTGATAGGCTGTGGATCATCTGCCCACTCTCGTCGCGTATGGTCTCGCTAACACCAGGTCTCCTGCTGCCTGTTGCACGTATCAGACGGTATAACTTACGATGATTACCAATGGCAGCGGCTGTTTCCATCTCAGAGGCACGATGAGACCACCAGGTTTCGCGGTCCTTCTTTAGGCTAGCACGTAGTTTCGCCCTGAGATTTTTGCGAGCTTCATTGTATTCGCTTCCAGCCGGAATACGTCGGCGAGCATCCATAAGTTCCAGCGGACTGTGTAGAGACCCAATGTTCGATTTTGCAATTTGTTTTGCCACATGAAGACATGCCTGCTAATAACAACGCTTGACGAGTATGCGACCAGTGATCTTCAACGGTGTTTAGTGGGCGCTTACTCAGCCTAGATGTCAGCGCCTCTTGGTAGACATTCAGAACATCTGGCTTCGCCAGCTGGCTAGTGTCAATCCGTTCACAACAACGTCGCGGACGTCCACCGAAACGCACCAGGAGGTCGGCACAGACAAGTGCGTGGTCAGAGTCCACGCTCGTGCTCCAAATCGAGCGACAGTTTTGGACACAGCCTCTCCAGCGGTAACTGATCGCGATATGATCGATTTGCGTCTATGACTGGCCCGAGGCTGGTGGCCGCCAAGTCACACTTCTGCGGGTGCTGTGTCGAAAGTCATTGCTCGCGAGAAAGAGGCGAGCATCTTCACACAGCTGGAGGAAATGCACACCGTTATCATTACTGGTGCCTACACCATGCTGGCCGCCCAGATGAACCTCATCAGAGGACCAATTTTCCGACTTGGGCGTTTAGATCGCCAGCCAGCACCACAGTATCCGTGCTTCTTCTGTAACGAATGAGCTCGTGAAGTTGCTGATAGAAATCATCTTTTACCGAATCAGTGCTACAGTTTGTAGGGGCGTAGGCCGCAATGACAAACAGGCGCCGTTTGTCCCGGCGCCACTTCGAAGCTTGGAATGAACCAGCTAATCTACCGGCGCGCATTCTAGTGTCTACTGGGATCCAATCAAGCGGAGCAGCTTCAGCTCGGGTACTCAAAACCATGCCGACACCAGCTTGACCGGCATTTGCAACATCGCCAGAGAGGTGCAACGAGAATGTGCCGCCGGTGTCGCATGTGGGGGATCTCAGGGTAAGCACGGAGCTCGAACACTGCAGGCGGGTTTCCGATAAACAGCAGATATCGATCGGTAGGGTCTCTAGTGTGCAAGCAAGTACTGCCTGTTGGCCAATCTGCAGCAAAGTGCGCACGTTGAGGCATGCCATTCTTAGCGAGACACGAGGACTCCAAAGGGAAACGGATGAACTGACGTTGTCCGCTTGGTTGAACATGGACTTGTTAACTGGATTGGAGCGAGGCCCTGCGATTGTATGTGATTTGAAAGTAGAAGACAAGCGACTATTGAAGTAAGCTGGGGAGGACCAAGAATTAGGGGATTGAAAATGGGGGGGATATGAGTAAAGTTGGAGCGGGACGATAAGGATGAAGAAGCGCAAGAAGGGGTATAGGAAGACGGGAAGGCCTGAGCAGTAGCATCCAAACCCCTATCCACCCTGCTCGATGCAGCAGATAGGGCGCCGTTTATTATCCTCTGCGACGGCCAGAGCATCAAGAAACTGTTGTAGGAATGGTTCATTGTATTGCGTGGGCAGAATACTGTCAGGTTGCCCAAGCCTAGACAGGAGAACGATTAGGGTTCTCAACCAAAGCCTTTGGTTCAAAAACCTTACCGCAAGGCAGCGGGTTTTGGCACTGGACTACAGTGCCCGTTTTATGAAATGAGGTGCCACCCCCATTCCAACCCCCAACCTGGAGGACCAGGAGGCTGAGTTTGTCTGGCCTCTAACCATTGACTAATCTGGTATGAGTGGCTCTAAAGGTGCAAAAAAGCACCACCCAGCATAGCTCAATGGATCTCTGAGGCACGCAAACCATCGCACCACGGTAAGGTCCAGTCTCATTGCGATGGAGTAGATTAAATCTACTCAGATGACTCTCCAATGAATGTCGCACCAGTTTCTCGAGGAGTCTGACTACTACACTCGTCAGACTAACTGTCCTGTAATTTGCAGGCAGACCCCTGTCCCCACTTTTGAAGATGGGACAGATGACAGCTTGCTTCCATTCGGAAGGCAATGCACAGCTGTCAAGCGATTTCTGAAACACATTAGCGAGCGGTCCACTTAGTTCCGCAGCCAACTCATGTAACAGTTTCGGGTGAATTAAATCAGGCCCAGAGGCCTTAGAAGGGCTCAGCCCTTCTAACAGCCTACGAGCTTCCGTCTCCGCTACAATAAATTTAGATAGTTCTGAACCCTCCGGAGTCCTACAAACCAGCTCCACGCCTGTCAAAGAGGTTTCCCTTACAAACGCTGTCGCATATTGCCCACTGAGTACACAGGCCTTGTCATAGTCCATATGCGCATGAGTACCGTCATCACGCATCAATACTGGAATTGACATGTTCGAACCGCAGCGCCTTTTGACATAAGCAAAGAATCTTTTTGGATTATCTGAAGCTTCCTACGATAACCCTTTCTCGAAATTGAGCCGAGCATTCCTTAGGTGTTGTTTTCACCTATTTCTAGCCTTACGGTACCTGTCATAAGTATCGATGGACGGAGCATCTCGGTAAGTCCGCCAACATCTAGACTTCTTTGTGAGCAGATGCCTGCCAGTATATATATTACATATATATTATACACAATCTGTGGTACAGATATTGTGCCATCGGAATCATGGCTGAATAGGAAAACAATATGAATAATAAGAAAAGAGCAACAAGAAATGCTTTTTTTTGTCAAGTTTACCACTCACAGTTTTTGAAATTTTTTTCAGTTTGTTCGTTTTTAGGGGGAGGAGGAAGGGACACCGCAACACACTGATGCACACGTCCGCCATTGACATCGATCTTGAGCCATAACTTTCAAGGTTTTCAACCAGCAAGTATCCTCGTCTCTCGGACCCCAACCAGGTAGTCGACAACAACCGGCCGAGGCCAATTGTTTCGTCAACTTTTTCTTGCGGCTTCTCCATGTTGTACGCTGTCCACCAGACCGTCTCTTCCAGCCCTGTCCAGCAAGTGCAAACAACGCACGACGGGGGTAACGCTGGACAGGCATGCGCAATACGTGTCCCAACCACCGCAGTTGATGCAGTGAGATGAGCTCCTCGAGCGAGTGGCTTCCACGTCCCAAGACACGCTGTCTAACTTCCACATTGCTTACGTGGTGCTGCCACCACACACGGGCAATGGACCGCAGACAGCGGTGCTCGAAGACGGATAGCCTGCGCAAGTCATCTTTACGAATGGGCCAGGTCTCGCATCCGTACAACAGTACAGCACGAACAGTTGCACAATAGACCCCCCCTTTGATGGAGAGACGAATGTCGTGGCGACGCCAAAAATGCCTCAGCCTAGAAAAAGCGAGGCGTGCTTTCGAGATGCGCATCGAAATCTCGTCTCCAACAGCCCCGCCAGCAGTGATGCAACTTCCCAAGTAGACAAAGCTCTCCACAACCTCCAGTGTCTCACCAGCAAGCGTGAGTGCAGGCAGAGGCACCTGCCAGTCTTGAAGGAGAGCCTTGCATTTGGATGGCGGAAAGCACATACCATACTTTGATGCTTCAATCGTCAAGCGGTTTAATGCAAGTTGGACGACCTGTGGATCGTCACCTAGCAAGGACGATATCATCAGCATAGTCCAAGTCAATAACTTGAGTACCTGGGAGGAGCTCAAGGCCAGCGTTCAAGGAATCCGCTCAGAGCGTTCTTCAGGACATCCTCAATGGCGAAGTTGAATAGGAACGGAGAGATAGGGCATCCTTGTCGAACTCCACTGGAGACCACAAAGGTAGGCGAAAGCATGCCATAAGCCCTAACCCTGCCCGAGGTCAGACTGTATAGAGCGCGCAGTATGGAGACGAACTTCTCGGGGACACCGTTCCTCAGAAGGCACTGCCTGCCAGTGGGATCTATCCAGGGCGGCTGTGCTCGTGCTTCCTTTCTCCTTGTGACTGGGATGAAGGGAGCAGAGACCTCTGTGAGGTAGGACTTAAATTTATCCCAGGCAACCTCGACAGTATTGTCGTCTGAGATTTCACAATGCAAACCCGAAGCCTTGGCTCTCATGGATTGATAGTCTGCGTGCCATATGTTCGGGCGAGACTCAACAGTACTCTGGTAGCGTCTAGACAGAGTACAACTGGAGAGCAAACAAACATGATCACTGGAACCCAGTGGAGGTCCGTAAGTAATGTCACCAACAAAATCGAGTGACTTAGCAAATACAAGGTCTAAGATAGACGGTACTTGAGCGTCCATGTACCTAGTGGGGAGGTCAATGAACTGGTGCAAAGATACTTGCAGCGTAAGCTCAAGCAGATCAGCGCCGAATGTGCCTGATGCTGAGTCGCAAGAAAGATCTGCCCAGCAAATCTCTGGGAGGTTGAAGTCGCCCATCACCAAACACTTATTTGCGGACTGGGAGCGAATGAATTCAAGTACCTCTTTGGATACGCTCCCAGGGCTTCTATACACAATTACAACTGTAACCTGAGCCGAGGATGTGCTAATAACAGCCGACAGAGCTTCAACAGTTTTGTCTGCCGACTGAAATAAGCAAGTCTTCAAAACGTCAAGTTTACAGCTCACATAAAGAGCGACGCCCCCTCCCTGTCGGCCAGCAGAGCGATCGCATCTAAATAGTGCGTAGCCAGGTAGATGTACTTCACCATCCGTGATGTCCTGAGACAGCCACGTTTCAGTGAATGCGAGTATATCGGGATGAGACCCATCTACAAGCAGACCTAACTCGTACACCTTATTCCTTAGGCTGCGCACATTACTTAACACTATCTGAAGGTATTCGTTAGATCCAGACCTGGGTCGTGCGCTACCAGAATGGGCAGTGGTAGGGCGGAAAACGACCGCCGGCTGACCACCCGAAAACCCACTAACCGGAGACCCTGTTCACCGGCCGCTCGCCTACTTTTGAGGTCCTTGATGGCCTCCTTAGCTTCAGCCTATCGGCCAGCGGAAGGTCCGGCTGAACGCTAATATTTGTACCTTTCAGCTTAAACGCAAACCGCATGAGAGCGCTGCGTTCCTCCGGGGTAGAGAGTACCACACGAAGTAGCCGCGGTCGAGGGTTTGGTACGTTAACTGGGACGTTCCCCAGTCTAATCAGCTTCCTGACAGTAACGCCTGGAAAACCAGGCGGAAGAAGCTTCGTTACGCACATTTTAAACCATTGAAGGTCGTCCAACATGCGATCAGCAGGAAGGACAGCAGTAGATTCAGCCGCGTTACGGAATATAACGCTACTATCCGTGAAAGAATCGCCACGACGGGGTGTATTAACCCCACGGGTCTTTGATTCGATACTTGGAGCAGGTGGCTTCACTACTGGTGATGGGACTGTCTTTAGCCCCTCCGATGAGGTAGCAACGGCAGTGTGTTTTTCGCTCCATTGTCGATGTCTTACTTTTGTTAGGGTCATCGATTTCACCGAAAGGCTTTATGGCAGATTTGGTCTGCTTTTTCTTCTTGATAACGGGAGCAGGGTCCCGTGAGGCTTTTTCGCTTTGAGCAAAAGCAAGCAAACCTTCAGAACATGCCTTCTCGGTGAGAACCGAGATTGCCGGCAACTTCGGCTGACAAGTAGTGCGTGTTGGAATCTTCGCCTTCGCACAACCGTCAGACGGTTTGCCAAGTAACGACACTTGGCTTGTTTCCGGTGCCGAGACAACTATAACTTCTTGTTTAGCAGAGAGCTTACGGGGTTTCCTGGCTCTCTTTCGCTTTACTCGAAGGGACCCTTGAACTAGCAACTCGGCGTCGATCAGGGTAGCTTTAGATACGACGTCCGAAGCTGCTTCATTTTGTGGTCGGTAGCCATCTGGACCGGTGACATAATGATTGGTGCCACAAGTTGATCATCAGTGTAGGCGATCAAATCTGCGTTGTTGGAGACCGGAAGCGTCTTCATGAGCAGATCAATCTTAAAGCGAAGATCTGAGAGCATCGAGAACGAACGCTCTACATTTCGCAGCCGGGTATCAAGAGATTCGTCTCTCGTACGAAAGACCGCGCGGCCTTGCCGGCGGCTGCAGCAATTGGCACAACTAAAAAGCAACTTTTCGCTGGAGGCCAGCGCTGCGTACTGCTCGGTATTCAGGTCCGTACAAAGCTGATGGTACCATCGGTTGCAGACATCGCACTGCATACCGCCGGAATCGTCAGTTACTGGTATATTGCAGCTTGGACTGCCACAAAGTGCGATAACCTCAGAATCCAAGCCACCAGGAACAACAGCCTCGGTGCATTGCGAGACCGACATAGTGGAAAACAGAGTGGAATTATAACACGTACACAACAGTTAAACGACCTCAATAAAAAGGCAAAAACTGGGTGCAAAACGGGATTAAAACTGGGAAAACCGGAAAAATTACCAGTAAGCGCCAAAGACGCTTTGACCAGAACCGCTTTAATCGATCCAAGATAGCTTGGATCAGAGGAAATTTGACAATAGTCAAATTCCGTTGCAAGTGTTTATTCAAACGCTATTTTCCACAATAGTGTAGCTAAAAAGCTTGATCAGTATGGCACGCCAAAAAATCGAGTTACCGCGTAGTTCAAGTTCAAGTTCAAGTGGGACTGGAACGATAGGATGAATCCCGTAAGTGTTCCTTCTTGAGCGGGTCGTCGATCCAGGAGTTGATAGGGGTGCTCCGACTTCTTGATGGGTCTAAAACGAAAACACCCGAAAAAACACCCTGGTCCACCAATTTAATGCCCACGTTCCTTACATTAGCTGTCCCAGCTGTCAGTTACGTGAAGTAAGAGAGGAAGAAGAATCGAAGGTAAGAGAGTAGGGGAAATCAGTTAAAAGAAGAGAATAATACCAATGGCGAGGAAAAGTAAAGAAAATAGAATCGAAGTATGAAGATGGGAATTTGTCAGGAAAACGGAAAGGTTTCGTGTTGCCACCCAAGAGCATCTAGTTGACGCTCAAACCCCTTAACCGTAGCTTCCTTGACAACATTTTCTGGAAGCAGGTTCCAGCGCTCGATGACTCGACGCGATAAGCGTGTCTCCGCTCTAACTCGATCGGACCGCGGTTTGTCCAGCTTCATACAATGCCCGCGGAGACCAGATAATCTAGCAGGACTAAATAGCATGGACAAATCAGGGCCAACCTTCCCAGTCAAAATACGGTAGGTTAGGATTAGGTCCCCTCTAATTCTTCGATAGTGCATTGACTGCATCCCCAAACTAAGTAGGCGTTCGGGGTACGTTTGCCCTCGTAATCCCTTGACCAACCTAGTACCGACACGCAACACCCTTTCTAGTGCCATTTTGTCCCGGACAAGGCATGGTGGACAGGCCTGGACGCAATATTCTAGGTGGGGTCGCACAAACGCTGAGAAGAGCTTCACAAACACATCAGCGGTTAGGGTCCCAAAAGAACGACGGATAAATCACAACATCCGGAACCCTTTACTAGCCGCCTTCTTCCAGTTGTCTCCAGAGTGTAATGTGGAACAGTGGACGACACCTAGATCAACCTGATGAGTCACGTGAGGAAGTACAGTCCCATCGAGCACATAACTTGTGGAGGAATCAGACGCTCCGATACGCAGCACTGAACACTTTGCCCGGTTTATAGGCAGCAACCACAAGACAGACCATTCCCAGAGTCTATCCAGAGCCTGTTGAAGAGCCATAGGACCTCCAGGGATATCAACAATATTCCAGAGCTTTAGGTCATCTGCAAATAAAAGCGATTGTACCTCAAGCTCCTCCGGCAAGTCATTCACGTAGACTGAGAACAGCAGCGGACCTAGGACAGAGCCTTGCGGAACGCCGCTAAGTACAGCCTGTCGAAACGAAAGACTGCTTCCCACACGAATACACTGTTCCCGTCCAGCCAGAAAAGCTGACACCCACTGGAGAGCGCGACCAGCTATTCCATACGACCTCAACTTCAGTGAGAGTCGCGAATGGGGGACAGTGTCAAAGGCCTTGGCGAAGTCAATGAACACCACATCCACCGCATGTCCACTGTCTACGGCTTCAGCCCAGCACTCACGAGCTACCAGCAAGTTCGTCTGACACGAAAATCCTTTGCGAAAACCATGTTGCTCGACGCTAAGCAGGTTAAACCTATTTAAATGGTTCTCCACTGTATCTCGTACTAATTTTTCAAGTAACTTAACGACCACGCTAGTCAAGCTGACAGGCCTGTAATTAGCCGGTAGGTCTTTGTCACCGCACTTGAAAATCGGGCAGACAACAGCCTCCTTCCATTCGGTAGGCAAGATACAGCTGTTGAGTGACTTCTGAAACACACAAGTCAGAGGTCCACTGAGTTCCCCTGCCAATTCGTGCAACAATTTTGGATGAACAGAATCTGGCCCAGAAGCCTTAGTTGGGTTCACCTCTTTAGCAACCGGAGAACTTGGGACTCCGTTACAGGAATTTCATCCAGACAACAGTCCTCAGGGACTCTTGGAGCTAACTCTTTACATGGCGTATTTGTCTCGCGGACAAAGACGCTTGAGTACTGCTTACCAAGCACGCATGCCTTGTCATAGTCGCTATAGGCATGGGTCCCATCTCCTCGAAGCAATGGTGGAATGGGCGAGTTTGCACCACAGCGTCGTTTAACGTAAGCGAAGAATCTCTTGGGATTTTTCGAAGCAGTATTAGCTAAGCCCTTTTCATACTGAAGCCGGGCCAACCTAAGATGTAGCTTGCACTCATTTCGAACCAACCGATACTTGTCAAACGTGCTGTTCGACGGAGCTGTTCGGTAAGCTCGCCAGCATCTAGACCGCTTCTTTAGCAGGCCCTTCCCCGCGGAATCTATCCACGGAGGCTGCGCTCTCGATTCCCTTCTTTTTACCAGTGGGACGTGAGGTGCAGAAATGTCGACGAGGTGAGCCTTAAGCTTTTCCCAGGCTATGTGAACAGTGTCGGTCTCAGATATCACACAAGGCGATGACCTAGCTCTATCCCGCATCGCTTGGAAGTCCGCGGCCCAAATGTTCGGATACCAACTGGTAGTAGCTTGGCAAGGCCTGATAAGGGTACACTGGAAAGACAAGCAAACGTGATCGCTAGCGCCAAGAGGCGAGTCGTATTTAATGTCATTTACAAAGTCAAGTGACTTAGCAAAAACAAGATCTAAAATGGACGGCTGCTGATTGCTCATGTACCTAGTGGGGAGGTCCACGAACTGGTGTAGTGGTACCTGCAGCGTTAAGTCCAGCAGTTCTGTACCGAACGATCCCAGCGCAGAACTGCAAGATAGATCATCCCAACAGACCTCTGGGAGGTTGAAGTCTCCCAGCACCAGACACTTGTTCGCAGAGTGAGTGCGTATAAACTCTATGATTCCATTTGAGGTGCTCATAGGGCTTCTATACACTAACACGACCGTAACCTGAACCGAGGAAGCGCAAATCAATACTGCGAGTGCCTCAACAGATTTGTCGAGAGACTGAAAAACGCTGGTCCTCAGTACGTCGATGTGATAACTCACATAAAGAGCTACACCACCCCCTTGACGGCCAATGGAGCGGTCAGCGCGGAACAATGCGTAGCCAGGCAGATATACTTCGCCATCTGTGATTTCCTCAGACAGCCACGTTTCAGTGAAAGCAAGTATATCTGGACGAGATTTGTCTACGAGCAGACCCACCTCGCACATCTTGTTCCTCAGGCTACGCACGTTACTAAGTACTACTTGGAGGGCTTCGGCACGACCAGCCCTGGGTCGTGCGCCAGTAGTATAGGTTCTGGCAGGGCGGAAAATGACCGCCGGCTGACCACCTGAAAACCCACCAATCGGAGACCTTGCTCGCCAGCTGCACGCCGGGCTTTTAGGTCTCTGATGGCTTCCTTTAACTTTAACCTATCCGCTAACGGAAGGTCTGGTTGCACACTAACCGTGGTACCTTTGAGCTTGAAGGCAAATCTCAGTAAGGCCCTGCGCTCTTCTGGGGTGGAGAGGACCACCCTAAGCAGACGGGGTCGAGGATTTGGTTGACCAACCGGAACGTTCCCCAATCTGATGAGCTTCCTGACAGTAACGCCAGGAAAACCTGGTGGTAAAAGCCTGGTCACGCAAACTTTAAGCCAACCAAGATCATCAAGCATGCGCTCGGTGGGAAGAGCGGCAGTGGATTCCGTGACGTTTCTGAAAATCACACTGCTATCTGTGTAAGAATCGCCTCGACGAGGTGTATTTACACCACATGCTCTACCATTCACGCCACACGGTTGTTTGACAGGAATCGGTGGGACCGAAGGCGACGGCACCTCATGTCTCACTGAGGGAAATGCAACACCAGGTGGTGTTTCCAACACAGGCGCCTGTTTCTTGAGCACTTTATCACCTTCCGGTTTAGGGGCAGGGGGTTTGCGAGTTTTCCTTGCCCTCTTACGCTTATTCTTCAATGGCCCAGGAGCCCGTAACCCGCCTTCCATTTGGGGCGGGTCAACAATGCCGTCCGAGGCATCTGTGTCAGTTATATCCACGTGAACTGGAGCGTCCGGTAGGATGAACGCCTCGTCAACGGTTAAACTGTCAGCAGAAGGACAGTCCGTTACAGCGTCCACATTCGCGATATTCAGGGATTTCATAATCAAATCCACTTTAGAGTTGAGCGAGGCAAGAGAGGCAAGCTCGGCTAATGCCTTCTCAACAACTGTGAATCTGGATGCTAGTGCTTTGAATTCAGCACAGGTGAAAGCCGGGAGCTTCGCTTTCTGAGCGCAACAATCAGCACATCTAAACAGAAGATTTTCACTGGATGATAGCATGTTGTACTGATTTGCTCGGAGGCCGGTACAACTTTTGTGATACCAACGAGAGCAAACATCACACTGCATACCACCAGATGAATCCGTCACTGGCCTTGAACAGGCAGAATTGCTGCAAGCTGCATTTGACTCATCAAACGAAGACGCAAGATTCATTGGTTAGTAGAGAGCAGAAGGAAGTTCGTTTGTCAGCCCCGTCACTTCCCGGACATTGAGAAGGTTGCGGGGATCATTGCGGAACAAGGTTCAGCAGCTCGCTATGGTTGTATTGTGGGCAGCAAAATCCCTGCGCACTCAGAGAGTGGGTATAAACCGTCGTTTGAAACATTCCTCCGTCTCCGCATCGACGACAGCTTCTGGCAAGCTGTTCCAGTCATTCACTACCCGGGTGGATAGGGCCAGATCGGACCGTACACGGAGTCGCCGCGGTTTGAAAAGTTTCCACCGGTGGCCTCGAGTTGCTCAACTTGTGTTTAGACAATGAACGATTGCAGCTCACTCCCCAGCTCACCTCGTAGAATACGCCGAGTGAATATCATATCTCCGAGGCGACGACGATAATCCAAAGAGAACAGGTTCAACCGTTGAAGCCGGAGGAGGTAGGATAAGTCCCGAGACGACCATGTTTATTATGGTATCATAGTATGTTTATTATGGTATCATAGCACCTGCTCTAGGTTAGACCGTTCGTCCATTGATCTGTACACCCAGCATCCCCAACTGAAGTGGACCTGTTTTCACTGTGTGTGCCTAGCTGATACTTGTGCTCGCTTATTACGCGAGCGGCTTGATGCTCCTCCACAGTTGCCTGATGTTCAGAGGGTAGCTGACGCGAAGTATCTGCAGCGGCTCTCCACCGCAGAAAAAGTGATCAGCGACCAGGCTTTGCTCATAGATGCACCGCGAGTGAAGATTGACGAGTTGCGCGATTCTGTAAATAGCTACGCTCAGAGTGCGGAGATTGCCATGGGCAGGCAAAGAAATGTTCTTATCTACAATCGGGAGGAGCCGGTGATACACGAGGCAAAGGCTCGACGAGACCTGGACAGGAGACGAATACACGACATCCTCCGCATAGCCGGAATACCTTTAAACGTCGGTATCAAAAGGGTGCATCGTGTAGGTAGCTGGAGAGAGACTGGTCCACTGCGTCAGCAAGGATTTGCTAGGCCGATTCTGGTTGAATTTAGGAACCCTGTTTATCGTGACCAAATGCTTAACCGAGCCGGCTTAATCGAGAGTCAGACTAATGGCCGATATCAGGTGGCCCCGGACACACTTAGCTCACATGCCAAGGTCCCGCGGGTATGTCAGTCGGAAGATACTAATAACCGCTTGGCTGGCGTGTCTGCGACCTTGGTTAAGGGTGCTCCTTTACGTGGTCCCCGCATTGCATCAGTGCCTACCAGGGATGATTGTCCCACTGCAGCGGAGGTCGTTCCTTCGAACTACCACACCACAAATTCAGTATCAGATGCAGGTACCGCGAAAGGTGCTTCCTCACAAGTTAGTTCACCCGGAGGTACTTACAGCCGATTGATTGTATACCCTGCATCTCCGGCCGCTGGGGTCAGAGTCAGTCAGCAACATGCCACGATCACACCAAAAGGAACTGGGTGGGACTGCACTCCTACCACAGCGGCAGTTGTCTGCTCGAGTCCTCAAACAATGCAGGTTGCAAAGGGAATAAGTCGCGAGTTACATGTGACAACGACCAAAGTTTCACTGAACGGAAGTACGACTTCCAACTTGTTACCCGGGGAAAGTTGCGGGGTTGCGGACATGAACTTACAGGTGGCGCATCCAGGACTATTTGATGCCGCTCGCATAATGTCAGCTGCTTCGGAACTCAAGGACACTATGTGCATCTCGCTGATTGGTTTGGGAAATCAGCGCTGTGAACCTCCCAAGGCTGACCTTGCAGGAAATGCGGAAGGCAGCGTTGCTAGACCTTCTAAGTTAAAGAGAAAGAAGCAAGTTGGTCGTATACGAAACAACTCAAGTCGGACGGAACCTGACAAGGTTTCTGCTCATGTTGACCTACATGAGCCTAATCTTGACCCAGCATTGCAGGCGGCGAGCGATAATGACGCGGTGTCAAAAAACGGGTTGTCCCCTCGGGTGCTGCGCCCGAGGGGAAACAACCGCGTCAAGCAGGACTAATTGTATGGTATACCAATTGCTGCAGTGTGAGGAACAAATGGGGAGAGATGGTGAGGCGCTGCGGATGTGCTGATGTTGTTGCCTTGACAGAGACATGGCTTTCTCCGAGCGACATGGTTAGCGACCTGCTGGTAGATTTCGTGCGTTACCGAGTAGATAGGCCTGATCACCACACTGGCGGGGGAGCACTATTGCTTATGAAACGCCAGTATAGTCATTGGGAGGCTCCGTTTATGATGAGTAATACGAACGTTCAGGTGGTGTCTTGTTACTTAAGGATGATTGGCAGGTTGGAGATCTTTATATGTGTCTACCGCAGTCCATCGTCCACACGAGAGGAGGACAAAGAGCTCGGTGTACTATTGAGGCGCGCAGTGGTTGCTGCGCCTAATTTCCTAATAGTTGGTGATCTAAACCTTCCTCATGCGGATTGGCAAGGCACCGCAAACAGAGCGGATACATTGGAACAGGAACTGGTTGACTGGATGCATGAGAATGCACTTGAACAATACATCAATATACCGACCAGGAGCCGAATTGGGAGTGCCCCCTCCACGTTGGATGTTGCCATCACCAAACACGGTCGTTTCGCAGAGCTACAAGTGGAAGCACCTTTAGGTAGGAGTGATCACTGCGTCCTCACTTTCTGCCTAAATACCTTGAAGCCTGCACGACATCCTCGCCTCGTGAGAAATTTCAGCCGCATCGACCATATGAAATTGAGGGATAGAGCCCTCCAGGTCAATTGGATCCCTGACCAGGAACAGGCATCTTTGGAACAAAGGTGGTCTGTGCTTAAAACTGGTTTAGTACAACTATTGAATGAGTTTGCTCCTCTTCGTCCTGCGAGACATTTCAGCAGGCCTCGATGGTGGAGGAGAAGAATTGATAGAGCTCTAAAGAGACGAAATGAGAAGTGGAAAAAATTCACTGAGGCCAGGGGCTTTCGACGATGGCTACAGTACACAAAAAGCCGGAATACGGCTATCAAGATGCAACGGCAGGCTAAATACTCTTATGAGCTTCGGCTGGCTCGGTATGCGAAAACAAATCCAAAGTGTTACTACGGCTATGTTCTGTCTAAAGCCTCCCTAAGAGAGGACGTTGGGTGTCTAAATATGGAAGATGGCAGCCAGGCTGTGGAAGCCAGAGATAAAGCTGAAATGCTGCTAAGAGTCTTTCAGAATCTGCATAGGAGGGACAATGGATGTGCTGCACCATCGCAGCCACACTGTGTCAGCAGTTATATAATGCAGGACATCGTGCTGACTGCGCAAGAGGTCTTTACTGTGATGACTAACTTGAATCCCTTCAAATCAGACGGTCCTGACGATGTACATCCGGCAATAGTCAAGCCACTAGCTGACATCCATCAACATCCTGTTCTGGAGCTGTTCAACTTGTCGCTCCAGGAATGCAAGTTACAACGAGACTGGAAGGAAGCAGCCATAATTGCAATTCACAAGGGTGGCTCCAAATCGGAGCCCCTTAACTACAGACCCATCAGTCTAACCTGTGTTCTGCTCAAGTGTTTAGAGAAGCTTATAAGAAACCGGATTTGTGAGCATTTGGCGGAACACAGTCTACTTAGAGCAGAGCAGCATGGTTTCATTAAAAAGAAGTCGTGCCTCACTAATCTACTGTGCTTCCTCGATGAGATTACTCGATGTCTTGACGACGGGATTCCGGTAGAGGTCTGCTATCTTGACTTTAGCAAGGCTTTCGACTCAGTAAATCACCGTTTCCTACTTGAAAAATTAGCATGGTTCGGAGTACATTCTAGACTTCTGTCTTGGGTGTCAGAATTCTTATGTGGGAGAACGTTTCGAGTTAGAATCGGTGATGTGAGTTCTAGTGTGGGCGTGGCCTACAGTGGAGTACCCCAAGGATCGGTGCTAGGTCCACTTTTGTTTCTTATGTTTATAAACGACTTGGCTCCTCTTATTGAAGACCCCTGTTACATCTTTGCGGATGACTTGAAGCTAGTCAGCAGGGGCAACCGTGCAACACTGGCCAAGGATATCATCAGTGTGGCAAACTGGTCGAAGCAATGGGACTTGCCCTTGAATGCAAGCAAGTGCCAAATTCTGACCACTAGTAGAGACGTACTTGCAGTTCAGACTTCCTTTGGTCCCTTCCCCTTACAATGCACTACCCAGGCACGCGATTTAGGAGTCATCATGACGAGCAGCTTCAAGCCTTCGATGCAATGTCGATACGCCGCCAACAAAGCGCGACGAGAATTGTTTCGCCTCAGGAGGGCTCTGTGTAATACCAAGCCAGAAGTGTTCCTGCCACTATACAAAGCAGTGGTTAGGCCACACTTGTATTATTGTGTTCAAGCTTGGTCGCCCTATCTCCGTGATGATGTTCTTTGCCTGGAGAAGATTCAAAGACTAGCAACCAGGATGGTTGAAGGTCAACGGGGGAAGCCGTATGAAGATCGCCTAAAGAGCCTGGGGTTGTTTTCCCTTGAACGGCGTAGACTGAGAGGCGATCTGAAAGAAACATTTAAGATCATGAAGGGCTTCAGTGCCATCGTGCCGTCTGATTTATTTGAGCTGGCTGATTCTGAACGCTTGCGTGGACATCGCTTGAAGCTCAAACAACAGAGACCTAGACTGAACGTCAGGGCTAAGTTCTTCTCAAATCGTGTAGTGCACAACTGGAATAAGTTGCCTTCGGAACTAATGGATTGTGAGACTGTGGTTGCCTTCAAAGCAGGCCTAGACAGGTGCTGGCCGCGTATTTTTCCGGAATTAATATAATCCTATCCAATTTATTCGCATTGTTATCCGATGTTGGTCCTTGTAAAAGCAAAGATTGTTCTCGCTTTTGCTTCATTTCTTTTTGCAGAGGCAAGGAGAGGCGATCAAAAGTCGAAGTGCCAGGGGCTCTGGTTCGCTTACCGGTACAAGAAGCTGGACGCTCGTTAGGCGGAAGCATGTATCGTCCACGGATTTTGACCTGACCTAACCTGACCTGTTAATGTGGAAAGCAGAGCAGAATTTAAAAACTCGTATACAACCGTAAAACGACCACAATAAAAGGGCAAAACAGGGTGTAAAACGGGATTAAAAAGGGAACAACCGCAAAATTACCAGTAAGCGTCAGGAAGACGCTTTGACCAGTACCACTTCAGTCGATCCAAGATATCTTGGATCAGAGGAAATTTGACTATTGTCAAATTTCCTCTGATCCAAGTGTTTATTCAAACACTGTTTTCCACGTTATTTCAGCTAAAAAGCTCGATCAGTATGGCACGCCAAAAAACCGAGTTACCGCGTAGCAATCACAGTGCTTCGGGACCTTCCGTGGTACAAATCGGACATAGCAACGAGTTACCTAGCGAGGTTGCCAAGGCGGATGAATGTGCAAACAGTTGGAAATAGGTGGATGGTGTGTGGGGAATGGGACTGTGTGTTAAGTATGATACCATGGAAATTCTAACCGGTAATGGTGCGCGTGTATCAAGTTCAAGTTCAATTTGGAACTTGAACGTGAACTGTTTTGTTATTTCGGTTGTCATACTTGGTTTTTCTGCTATCGCTATGGTTGTGGATGGTAGTGAGCTGTTCAGGTCTTTGTTTGTTGGGAAGTATGAAACTGTTGAAGACATGGAGGAGCAAGTGGGACCTTTTCTGATTGAAACGGCGACTTGTTTTTCCCGTGCTTCCTCCAAGTCTGCTGCGACGTACCAGCGTGTAAGTCGGAAGTTATTGCCGGATTGGGACGGATACGGTTACATCCTGTACTGTTGCGTACATTGTCAACATTCAGGATCGCGTGGCAAGCGGTAAATTAATATTTATGCAACACGGGGACTAACACATTAGATATAAATCCTACAATTGTGAGGCGCGATGCTCCGTGGTTTTGAAGGAAGGAAAATATGTTGTGCGAAGTTACTTCATGATACATAGTCATGGTTTTCACGGGATAACCCTTGGTTGTATGCAAGCAACCGTCGGCTTTCTCCGCTGCAAGAGAAGGAAGTTATGCGTTGGATGGGCAGTTTGTAGCGCCCAAAAAGATAACGGCTATCTTTCATGTACAATTTACTTGTTGATCGCTTGTACATTATTCCTTTTTGTTTTAATCGTCCTTACAATCGGCTCGACACTCAACATCCTTGTAAGTCCCCGCGCTCACGTGTATGCTCTCGCCTCGCTTCATCCGACGGCTTGTTATTGTAGTCCCATCGAATACGATCCGCTGTGTCCGACTCCCATTGCCTTCTGACATCCGCGCCTACTTTCGCGCGCCGTCTCGGACTATTATTAACTAGTCCTACAAGTTTCCATAGCACGCCTGATTTGCGACGCTTCATCTATCAGGAGTACGGCATACGTGTAACCCGTTTGGACCTGAGCAATTTGCGCATACGTCATGGAAATGCAATCGCATGTGAAGTGTCGGAGGTGGCAAAAATGTTGGAAGGGCACGGTGTTTGCCGATTGGTGTCGGAGGGCAGTCAGCTTCGTTATGTATTCTTCTCTCCATCGGTAGTTCGTGACATTGTGAAGCGTTATGGGGAGTGGTGTTATGCGATGCGACGCACCAACTAAATTATGGTGGATACATTTTGTGGCATTGCATGTTCGTGGACGTTACCGGTCTAGGGATTTCCTTTTTCTACGCCCTGTTACCTGCTGAAACGTCCTAGAGCTACGGGCAAGCGGTGGAGGCGATGCGGGAGATGGTGCCTAGCAGCATCTGTTGCCAGACCGTGGTGATGGATAAATGTGCTGCTCAGTTGCCGTGTTTCGACGTTATTATCCCAACGTGAAGTGGTGTTTCGCCGGTACCATGTGAAAGTGGACATGGCTAGACGTTGCGGTCGCATACGTGGGATCTTTGATGCTCGTCGAATCTCATTACGCGGTTGGCTTCACAACCTGATATATACTAGTGAAACGTCGGTATTTGAAAGAATATTGAACGCGGTGCGGCGTGCCAATCCTGAATGCCACAGTTATTTGTGCGCAACGTGGCTTCCATACGCGGACTCTTGGGCGGCTCACAGACTAAGGGATGCTGTGGTTTTTGGACGCCACAAGACGAACAGGGTTGAGAATGAGAACAATCACCTTAAGGAGTATTTGTCTGAGAGGTCATCGTTACTCACTCTCTTCACCTGCATGGTTGGTAGGGTAAACAGTATCGTGCAGGAAAGGAACAGCATAATAGCTAGGCGGTGCATGAGCGTAATTTTTGTTCCGTCGGAGGTGTCCTCAATGGCTTGTGTTTTCGCACAGCTGAGCGATTTCGCAGGCAATGTCTTCATAGCCCATTTCCGTGCATCTACCGTTCTGGGTTGTAGGTCTGATGGGTATTATTGGTTGGGTACCTGCCCTCGTTCGAAAGTGCGTCGGGTATACATCACACGGGGCAGTGAATGTGATTGTGAGTTCAGTCGGCAGTGGCGGGTCCCATGCGCTCACATTTGTTATGTGGCGGCGCTTCACGGACACTCCGCGGAGGACATACTACATGGATATCGGTGGAGCGCACCCCGGCAACCTCCCGCAGCATCCTCCGAGTGTGTCGCGTCTGATGGCGGTGTGCAGCTTCGGGACCGTCTTGTAGGGGATAGCGATGCGGTTGTAAGCCGCACCATAAAACTTGGCAAGATGCAGGATGTTTTGGCTGACATCGGCAAGCAGCTGTGCAGCTGCGGGTCGGAGAACTTCTCCGCTGCGTTGACCTTTCTGAAAGTGCTTCGTTGCTCATGTCCGTGAATGCCACTTTTCAGTTGTATGGTCGAACGTTCAGGTTCACTGTTCCCCTTCTGTGAGATAAGGAGGCACACGTACACATGTTATGCGGCTTGTCTACGCCGGGAACGTCGCATGTGGCGCAGCGTCCGCGGTAGCCAGCACGTCGGCAGGCGATGTGCGGGCCCCGTTGCAAGTAACGCAGGTGAATGATCTCCGCCCTGTAATTGCCGCGGCAACACCTGTTCCATCAACATGGGCAGCTGGTTCCAGAAAACGTAAATCGCCCCTTAAGTGCAGGTGATTTAGGTGAGCCCCGATAAGAGTGCGCTAAGGGACAAAGGTTTCCGTAAGCTTTGCACCAGGACATTCTCGGGCTACAGGATTCCAGTGAAACGGAAACACCTTACTCAGGGATTGGTTTCCGAGGACATCTGCGGAGTATGTCAGCAGGAGGATGACGTTGAAGTTTGCGTTGAAGCGGTGCAAGGGGTTATGTGCGACGCGTGCTCCCAATGGTACCACACGTCATGTGTGTGCTATGCCGGTGACGAGGAATTCATTTGCTTCTCGTGCTCCTCGTATTATCTGTGGAGCCTACATGAAGCGCGTAGCTTGGTACGCGCTGCAGGTATGTCTAATTTGGATGTCCTTCCATTGTGTCCATTTCGCTTAGAGCACACAGTAAGAAAGTTTCCCCTTGATATGACCACCTGCGAATGGGATGCGACCGATTTCTGCAGAGATCCGTGGCACCGAGGAAACATTATGCGACCGTAAGTTTCTAATATTCCCGTTATGAACCCTCATTTAGCCCCATCATTCCGCTGTCATTTCCACAAGGAAACTCGCTGCCAGTCAATGTGTTCCAGTGTACGTGGGATGTAGTTTGATGATTGCATGTTACCTATCCTTAGGTAACCAGAACCTTCATTCATACGTCCTCACAGGTAACGGTTGTTATCCATGATGAATGTTGTTTAACAGGGGAATTGATATGCGCCGCCCACTGACTGCGTACTTTGCGCCGCCACTAAGCCACCTCCGACGCATCGCCTCCACCATATGAACCATCATTCCCATGTCCTCACAGGTAACGGACCTTATCCATGATGAATGTTGTTTCACAGGGAAAGTGATATGCGCCGAGCATTAACTGCCTACTTTTCGCCGCCATTGAGCCACCTCGGACGTATGGTCTCCGCCATGTGAACCTTCATGCATACGTCCTCACAGGTAACGATGGTTATCCCTGATGAATGTTGCTGAACAGGGAAAGCGTTATGCGCCGCCTATTGACTTGCCACAGCACCGCCACTGATCCACCTCCCACGGATCGCCTCGGACATGTTATGCATCAATGAGACTTATTCACACGTATGTAATGCTTTCCATCAACACATCTAGTTAACAGGGGATGGTAACAGCGCCGCCCACCACGTTGACACGTCGCACCGCCACTGAGCCACCTCGGCCGTATTGCCGCCGCCCTGTGAAGCAACATTCCCACGTATGCGCAAGTGAGCATTGCTTTTCATAAATAATTCCCTTTTGCAGAACAGGTGAAATCCGCCGCCGTCAGGCGGCACCGCCACTGAGGCACCTAACACGTACGGCCTCCGACATTGCATGCTTACTTCTCAAGTATTCACCGGTAAGCATTGTGTTCGGTGTTTAATTCCGTTTAACAGAGAAAGTGAAATGTGCTTCCGACTGCCATCGCACATTGCAGCGCCAATGAGCGCGGTGACACGTATGACTTCCGCACTGTGATGCCTGATGCCACGGTATCCAGAGGTGACATTGCTGTGCTATGATGACTTCTCTTTCACAGCCGCGGTTGCGTGCCCCTGCAATTGTCTTCCAACAAGATCATAGCGCAAAGCGTATCCGCAGGTGTCGCCCCCGCCTTTTCATGGTACACGATCGCATGCTATGCATCACGGGGTTCATCATGAACGCTGGCAAGTGGTTGTGCGCTTATGGCTTTCCCCTGCATAAATCAGGTACGTACACGTACGTGCGTTCGTCGCAGCAGTGTTAGCCTCTGTCCACATTGCCACCGGGACATTTTAAAGTGAGTACACACTTCCATAATACCATTTCATTGCGCAGGGTAACTCGTAGATGATGTGCTACCGTTTGCAGCCTCATCGGGATGATAAGTCGCCGTAACACGCCCATTTGCTATTGCTCCTTGCTGGGTAACGTGTGTCTTCGTGCACTACCCAGCGACCCTTTTTAGGGCCACCACTGTTCTATGTCCTTGCGTCTCCACTATATGGGTGGCAGCACGGGGACATACGTGCAGTGGCTGGGTCCGTAACCGTCCGAACTTCAAATATTTCTCCCTATGCACTGAACTATATGTCAGTTCGTTGCGTACACTATTTGGTGTAGTGCTCAGGGATAGGTTGTACGGAAGTAATAGAAGGCGAAGTTGTGTGACTGTGCAGCCGTAAGGGGCATATTTGCGCTGCATGTGAGTTGCTTACTGCGGTGTCTGTATCGCATTCAAAGACTCCGATAGCGTTTTGAGGGCACGTTTGCATGCACGGTTGAATCTCCTGGTTAGGTCGTCGGTTGCATGCCTGGAGGACAACGTCTTACGTGCGGCGGATGTTTCGCGTGCAGGAAATACACATGTAGCAGTTGTTACCTGACAACAATCCGGGGAGGCACTGCCGGGTCTTGCCGCAAACGTTATTGTAAGCAATGCATACGTGAGTCTATTCGTTGCGGATGGACTCCGGTCCAAAATTGGGAATTGGAGGTCCTGTTGTACACTGCCGATCCATCTCTTGGCGTGGTATTTCTGCAACTGGCAATGAGTATAACTTAGCCATATCGGGACATCCGGGTATACCCCTTCTTTGCAATGATATGGGATCTAGGGGAATCCATGGGGGAGAGCTGAGGAACACGGTTGCTTTCAGCTGCTCGGCACTGGCGTTCTGTCCATAGGGAGTTGCGTGGGGTCATCGGCAACCCGGCCTAATGTAGTATATATTGAATAAAAGCTAACACACTGTAGTGCAGAGTCTATGTCGTACAGGGCAGACATATCAGCTTTCGAACGAGCCAACCTACCCACCGGCGGTAGGCTTTCCCGAGCGGTTTCCATCGGTTACTGGCGCGTCAGTTGGTGAGATCGCGTTTTGTCCTACAGACACTAACATGCCTGTGCGCGATAGCGCAGTCGGTGAAGGCTAAGATATATATATTATACAGTCGATTCCGGTTAATAGGACCACCGGTTAATAGGACCAGCCGCTTATTTGGGAAAAATTCTGAAGAACCAAAACGAATCCTATTACGCTAGTCTAATTTTAGCCGCTTATTAGGACCGGAATTCCGCTTAATCGGACCAGACGATAGAAGGTGGCAGGTAACAGAGTTGTTAAAATCAAGTTCTGTGCCTGGATGTCTGGACTAAACCTACAGTTCATATGTCGGGCAAGAAAGCGTATCATTCAGTTACGGTAATCCGAGTTCGCCTTTGGATAAACTGAACTGTGGCAACCTTGAGGCACATCTATCTAATTGGCTTCAGAACCGCCCGAAACTGACTGTAGTTTCCAACAATTGTAGGTGGGGCGAAGACATACATGCTTGTTCACATGTCGTTAACCGCTCGATCGATGTACCGCACGTCCATTGATCCGAATGCCCTGAGCCCACATTACGGGCCTATTCTCGAGCACGGCAAGCGATCGCGGACACACAGGTCCGGCAAACCATAGGACAGCAGGTGGTTAGGTCAACCACAGAAATACCCAGGAGATAGACTCGGGTTCACTTCAGTGAACTGTGCGTGTCTTGTTGCATGTTAAGAAAATGCCACGACGTGACTTGACGTTAGCTGAGAAGATTAAATAAATAAATAAATAAATAAATAGGTATATTTCTAGACCTGCTAGAGGCTGCACCCTAAAGGGTTCAGATCAATGCTTACATTTATCCGATGCTCTTGCATGGAAGTTGGCAAAATATATGTTCATCGTTAGCAATTGCAAATGCATTGGCACTGTTTAGTATACAGCTACTGGGTCGCAGGCGCCCACCTTGACATTTTCTGGTTCCTTCGGGCGATATTGAGCTCCTTGTATTTCATTGTGAATACTTCGCGGAGGTGTAGTTTGCCTTTTCTCCTTGAAACAGAATCCAATTTGCCGCAAGTTCACTTTAAATTGATCGCACAATAATTGGCCACTCAGTTGCCCCAATTGTTGTTGCGCACATGGAAGAAATGAATGAAGGAATTATAAGGCATACGAAAAGTAAAAACTATTCCGAAAAATGCAGACATAAATAGAAGCAATTTGTTAAGAGAGAAAAAAATCTGCGTGCTTCAGTAGAAAAATGCCCATTAACAAAAAAAATATAGCCCTACTTTTATTACGCTGATATTGCTCTACGGCGCAAAATTCCAACCTGAGTTATTCTCAGGTTTCCTAGATCAGATCAAGGAACAGTGACCATCCACTAGTCAGGGTTGATTGGTGGAAGTTACCTGCTTGGCAAAATCTACAATATCGCGCCTGATAAAACGAGAGAAAGTCTGCGAGAAGTATAGGCACAATGTGAAGGACGAGGAGGTACTTCCCAAAAACGGAAGCGTGAACGGAAGCGATGAGGCCCTTAATGATTGGTTTGCCTTTGTTACTGGACGAGCCGTGCAAGTAAGTGGCCCAATGTTAAAGTACAAAGCAGAAGAACTCGCTGAAATGCTGGGCCACGAAGATTTTATAGCTACATCGGCTGGTTGTCTAGATGGAAATCTAGACATGATGTAAAATTTAAGAAAGCACATTGTGAGAAAGAAAGTGCCAATAGCGCTCGAGCTGAAGAATGGAAATCAACAAAACTACCAGAGCTTCTTGAAAAATTTCCAGCAGATGACATCTATAATGATGATAAAACCGGGTTGTACTATAGGGCTACACCGGACGGCTCCTTAAGTTACAAACATGTTACTCTCTCTGGCTGCAAAAAAGCAATGGATCGCGTAACTGTCCTGTGCTGCTCAAACATGTCCGGAACAGCCAAGAGGAACTTACTGGTTATAGGAAAATGTGCCAAGCCTCGCTGCTTTAAGGGACCCAGAATGGACAGTTTACCAGTTGTGTATCGTGCGAACAGAAATGCATGGATGAGCTCTACACTTTTTAAAGAATGGGTGAAGAATTGGGACACAGAGCTACAACGCCAGTCGCGAAAAGTGTTATTACTTCTCGACAATTGTGCAGCACATTCAAATTTGGATTTCTTGAAGAATATCCAGATAGAATTTCTGCCTCCCAACACCATATCTTTGATACAGGCAATGGACATGGGTATCATAAAAAATTTGAAGACCTTTTATCGTTCAAGGCTGGTGAATTACATCCTTGAATCAATTAAGAAAGGCTTGCTGACCTTATCCTCGACGGCCGGAGAAATCAGTGCAAAGGTCAACATTTTACAAGCCGTTACATTCGTGGCCGAAAGTTGGCGAAAAATGAGCAGTGCGACAATTCGGAACTGTTTTTCTCACTGTGGCTTTAGGCATATTGTCTCGGAGATGGATGTGGATATGGTGATTGTAAATGAAAATGACGGCGAGAATGTGGAGCTGAAACAAGTTGAAAATTACGAAGAAATTTTGTCAATCGACAACGAACTTCAACTCTAAGATGAAAATGAAGAATGCGATGCTGCCATTGTTGCTCGAATAGCTGAGAAACACACGACAGCAACAGTAGACCATGGAAGTGATGAAGAGAACCCTAACGTGTTGATGCCAGTCACAAAACAGGATGCAAGGAAATGCATTGAAACATTGCAACGCTATTTCATGCAGGAAGGAAATGAAGGTAGTCCTATTACTGCGCTAAATGTTTGTGATGATTTCGTGCGAAGGCAGTCTGTTAAAAGAATGCATCAAAACACACTGGATACGGTCTTCAAACGCTGAATGGAATTCGATAATCCTTTTGTATAGAACTGTACTTCTCATGCTGAATATCTTGTAAGTCGTTACGAAGAATTTGTTTCTAAATTTCATTTTCAGTGAACAAAGTTCGTTATCAAATCAGTTCTTTTTTGCGTGTTTGCTATAAATATATGCCGCCAATACAGGTCATAATAGTAGTTTCCTATGTTATGTATAGCACGTCCCATCTTGTTATATCGGGTAACTTCGGTTAATCGGACCAGCCGCTTAATTGGACCAAAATGGTCTGGTCCCAATGTGGTCCGATTAACCGGAATCGACTGTATATATATATATATATATATATATATATATATATATATATATATAGACACCATGCTGAGACTGATGTTACCTTCCTGATGCTTGTTCACCGGAGTTGCGCTAAACTAACGTACAGTTACAATGAGTCTTCTTAAGCGGGCTAAATTTCATTCCACGGGTTGGTTTGTTCTGCCTACCTGAATAAGTTCCAATAACTAGCCACGTTGCTTACGCTAACTGCGGTTATCTTCGGTAATTTTGTTGCGTTTACAGCATTTCTAAGTAAAGTGTGGACATTTATTACTTATCGCGAATCCGTTGCTAACCAAATTACTTCATATGGTAATTTAGGGAACAGTTCTGTCACGGTATCTGTATGCATTATTGCATTTATTTTATTTCAGCTTGTCGTTTAAAGTGAATGGCGTTTGCTTGGTATCCCCCGTGTGGCTGGCCTTAATGTGCATGTTGACAAGGTGACTACCTCTCTATTACCCACTACCTCGTCCATACTGGCTCCAGGAGACAGTTGGTCGTTGCTGGAGGGAAGTCTATTCGTGTTATCCATGGACGTTAATTCCTAGCGTGAGCGTACACCAAAGTCTCGCAAGAAAGGCGCGGAATGCAACGACTGACCGACCTTCGAGTAAGCTCGCCTGTGCTCAAACTTACCCAGTTTCATGAAGTGCGACTTGACCGGGTGGTTGGAACGGTTGACCTCTGCAGAACACGTGGAGAGGCGGTCGAGGTCCTGCTGAAGCAGGTCACAATCACTGGGTATGCGGTTTACTCTCCACCACTTCAAGTCATCCTCGAAGGACGCACAGGTTGACTGGAGTTGCTGAAGCTCATCGTTTACATGAATCAGAAACAACATCAACCGACGTACAGTGCCTTGGGGCACGCCACTGCTTGATGGACACCAGTCGGTTAAATAGTTGTCCACCTGCTCCCTCCGCTTTCGAACAACAAGGAATTTTTTGATCCGTCAATGCAGCGAGCCGCGGACACCGCAAACCTTCAGCTTCTCGAGCAGCACTGCAAGCTTTATTTTGTCAACAATCTTACCGAAGTCAATGTGCACGACGGCTGGCGACTTGTTTTTGTTCAACGATTGTAACCATCCGTGTCTTGGCAACACTAGGTTGGTGATATACGGGCGACCTTTTACGAAACCTCGCTGTGCGGACGTCCAGAGGCGGTTCGATTCGAGAAGCTACAATAGACTCTTTTTCACGATCTTCTCAAGCGTCTTTGCTGAAAGAGCGGTCTGGCAGGTCGGCCGGTAGGTATCCACTCTGCTTGGGTTACCGCCTTTCGGTTAGGCTTTATGATTGATCATTTCCAGCCCTCCGATAATAGTCCAGTGGATAGTGACCTGCTGAACAGCTCAGTTACAGAAGGCAAAATGATAGTCGATATGGACTTCAGAACCAGTGGGTGAATTTCATCTGGCCCGTCGAGACTGGCCAGAAGTTTGCTTACCTCCTCAATGCTGCATTCCAGGCTGTCCAGTTCAGAGGGAGCGGCACTCGTCGAACCCGTTACAGACACACGGTCACTTTGAAATACGGAGGCGGTGCGCCGCCAATGCAGACGCACGATCGGTGTTGGATGTTAGGGGCTATCCACCTACTCCTTCCAACAGTGGCACATTGCCTGCAGGCCTCAGGTGCTGCCCCACGTAGGCGTACATCCTCTTAGGAGCAGTTTTTGCGGCGGTTGCAGACTGCTCTTTAAATCTTCTGCGCTTTCTGTTATCGCTTTGTTACAGATTTTGCCGTACCTTGGATACATTGTAGTCATCTTCAGCACCGATAACACGGCAGCGTAGTTAGGCAGCCGATAATTAGGAATAATGCAAGCAGCAATAAGTGACTACTAGCACAGTTCTGGTTCGAATAGTCGTACAGTTGTATCCTAATCATTGATATTTATACAAACATTTTGGGCGGTTTTCAGAAACCAATTATTTGAACCATGTGTGTCGTTAGCGGCTATTCCTTCTGACGTCCACTACGAGACTCAGGTCTAAAAGCATGCAATTACTAGACGGATCGCGAAGGCTGCTTGCATGCGCTGTTTGGCAGACCCAGTGTTCTAAGTAATTGGGAAGTGGTAATACAGGACGATGAACGCAAACGGATGCTGATAAAGATAAGGTTTTCAGGATGAAGTTCATCTGCGCAACTGGATCCGTTATTGCCCCGCCGTAACGTGTATGGGTAGTGCCATGGGCTTTGCGAAGTTTCCAGTAAAGCGACTAAGGCGGTGCCGTGATTGGATCCGGTTCGGCCAGGGTAAGGTGGCCATTGCTGAAGACAGGTTGAAGGGTGTTAAGTTACTGGTTGGCTTTTGCAGGTCGCCATGTGGTAATGGCTACTTTTCCCAAAATGCAGGCTTTGGTCAGCATTTCCTGAAGTTGAAGCAAAACCATAGTAAATGGCAGATTGCCCACACCGCTGGGTTGCATTCCCCTACCGTAGACCTTGGAACCGAGTGATTTTAAGAGCAAAAGCAGCACGTCCTATAGAAAGTACAGCGGCAAACCTACAAGTAAACCTTAGTCAGCGGAGCAAGTGGAATTCAAATAACAATGTTGTTGACGCAAAAGCCATGCTGAGGTGAGCCTTTCGGGTAGTACCGTTACCTTAATACATGCTGCATTACTTAAGCGTCTACTCTCTACATGGTGGCCGCACTACAATAGTGCTCTTATGCAGCGCAAATAGTAAATTGACGTTGTACATTGTCAGTACACGTGAACTTAGTATACCATTCCTGAATACCGGTTAGTGTTAGCTTTGCTTATTCTGGAAGATAACCCATTCAGCACGCTTACGAGTGAACCTAAGAGACAAAATACAGTTTCTTGTTTGCCATTGGATGATTAATGGTGACACTTGATTTGGCGTTTAGGTTTAGCTGCACTACATAGTTGTTGTCGGGGAATGGTACTGTACAGCTTTTTATAAATTAGCTTATGTAAGAGGCACATGTTAAAGATGATACCTCATTGCCAAGGGGGTTGAAGTTAAAGTCGTTCTCACCTTCGTCATTAACTTAGAACTTGCTGCACCGTTGAGATTTTTCACGCAGAGTACGGTCCGACTACCGTAGGTTTTGCAGTTAAAAGGGCAGTACCCCAGATGTGAACGCACGTGACACTTATAACGCTCTAGCCTTAAATCTGAGGAGTGTTTGTAACGGCGCATGTGAAGGCCAATCTCCTTCCACTTGCTACTTGGAATTGAAGTTGCTCTGCAAACTAAAAGCTCATGGAGTAGCGCAAACCAAGGTCTTCCAACAATGCATTCAGTTGGATTTGGGTGTCTTTTGGGGTTAGGGCTGCAGTTGCTAAACCAACATTGCGAGTCAGTACATCAGCGTTTAAGCGAGAGATGTTATTTGCCCATGTTCGTACTACTTGAACATCTTTAAATTTCTCACCGCTTATAATAGTTGCATGTATTTCCTTATTAGGTCGAAAGGCTTATAGAAAGTTTACAACATCAGCAATGATGAAGCAGCGACGGCACTGCAAACTTCTGGATTAGTCAGTGGCATAAAGCAAAAATAGGGTAGGGTTAAGCATGCCCGTAACCTTAAGCCGTTGAAGACAGAGGTCGGAATGAATTTAATTTCCCCTAGCTTCACAGGCTGCGTGTGCCTTATTACCTAGATTCACTCTCAGTCTAGTTTTGACTAGCTACTTCGTAAATCCTTGCCTTGTTCATCAGGCGCACATGTATCACCTCGTCAAACGGTCTTTACATATCAACGTGAGTAAATAAAGGAAGTCCGGCTGACAGGTTGCCCAAAATCGAGTACTTAAGGATACGTGTTGTGATTCATTTGTGTGCCCGCCTGCATAAAAATAGCTCATAAGCGCTCTTTTAACAACTTCTTCATCACCTGTGAGATGAGGAAAGGGGGTCAACTGGGCAATAAGTATCAACATCCTGTAAATATCTACCCTCACGACGTAGCATACTGATGGAAGGTTTCCAAGGAGCCGGAAGTTTGCCTTACTGCCTTGATAGTGAGTGGTTTCCTGAAGAAGTATAGGGAGATCTTCGCCACCATACTTAAAAGGAGTGTGTGAGGGTCCTTCGGGACCAAGTTTCGATGCTGACTTTATGGCGGCGACCGCGGAACGCATAATATTTATGTCCAACTGTAAAAATATTGATTAGCTAGCAAGCATTAGCAGCGCTGTAAACCTTACAATCTTTAGCTGTGCGAAAGATAGTTGCGTAAATTATTTTCTGCGCTATCTGTGACACCTTTGTCCCTACACCTATCAGTATGAGCTCAGCCTCTTCGTCTGTGTTCAGCTTATGACCAAACTACTTCACACTTTGCTGCTACGTGATTATGATTCTAGGAGCGGTTATTGCGTGGTCATGAATAAATTTTATTATTTTAACAGTCACAAATTGCGCCTCCACGTTTCCAGACTTCACGGTCGGCCAGTAACCCCCTATTGCTTTAAAGTCAATCAAGCAGCGCCAGTAATAGAAAGGATAGAAGCAGTTGTGGATGCAGTTAGTTGTACTGAAGTGCGCTGGAATGGATATAGTTTTCCTATGCTAGCATTGTTCCCTGCGGTAGCCAGACGGTATTACTAGGTGAGGTTGGCTGACGCAATGCACTAGCTGAACCAGTTTGGATAAATTCTGTGGCAACAAATTTTGGCTGACTTAATTGTTCTGGCCATGTTCCTTGTTGCCTTCTGTCACAGTACGAAGCCGCTTACCGTCACCTGCATGCTGTGTAAACGAACATGAAAATGATCGCTGTCTCGTCATGGGTGGAGACTCTCGCGATGGACACATGTATAACGCAGGTAGCTGCATTTAACAGTTTTAATTGGGCACGGCTAAGGTACGTTGTCTTATGTATGCATCGAAAGGCATGGCCGGAGAATTGCTCTACTGAGTAGCAACTTGTCTACTGCCAGATGGTAATACATCAATGCATGAGTATCGTTATTTACACGAGTGATAACTCCAGTTATTCTGGCTGCTTAGCCGTATCAAATGGAGAAATATTGAAGGCTACCTGTATTTAAAACGCATGTAGCTTCCGTGCGTGTCATCGAAAGCTATCCAACAATTGATTCTGCTATAAGTAATCGGTTGTTTTACGACTATCGGAGTAAATAAATATTGTGCTGCTTATATTGCCCATCATCGAACGTTACTACTTGGAGAGCATGTTCGCCGCTTTTGTGGAACCTGTAGCCGACTTAAAAAGAACAACGCGGCACTAGCTAAGCGACTATATTTTTATTCACCGTGTGCGGTAGTGCGCCATTCCATCCATTTTGTAGTGCGGCATGCGCCGTATGCTCGTGCGCGGTTGCTGCGGCACTAGAAGCGTATAACCATTCGCGCAGCACTATATGAAGGTGTGATGTGAACAGTGCGGTTCTTGCGTTGTACCCTGACACGAAAGTACGTACAAAATCAAAGTGATGCGAACGTGAAATGAACCCAGTAGTGGGGCCTTGTTCACACCCGTAGACGTGGGGGTGCATGCACTGAGTTGCTGCAACTACACTGCTCCATGAGCCCTAAAGTATATCTAGCAGGCTTTTGCATGTGATGTTCAGCCCCACACCGCCGGTGCCGCGAGGGTGCTAGCAGATGCTAAATAGCTCAAAATGTCGGCAGCTGTGGATTCTACTCGGAAGCTGTTGCCAAGGTAACCCGAAGAAATTATTTAACGCGCGAGTCCCCGTGATTATTCAGTTTGTTAGGACAAACCAAATATTTACTGAATTTGCAAGCCAAGTCCTCAGCTATGTTTGTTCTAAGTGTGACGGTTGCTAAAAATGTGCAGCCGCTGTGAAGGTGCCTCCGAACACGCCCAGTCAATATAAGCTTTAGATACCTCAGCGGGTACATCTCGTAGAGCGGTACTCAGGTATTAGTTGAGACAAGAACCAGTAGGAACCAATACGGATACCAAGTATTTAGAAATAAGTATTCTGCCGGGCCTAAGGTCTATTGTAAACAGCTGCAATGAACTAGAAGCAAATCAGCAAGAGCACAAAGCAAGGTAGCGTACGAATTAAGATTTCTACCGTGAAACAGTAGTGTCGTCCGAAAAGCAACTGGACGATCTGAAGATACAAACAAGAAGTAGATCCCATGGCACAGAATACTGAAAACGTAAAGTCTCAAGTTCACTGCAGGGCTCTCCCCTTAGAAGGCTGAAGGAAGGAATGCGTCGATGGAGATGTCAGGTGGACTAACAAAGTAGCCGAGAACGTGAAGGGCTAGTTGCAGTAGCGCACACGGACTGTGGGGCGCGCGTGGTTTTCTTTGTATCCTGGCTTCTTTCTTAGTTCCTATTAATTGTTTGCGTCGGGATTGCAGTGCATCATCGGTGAGCCGTCAAAGCGGGCTGGTCGGACTGCAAAAACTGGCTATTCTTGCAAAAGGGCTAACAAAACTTTTACTCTTTGGTGGCTTGAAGGTTCGCTTGGGAGGTAGCATTTCCCCACCGTATTTATATATATATTTGCAAAAGTCTGCTAACAGACATAATGCCAGCAGAAACCATGGGAATCAAACGAAGGTACAGAAACAGTAAAATAAAACACACCACAACAATGTCCATGGTTTCCTCAGAGGGCGAGATACTACCCGGTTGCCCAAGCCGAAGTAGGGTGTTGACTTAGGGGACACCACCCCGAGCCTTTGGCTGAATAGCCTGCCCGCAAGGCAGCGGAGCGAATTCAGGGAATCGCGCACATTGGGAGCCGGTGACTGACTGCTCAGTTCATACGCCTTTCGTTCGTTCCTTTGTCAAACAGGGGCCCAGTGCTCCCCAGAAGTACAGCATAAGGTTGCTGGAATACAATGCTTCGCCAGGATGAAGCAACGGGCAGTGACTTTATTTAGTGGCGAGTCACGTCCGCCACGTCACAGTGTTGTTAAACGGACATATGTGGCTTTTTATAGGGAGAACGCTTGCCAGGCGAAAACCCACCACGTCCTGGAACACTGCCGCCGAACCATTCGCTGGAACGGGAAAATCCCGAACCACCCAGCTGGCACCACGAGGAGGTTGTTCGGCAAGCCAGCTACCGTACTCCGTCTCCACGGCCGTAACGATCTTCATCCCAAGAAACATTCCGTACGTCGTATTTGGGAGCCAGTCCAGTCGTTGTGGCACCGGTAGTGAGGAGTCGCGATCACGTGGAGCTAGGATTCTGGAGCCGGAAGCTTCGGGCAGGTGGGCCAGTTGATTCAGCGGTTTTTCATGGGACTTGTGTTTGGTATGTAAAATTTTGGGAGGATAGGACGTGGTAGGGAGAGGCGACTTTATACCCTATGGATAACGAGTCAAGCATAAGCGACAAAATGTGTACCCTTTTTGTTGTTTGTTAAAAAGTGTTTAGGTTTCTGCTTTTTGCAAAAGGTCGGCGAATAAAACACACGCTTACCAGGAAAGGTGCCAAATACGCATGTCAATGGCTATAGCAAACTTTAACAAACTTGTAAAGCGGACTGGACGTTGGACCTGTCTACCGCGTCTTTTAGTTGCTTGCGGTTGGGTTTGGATTGGCGGAAGGTCAAGGGTAACAGAAGGATCTGGGGGTCTGTTGCAGAAGATGTAGCTGCGGCTGAGGTTACAGATAGAGCGGCAGGCACCCGAGGTATCGTTCATCGCTTCTACCTTAACAATACAATATGATGTATATGGTTACTTCACCTGGATATACATAGAAGAGCATCCGCCGTTGTCACAACGGCCCGGAAGGACAAATTATGCGCTAGCTTGCACAGCTACAATGTTCCGGAGGCCTGAACAATTGCTTTCAGTTAGCCTAACAGTATCACTTCCACATATTTCTCACCCGAAACTCTCCTGTTGGCATCTACTACCAACCTTTACACAAGGATCTTTCATATGAAGTTGAAAAGCATATACTTCTAACGATGCAACGTAATTCTCGATTGCACATACTCTGCTACATTGCTAACACTCACTAACGCCATAACAGTTGGGCCCGGCGAATTTTCGCAGTTGGATAATTGCTTTGCTTACCGCTTATCCAGAGCGCTTCACTCCGCTTTGTCCAATCCCTTGACCGTGGCTGCATATATTTCCAATCCTTGTTATTACTTGCCTCATGGGGAACTTCAACTTGTTTCTGGGACAAGTTGCGATCCTTCAGGACCCGAACAATTTGGTGCGGCCTTCTTCAGGGTTTCAGCAACACTTCGACCTAATATTTTATTGGACATACCACGGAGGCTTCAGTGGTGCGGCAGAGGATGAACACCGAAAGTACAAATATATACCATTCATGACCTACCTACCAAAACGGACCTAGCAACTTGGTCAAGATGGGACAGGACCCTCAGAAGTAACAGTCTCTCGTCCAACCTACGTCAGCTGACGGAAAAATGGGAAGCAAGTTGACTGCAAATAACAGAGCAAATAATCGCTCAACAAAAGGCCTAGGCAGTTAAAATGTTGTCATTCAATGACATGGCGCAGCGTTTTAGGACATGTTGGGTTTTTGCCTGGCAAGCGTTCTTCTACAAAAAGCCACAGATATCCGTTTAACAACAACGTGACGTGGTGAACGCGACACGTCACAAATTAAATTCACTACCCAGTGCATATCTGGATAGGTAAATCCAAGCTACGGACATCAGTGGTCTATTCTTACAAAGCCGGCGCTGTCAAACTGTTAAAAAATATAAAAGCACACTTACAAACGCTAGCTACAAAGCTATGCACAGTTACACACATCCATGCACACATTCACCTTGCTGACACGCTTTTTGTATTCTGGTACACAGTTGCCCAACCTTCGTTATCATAACAAGAGCATGTCTATAATTGCATTCCTTACGTTAAAGTGAATAAAACGGTTTATGAAAAGCTACAAGTGTTCATTTAAAAACACTGCGACGGGGCGGAGGGGACTGGCCACTGAGTAGTTACAGCCCATGGATTCATACAGGCAAGTCAACAACGCCAAACTTCACCAGTTTTGAAACCTTCGTTGCACTGACACTTTCAAATTGTCTATATTGTCGTCTCTGTTCTTCCTATGCGTGCACCCTTGATCCTCGCGGTACGTACACACGAACGCAGCATACCGTCAAGTCTCTGTCGAGCATGCTTGGCAATTAAGTTCTATTCGATCATCGGGGACTCTTGACCTATTATTGCCTGATGTATTACTAAAATATATGGTAGACCTACAAACGGGTCCCAGTCACGTGCCAAACCAATTACTCTTCTTACTTTTGCGCCCAAGTACAGTTCCAATCATAAAGGCCTGAAAAATTTTCCACCTCCGGAATATCGTTAGCCTTTCCACTCTTCATCAATAGAGCCTTTTCCTTTTTCTCATTCTGTTTGCATACCTTTTTACTTGGACATGTAATTCTTCGGGTTTGGCACTACGCTAGCCTCCTGCGTTCTGACTACCCCCAGACATTCCAAAAGCTAACGATCTAGGCTTTGCAGTCCCAGTACCCTGACCCCATTATCCTGAGACCTTTCCTCGACATGCAACTGCCTTTCATATAGTCACTTTGGTCCGAAATTGCTTCGTTTCTGATGGAACTCATTACTTTATTCCCACCTTACTTTGGCGGCCTAGCTTCAGCACGCTGACTTGTGTGGTTTCGTCTGTACGGTCTTCTATTTTCTGACCTCTCTCGGACTTCTGAAATCTAATTATTCTACGCTCTGTCGACGAAAGATAGTTTCCCTCATCGCAAGAGCATTGCTGGTCCTGCTTTAACCTTATATGGCTATGATGCATACCTATAACCCTATCTCGCCCTACTTCTTCACTTATCTCTTTGAATCTGGCCTTCCTGTCGACCTATGGACGTCTAACTCTGATGCTCCCCTACTCTTCCTCCACAATGTAGCTCTGCACTTAGGTGCGTAGAACCTCAAGTAGCAGGCTACGTTGCTTAGTTATATCCTTATCGCAAAGCCGACATAAGTATTTCTATAACCGTTTTTCTATGAACTACAATACCACTGAATATTCTCTCTGCATCTCGCCTCCATCCATTGCATATGCCTACTACTATTCTTACCTCTTTGGCTGTGGCTTTCCTCTCCCATTATAAACCACAGACCTACGATACTACACCGACTTACCCTTCACACAGTAGCTCCGCACGTTTGTGCATATGACCACGAGTATCTGGCAATGCTGCTTACCTAAAACCTTATCTCGTAATACTTCATTTATCTTGTTGACCCTGGCCGTCCTGTCCACCTATGGACCACCTACCGCTGATGCTCCGCATACTGACCTTCCACACTGTGGCTCCGAACTTGCGTGCGTAAGACCTCAAGTAGCAGGCTTTGTTGCCCAATTATAGCCTTATCGCAAAGCTGACATAGTTGTTTCTATAACCGTTCCGATGTAACCACAATACCACTGAATATTCTCTCTGTATCTCGCTATATTCATCGCATATTCCTACTACATCTCTTACCTCTTTGGCTCTGGCTTTCCTCTACCATTATGGATCACAGACATACGAGGCTCCACCGACTTTTCTATCACGCTGTAGCCCCGCACTTATATGCGTGGGACCGCAAGTAGCAGGCTACTTTTCTCACTTAAATCCTTATCGCAAAGCTGACACAGTTATTGCTATAACCGTTCCCCTAAGAACCACAATACCACAGCATATTCTCTCCGCATCTCGCTTCCAGTCATAGCATATTCCTACTACTTCTCTTACCTCTTTGGCTCTGGCTTTCCTCTCCCATTATGGATCACCTAAATACGAAGCTCCACCAACTTAACTTTTACTCTGTAACTCCGCACTTTTGTGCGTAAGACTTCAGACATATGGCTTTGATACCCTCCTATAACCTCATCTCATAATACTTCTTCACTTATATCTTTGACCCTGAATTTCCTGTCCACTTTTGGACCACCTGCCTTTGATGCCCCACCAACGTATCTTTCACACTTTAGCTCCGCGCTTTGGTGTGTAAGTCCTCAAATATCTGGCCATGGCGCCCGACCATCCCTTGTCTCGTCTTAAGCCTTCACTTATCTCTTCCACTCTGGCACATTCCGTCATATGAACTACCAAGCACCGATGCTCCACCAACTTACCTTACACACTGTAGCGCCGAAATCTCGTGCGCAGAACCTCAAGTAACAGGCTAGGTTACTCAAGTATAGACCTATCGCTAAGCTGACATCGTTCATTTTTATAATTGTTACCCTATGCTCAAAAACACCAATGAATATTCTCTTTTTAATCCCGCTTCCATCTATCACATATCCCTACCACATACCTGTTTGGCTCTGGATTTCCTTCCCTCCAAGGCAACTCCTATCGACAGTTTTCCAACGACTTATCTTTCATACTGTAGCTCCGCACTTTTGTGCGTACGACCTGAGATATCTGGCCATGGTGCCTACCTATAACCTTATCTCGTCCTAGTTCTTTACTTGTCCCTTCGACGCTGGCTTTCATGTCCACCTATAAACCACCTACTGCTGATGCTCCACCTACTCATCTTCCACATTGTAGCTCCGAACTTGTGTGCGTAGGAACTCAAGTAGTTGGCAGTGTTTCTCACTTATATTCTTATCGCAAAGCTGACATATCTATTACATGATTGCCAACCTATGAACCACAATATTCTCTCTACATCTCGCTTCCATTCATCGCATATTCTACTAATTCTCTTACCTGTTTGGCTCAGGCTTTCCTCTCCCATTATGGACCACCAGCCTACGTGTTCCACCTACTTACCATATACGCTGTAGCTCCGCACTTTGGTGCGTAGGACCTCAAGTAGCAGATTATGTTTTCTAATTAGATCCTTATTGCAAAGCTGACATAATAGTTTCTCCCTCATAATTAACCTGACTCTCAGTATCGCAGTTTTCTGCCGTCTGTTTGACTTGTTTGCTGGAGTGTAGAAGGCGATGTCTCTTTCCGCTGTTCCAGGTCCCTTATGGCTGGCTTTGCAATCATATTCTCGCTACAGCTGTAGTATATAAGCCCCATTCTCATCACAACCTTGCCACTCCGTCTCACTCCTTCACCCAGCTTTTTCTCTAGCATCCGATTACTGAACGTTTTACGTTATTAGGTTCATGGGTATCAAACCAGGCGTAGTAACGCCACTGGCTTTCATACATGTTCGAAAGATGGGCTCTACCACTGTCAACCCATCGCTCAACCTATACCTTAAGTGCATTCTAAACCTTACTACGTTCTTCTGATTCCCCTAACTCATTTAGGGTTAACGCCTGCTACTCCCGGTTCCTACACAGGACAGCTTTTGCGTACACTAGTTCACTTCGGACAGCATTTGTCTCTCACATTCTGCAAATACCGGGGCTCGTGCTTGCACACGAAACTACGGATATGCTATATAACTTATTCGGTAATTCCATTGCTTTTAACCAGCACAACGTTACCATAAATTTTGTATTTATACATTAATATAGTCCTGCTCAATTTCCTTGGCAGTTTGCTCGACCCGTTTTTCATTTTTCCCTTATTCTAAATGAAAACATTACCTGCACGAAACAATTTAGAGGACATACCTGCGATGCTCACCTGGACACGACATCAACACAGAACAAAGAAATCACTCGCACTTCGCAATCCTGATAACCTAAAGGACCCCAGAAAACAAATCAACTCAATAAAAGTTACCTGAGTGAACCGACTTCAACAGCTCCAACCGCCTGCGGTCGACTCCGAAGGAGACTACACAAACATGGGAAACAAGTTGGTGAACCCTGACTGCGAATATCAGCAAAGGTACTCGGTCAGATGCATTCTTGTCAATGTCACGTCACCAATCGGCCGTGTTCCAGGACGTGGTGGGTTTACGTCTGGAAAGCGTTTTCCCTATACAATGCCACAACTGTCTGCTTAACAACACTGCGATGTGACGGATGTGACTCGTCACTCAATGAAATCTGCCCCAATCACACATTGGCAAGTTGACCGATGCCACCTTTACAAATGCTATGTATATATCTGATTTCGTAGGAACACGCCTACACATTTGATCAGTTACATGCCACTACTGTTAAATATTTTTGCAGCTTCTCCCTCATGCTCTGCTTACCTGACTCGCCCCGTGCACACAACCTCGGACTCGTTCCTCACCAACACACTCCACATTAGTGATCTGATTCTTATCTCTACATCTCGCATTCTGTGAACATAGACTTCTTACAACCTTTGGGCCTTATGGGCCCACACTACTAACTTCATCTATACTACTCCCGCTCTTGATGCTGCTAAACATGCTACCATGTACAATATTAAATAAATAAATAAATAAATATTTTATTCTCGACTGTGCGAGGCACGCCCATGGAGGCATGATCAGATATGTACAACCATACAAACATTTTAATGCAACTGTAACCGTGACGTAGAAAATTGTTCATATATCCATGATTGGAACTGTACAATGTTGAAAATGCGAAACAATAAGTTGGCTGTCATGAGATACAGGACCTCAGCTAATAGGAGATTGAGAATCCTGAATGATCCATTGAAAGGTAATGGAAGAGCACGCACAAGAGAGATATGACAATACTGTGAGTTCGTGCACAAGGAAGGCAAAGGTCAACGTATCGTAGGAAGTAAAATGACAACAGTATATGCAGATGTAGAAGTCCCAGTGTAACGAACCTATGTAGAATTGTGACGCTAGTTGACCTGCCAGTGTAAAGTTATGGGCTGTGACTTTATTCGGTGGCGAGTCACATACGCCACGTTGCAGTGTTGTTAAACGGACATTTGTGGCTTTTTGTAGGGAGAACGCTTATCCTGCCAAAAGGCGTGCCGCGCTTTGTCGAGAATAAAAATTTATTTATTTATTTATTATCATGTCCCCTTTCTCCCCTAAGATGTCCATTTCTGTTGATGTTCACCGTCAGCATTCCGACTTTATTAATTCGACTTTCGCCCTATGAGCTGACCTTCTAGTCATGCCTCAATGACCTCCCACCTTCCGACTTCTCTGACCCTAATGATCAGGAATCGGCAGACCCATGTGTATGTGCACATCTCCTGGAGCATATCGTGGGCTTTTTTCTTTTCCTCTCAACCAAAGAGCCGTTTTTTCGCACTCTATGTCTGACTTATCGGGTCCTGTCTATACGGTCGTCTGCCTCCCGACCTCTCTTGGACTTCTATGATCTAAATGATCTAGTCTCTGCAAACGCAGCGCTCCGTCTCCCCCGCCACCAGAGCACTACGGCTCATGATTCATCATTAGTATATCCCCTTTTATCCTTAACATTCCTATTCCGACATTTATAATACGGCTTCCTCTCCATGAACCGATATCCTCCACTCATCTCCATGGTCTCCTGCTTACCGACTACAGAGCCCATCCTGTTGAACCATCGATAAGTCCGACGGCCTGTTCTTAACACCTCGAGAGCTTTGTAGGCTTTTCCAATTCTCCTTAATAGCCTCCTCGTTCCCGACCACATTCTTTCATTTTCGAGTTTTACGTTTGCATTCCTCTATCAATTGGACGGATAGCTCTTCGGGTCTGGCTCTAATCTAGCCTCGTCTGACCAGTCTCCTACTTTCTGACTGTTTCTAGACGTCCGAAGCGTAAACGATCTAGGCTGGGCAGTCACAACACCCTCTGTTCCGCAGCCTGAGAGCTTCATTTGACCTGCTAACTGGCTTTTCATATAGCCTCTGTCGTCCCGCAAGTTTTCTTTTCTTATGACACACCTTACGGTTACTCCCACCTAATTTGGCGGTCTAGCTTCATCTCGTTGACTTATCTAGTCTCGGCTGAACGGTCTTCTGCTTTCTGGCCCCTCTTGGACGTCTAAGATTTAGATGCTCTAGGTTCTGCCATGATAACGTTCCGTGACGCTTACTGCATCAGCGCTACTGGTCGTGATTTATCTTTCTTATTCTATTCCCCTTACAAGCTTAACATGTCTATTTCCGCCGACTCTCTGTTAGCATTCCGGCAACAATAATATTGCTTTCTCTCTATGAGCCGGCATTCTAGTCTCGTCTCAATGGCCTGTTTTCTGACTACTGAGGCCTTATCGACGAATCGTCGACAGATCCACTGATCTGCTCACAACACCTCGAGACCATTGTAGTCTTTTTCACCTCACCCCAATAGATACTTTTCCTTCCAGACCTCATCAGTTCCTTTTCGCGCCCTCTGTTTATACTCCTTCTTCAATTGGACGGAGAACTTTCCGGGCTTAGCTGTAATCTATCTTCGTCTGCGCAGCCTCTTTCTTTCTGATTGCTCGCAGACATCCGAGACATAAACGGTTTAAGCTATGTAGTCCCAACACTCGCTGCCTCTTATCCTTTCTGCTTTGCTCACCATACTATCTACCTATTCAGGCGCAAAGCTCTGCCACCCTACCTCTACTACGTCACTGGGCATTATTCATCCTTCAATTTATTAACAAGGATAAATCAGCACCTGAAGAACGTCGTCTGCTTTCTCACTTATCCTCAATAGAACCTGTTTTACGGACCTTTTTCTTTCCTTCTTGTGCTTTCTGTTGCACTCCTTTATTCAACGCTAACTTACAGGCGTTTGTCCACCGTGACGTCTTAGACTCCTATCAATTTAGGACTGAGGCAAGGTGTCTCTGTCGCTTCTTCTGAGTGATATATTTTCCCATAATCTGCACACTACGTCCTCCTCTCTCTGATTCCCACAGATTGGGCATATGCGCATTAGGACCTATCAAACGCCCTTTGCTTCATCGTCATGCCTAATTTGGAACAATCTCTAATTTTCTCCTGATCCGTGTTCTGCTTGTTTCTCTTCGTATTTCGCCACTTATGATACATAAGAATATGCGATATTTAACTAAAAGTTACATGTACAGCAGTTAAGTCATCGCTCCAATTGATCTACTGCGTTCCAGATGCGTTCCGTTCGTCTGTCTGTGTGGCTGTCTCGGTTCGTTGCCTATTCCCAAATTTGTCACAGGTACGGCGACACGCACCCAAGGAATTGTCCATCGTTGCAACACCAGTTCCCTTAGCTGGACATAAACGGAAGATTATCAACCGTTTTTACAACTTACTAACCGGACACATCCTTCGATATCTTACACGGATACAATGTTTCTGAGGCATGAACCATTGGGTTCAGTTTGCATAACACTATCTCATCCAAATACCTCTTTCCTGGTGCACTTCTTTTGACTTCGCAAGGCACATTCTCCTGCCGACCCAACGCCAGAAGAATTGGTCATTCTGAGCGCTTCGATCCGCTTTGACCGCTCAATTGGCCGTGGTTTCCTATAGTTCTAATCAATTTTAATACATACCCCGAGGATATGCAATTCTCTGTTCGGAACCATATCAACAATAATAATACTTCAAAATATTTCAATGTATATCCCTCGGAGACTTCACGCGGTTCTGCAGATGATTAACACATCATATTCAATTTGAATATTTAGTTCCTGACCTACCAATCGGGCACAACCATTCGTTCAAAACAGGACAGGACCAAAGAACACAATGGGCACTCGCCTAACACATCAGCCAACAGAAAATGGGACGCAACTTGACTACGGATAACCGAGCAAACAAACGTTCAACAAGAAACATAGCCAGTTCCAACGTGCCATTCAATGAATCGGTGTCAATGTTTCAGGACGTGGTGGGTTATCGCATAGCAAGCGTTCTCTCTAAAAGGCCACAAGTTTCCGTTTAACAACACTGCAACGTGGCGAACGTGACTCGCCAACGAATAAAGTCACAGCCCATATCTTTGCACTGGCAAGTCAACTAGCGTCCCCATTCTAGATCGGTTCGTTACACTGGAAATTCGACAGCAGCACAGCGTGCTGTCTATTCCTGCTGCAATTTTACGCATATACTGTCGTCTCTTTACTTTTTATGACATCACCGTTGACCTTTGCGTTACTTATGCACGAACTCACCATATCGTCAAATCTCACTCGTGCGTGCTCGTCAATTAGCTTCCAATGGATCACTCAGGATTCTCAATCTATTATTAGCCGAGGTATGACTGCAATATATGGCAGGCTGATTATGTCCTAAAAAACTGGTCTCTATCTCAAGACAGCCAAATAATTGTTTTGCTTTTCCACCATTGTACAGTTCCGAGCATGGACATAGGAATAATTTTCTACCGTCACTGTTATAGTGGCCATAAAATCTCTGTACAGTTGCACGTACCTGATAATGTCTCTAGGGGCATGCCTCGCATAGTCGAGAATAAAAATCTTATTTATTTTATTTAGTTATTTATAGTTAGAATAATGCCGTAAGAAGACGAACACTGCAAGATGTCAACATTTCGTGTTGTCACTTCAGTGCCAACACAATAACATGAAAATATATAAGACGACAGGTAGGGTGAGTCCGGAACAAGTTAGAACAAGGTAGAGGGGAAGGCGTGACACCCCTACGCCCAGGGCAGCCGTAGGCTTACGAATAGCTGTTTCTGCACACAGAGTGCGGTTTCGATAGGGCTGCTCACGACTGCCTCTGCAAAAGTTAGGAGACGGGCGTTAGCATGTCTTAACACGATTATAAACATTTTGGCCGAATCAAACCGGTGACAGGTGGCCAGTAAATGACTATCTATGTATGAAGCAGGTTGCTTACGTGAACAGATGGTATGAGCAACTGACGACTGGGTGATTTGACGCTGCAACCATTTAGGTACATGTTCCCTTCTTCTGGAGTTCAACGATCTATTGGTACGGCCGATGTAGTGTATACCACAACCACAAGTAAATTGGTAAATGCAATGTGAGTTGGCGCCAATAAGTTGTCTTTCCGTCATTGAGGTAACAGGTATTCGATTAGTCCGGTTGATGGAGACAGGTTCAGCAGCATAATAAGTCCTCTGGACTGCGAAAGTTATGCGCTTCATTGTCCTCATATTGGCAAAATCTCCCTCAAATGGTAGCTTGACGTAGATCTTTTTAGACACTGTCGCAACCTGTCCCGGCACCCTCGACTGAATATGTTTGTCGATGAATCTACTTTGATAGCCATTTTTCAACAGCGTATCCTTGAGCGAGTATATCTCATCATCTAAGCTGTCGGTAGTGTATATTTTCCTTGCACGGTTGTATAGCGTCTTGACTAAGGTCCGCTTGTACCGCACTGGGGAAACTGGTAAAGTGCAGGTACTGCCCTGCCCAAGTCGGCTTTCGGTAAACCTCTCTTTGGATGGACCCATCTGCTCTTCCTCAAATCAACAAGTCCAGATATGGGAGGCAGTTGCTTTTCTCTGTTTCGCTGGTTCCTTTCAGCTTCGCGTGCACGTTATTCAGGCAATCGACCAGACGCGCAAAGTGCTCCTTTACTGAGTTAGACAATAAAATATCAGCTACATACCGCCTATAGTAAGAAATAAACGATATTTCCACACTCAACTTCCTTTCAATCATCGACATGAAAAAAGGTGCTAGCACTGGGCCCAACGGACTACCCATTGCCACCCCATCTATCTGGCGATAACGAATGATTTGGAATTGGATACTGATGTTCTCACTGCATAGTAGTAAGCTGTCCTTTAATAATTCGACTGGAATTGGCAGAGTAAAATCGGAGCATGCTACCATTTCACACACGTAATCCACTGTTTAATGTAGAGCAACAATGGTGAAAAGCGATTGTACATCCAAGGTGGACATGACTATATCGGAAAGGTTAAAATCATCTAAAGCCAAGATAAGTTCGAAAGAGTCCTTCAGACGGTGTGGGATAGTCTGTTGCTTTAAGGGCGCAAGAACAGCCACCAGCCAACGAGCCAACTTATGTTGTGCTGAGTTTGCCATTGACAAGATTGATCTAAGCGGTATACCACATTTAAGGGTATTTGGCAAACCGTATAGAAGAGGTAGGTTAGACCCGCCGGGTTTTAGGTTGTTATATAACTCATCATCAATTACGCGGTGTAAAAGGAACAACTTTAAGTGATGCGTTTTTCCACTTCGCTAACATCCTCTGTGCTTGTAAGGAGTTTAAATTTGCTAGCATCACTCAGTAAATCTTGCATTTCTGTGCGTATCCTTCCTTGCATATAATGACGGCTCCTGAGCCTTCGTCTGGCTTAAGTACAATCACCCCCTTCGTCCTCAGCTCTCGTAGTGCACAATGGTGATGGCTTGTTAGCAAACACTTCTCCCGCACTGGCGTCATTGTGACCTCATGGGTAATATCAGTTGGGTTGTTCCTAAACCAGTTTGACATACCTAGACTAGACGCCTGTAGACCTGCTAACTGGTCATAAAAATTTTCAAACCGTGCCTCTATAAACAAGCAGTTTAGCTTACAAGGGGAGACTTTGTAATCTATTAAGAGCGATAATGCTTCCAGTTGTAAGGCATCAAGGGGAACATTTGACAGGTTTACAACGTACGTATTGGGGTCACGATAAGCAGTCTCTTCCTTGTTGTAAACTAGTGAATTCTGCCACCGGACTTTATTTTTCTCCTTTGTACGATCAAGAGTAGATTTGCGGAACTTAGTAAACACCATCCTGCAACACAACGATAAGCCATCCAGAATTGGCATTAGGCGGGAATGCGTCTCGAGTAGCGCAGTGAGTAGAGGCTGAGCAGCCTCCAATTGAACAGAGGCAATGCGCCGGAGATTTCTATTTGACGACTTCAGCTTATTTTTACTCAACACTTTCCCAATCGAACGTGGATATTGAAGTATGGTGATACAGTTTGAGAGAACAGATATTTCCGAATGAAAACAAACAAGTTTGCACTCCAGACTAACAAATTTTATATACCTGCTGTGTCCCTAACCATACATGGCATCACTATCAAACAGAAGGTCATGACAATAGTTCTGGGATTGCGCTACTCCATGAGCCTCAACTTTGCAGAGCAAGTTCATTATCAAGCAACATGGGTAAGGGGATTGTTGTTCGACATTCGCCGTTACCTAAAATCCGCAGATGCAAGGCTAAAACTTTATAAGAGCCACGTCAGGCCAAATCTGGAATATTGCTCTTTTATATGCAGCAACCTACAGAAGTGTTCTGCTTGGAAACGCTCAGCGGCGCTTTACGAAGATGTTGACTCCATCGCAGCAAGCGCTGAGCCAATGACAAAGGTGCGAACACCCTAAAATTCAGCCCCTATGGCAAAGGCGCATTATCCTTAACCTGTACTTCTTACATAAGCTAATTCATAGAAAGCTGCAAAGTAATATCACTTGTCTTAAACTAAGGAGCGCACCTGAATCTATACACCAAAACAAGGGCCATTCCATTACCACGCTAAAGGCAAAGAACAGACTGCGATCTCGTTTCTTCTTAGCTGTGTACGTTAACATATGGAACAGGTTGCCTTCCAGAATAAAAGAAATCCAAAACTTGCAGGTATTTAGGAAGGAGATACAAAGATTCTTATGTTTTGGCAAAATACAAAGCCTTTCCATATCTGCGATTCGCATGACCACTTCTTCAAAACTGACCTTGATGTAGCTTGAGGAAGCCCACGATGTGGTGCATGACATCTAAGCACTTTGAGCTCACAACTCATCAACATTCATTGTCGTTACCGTCTTATCACCTAAGAGACTTTAACGGTATCCGTTGCCCCATTTTCTGGGGTTTAAGAATAGCAAACCGATTACAAGATGACTTTAGTCTTCAACTACCTCTTCCTGACCTACTTGAGTTCTTCTACGGACAATTCCGTCTAATGACTGCACTATGGAAAGCGTAGACGCCACCACAAAAGCATCCGGTAAGGGATAATAAGGGATAACCCTCATGAATTGGCTCCATTCGTGACCATTGTTCTTTTTAAACGTATCTATTACCGCAACCACATGACATAGAAGGTCTTGGTCGGATCAGTTGCACGCATCGTACAGGTGCTAACATTAGAATTCAAAATGCAAGAGTTACTTAGCCATTAATGATTAGTTCCCGACGTGCTTCGGCCCCCTCACTGACACGTTGATCCAAAGGCTGAATGGACGAATTGGTATACACAACCCTCCGGCTTCTTTTCTTCAATGTCCACGTCGTCAATGTTTAGAAATTTCAACAAAAAGTGCAGCCCAGCCCACTGATTGGCAGGTTCGCAAACCCGTAATTATTCATAATATAAGGTATTGCGAGGCAATGACAAAGCCAACCATGCAGGGAAATTTCAACTTTTATATCTTAGCGATATCTTTATTCCTTGTCTTCAGCATTACATTTATCACTTTCCAACTTCTTAACAACTGGGTCCGTGGAAAAATTATCAGGCTTATGACCTTTAAGGTACTCCTAGTAAAAGCATCCTACCAGAACTAAGCCTTGCATAAGAGGTTAAAAGCTTTTGTTGCTGCTGATACACCTAACATTAGCATTAGAATTGTCCGAAACCGTCTAAATGCCGGCTATGGATGAACCTTTATGTGCCTTCGTCGATGTCGGTTGCTAGCTGGCCCTTATTGATGCTTTTCATTAAGCCTGAGCACTTGTTACTCTACTGCGCCGTTTCCAACCACTTTCAGTAGGTTAACAGCAAAATAATATGTATTTCATATCGTTGACAAAGAGAGCATTTTAAAAGTTCTAGGCCCAAGAATCAGACATTTTGCTCTCCAATTATCCTCTCTTGGCCCCATATACTTAGCTTTATCTGGTATACATATGCTTTTCACTATTAGCAACACTAGTAGACAGGCATAATGCAAACCAGCTCTTCTTCTTTAACTGTTGTTGCTAGTAAAACATTTCCATTTCCAGATTCCGCTTCACTGGCATGAACTCTGAACAACGACAGAGAGGCCCTGTGCCACTGGCTGGCTGGACCACCAGAAACTTTCCATCACCACTTTTCTTATCTTGGCCGCCTGTGTGTTAGGTATATTTTAGCTGGCTCCAAGGCCTACCATGCGTTATGCATAATGGAGGGTGAATGACCAGCTCCCACTAGTTTTTATTACTATTATACTCCTGGTTTATTTTAGCACTTTTTGCATAGAGTGCTAGAACAGCTCTTTCCAGGAAAACCAAAAAACAAATAGCCGGTGTGACAGTATAGTACTAGCTAACAATGCCATCTGGATGAGCACCGCTGGCACTTGCTTCGGAATTTAGAATTTGGAAGAAATAGTTAAAAATTAAGCAAAGAGCTGCACAATATTGTGCATCAAAACATGAGGCATAACAATCTCTCATGTTCGAGCAAGCTCCGTCCCCAGAAGTAGAGTCGGTAATGCCCCACCAACGTAAAGCAAAATGGATTTCACGCCCCAAAGCAATTTGCCAAATTTTACTAAATTTTCCCATAATCATTTTTTTATTAGTAGTGACAGGCTCCTCTAGCTCATTGGTGTTCGAGATATAGACTCATGAATATAGGAAATGGGCTCTAAGAGATAAAACTTGCGATGTTTAGCTAAGAAATGTGTGTATTTGCCAGGCCAAAATGTGTCAACTGATCCGGAAGGTCATCTGTGTTACTCAGGTAGACCTAGCTAATATGGCCTTGATATAAACTCCAGAACCACCTAGAGGCTTAAAAAATACTGACCTCGATATTCTTAGTGGTTTATGTGGCTCAGGCTCCACTGAAAATTGTACGCTGAGGCCTTCTAACCTTGGGTTAATTATAAGCTCTTCTAAATTCCCATGCAGACTTAATATTCCTTACTGGATTTATAGCGTTTTCGCACAAAATTATAGCTTATTTGCGTAGATTTGTCATGTATGACTGCAAAGTGTACTTCTCGGCCATCTACGATGTCCTTAGTTGTTGCGGGGTATTACGGGCTAGTTAGAGCATTTCTAGATAGCTATGCCTATTTAGCACCCAAATCGCTTCGCTACTTTTTACATTTCTTTTCTTTTTCCTTCTACATGCCTGCAAAGCAGAAAGACATTTTTAGCGAAAAGAAGAAGGGCCTTATTCGTAGACCACTATGCAATTGTAAATAACTCGCAAACTACTGTACGTATTGCATTGTTTTTACTTTCCACGTAATCAGCGGTTAATTCTTGTCCTGAGCAGCTTATTTTTGTGCTACTTTAAGCAGTATTCTAGCCTTAAAAACGGTTTTTCTTTTATCTGTGATTTACACAGGTTGAAATTTTGCGCCAGAAAGCAATCTCAACGCATGCAAAGTTTGGCTATATTTTTGTTTATTTGTATTTTTCTAGTGAAGCACGCCTCATTAGTATGTCTCTTAACAAATCCTTTTTATTTTCATCTACGTTTCTCGAAATAATGTTGCAACTTTTCGTACCCCTTATACTTCCGCTACTCTCGTTTCTTCCATGCGCGCACCAACAATCCTGACGACTGAGCGGGCCAAAAGGTCCAAGGAATTTAAAGTAACCTTGGAGTGAATTGGCTCCTGTTCCAAAGAAAAACGGCACAACTACAGCTCTGCGTAGTTTTCCCAACAAAATCAAGGAGCTAAATATCGCCCGAAGGAACCAGAAAAATTTCAAGGTGGGCGCCTGCGTCCCCATCAGTTGTACAATAAACAATGCCAACGCATTTGTAATTGCCAACTAGGAACATATACTCGTATTTTGCCTAATTCCATGCAAGAGCATAGAATTAGTGTAAAGATTGATCTGAACCTTTAAGGGCGCAGTCGCTAGCCGGTCTAGAAATATACCTATTTATTATAACTGCCTGAGGAAATCAAGGGAAATTCGTCTTTTGAGAAATTTGAAACAATTAGATTCTTTTAGCGACATTTATTTATAATTGCCACAAAAGCTATGTACATTTGCACCTACTTACTATTGCCTCCATGGGCTGGCCTCGCATAGGCAAGAATAAATATTTATTTGTCCACTTAGTTCTTCTTGCGGCTGTACTAGGTAAAGGTGAAAGCGGATCTGCGCAATAGGCCGCCTTAGGACAATCGATGGACACGGTACTCCGCTGACCATCTTTGCTGGCTAGCCGAATAACCTCCCCGTGATGCCAGCTGGGTGGTTCGGGTAAAGCCCGTTCCAGCAAATGGTTCGGCGGCAGTGCTCCAGAATGTGGTGAGATTTCGCCTGGCAAGCGTTTTCCCTATAAAATCCACAGGTATTTGTTTAACAACACAGTGACGTGGCGGATGTGACTTGGCGTTAAATAAAGGCACTGCCACTTCCCTTTTCTGGTGGATCATTCACACATCACGAAAGTCATCCAATTTGGAGCGTTCCATTGCTTTCCCCTTTGTTGGCAAACCCAACGAACAAAACACACAGTCACATTTAACTACTCACACAGAATGGCTACTTCCAACTACAGACATAAACATACGTTACATGTTAACACACACATAAAGTCCTATGCTATTTGTCAAAATATATAATCCGTGCCATTGCCGATCGTACATGTCCGTAGTGCCATGATCACGCCCTTGATAGTGTGCCTCGCAATGATAAGAAAAAAGTATTTAGTTTTTATTTATGTAAGGCAAAATACGTAGGCGTTCGTTGGATAACTCCGAACAAGCCGGCGTGTGAAAACCGAAAGCGATTGCTTACTGCGTCGGGGCTGACGAAAACATGAGTGTAGCTAGCGGGTCCACTGTGCATTTGCACGCCTCTGGTTTGCTCACGCGGATGGATCGGGTGCAGCAAACGCATGCGTTGAGATAGGGTGGCTATGAAACTGGACGTTGGCATACACGGTGGCGAGGGACGAAATGCACTCACCTAGCAGTTTAAGCGCTGCGCCGTAGACCAGCTCGGCTGGTGCGCACTGCAGGTTAGCTTTGTTGCTGGTGCGCATACCTCGACGTACTAACGGGATGTTTTCGCTTCTGTCAGGGTCAGAAATGGCACCGAGAGATGACTTAAGCTGTCAATGAAGGCGTCCGACTAGGCCATTTACCACAGAGGGATGTACCGTCGTGTGGGTACGGCCGCAGTCTAAAAAGGTGTAGAACGTATAGAATTGCGATTTGCAAGGTTTTTCAAGGTCGGTAGTGTTGGTAGATGAGCATCCGTAATGGGCCACCCAACGGTCCAAAAACGCAAGAATAACGGTTTCGGCCGTGCAGCCTGTTACAGGGCTGGCTCCTGGCCATCTAACGATGTGGTCCTCACATGTCAGTATATATACGGAACCGCGAGATGGAGGCAAGTGTCCTGCTAGGTCTAAGTGCACGTGTGAGAACAGCGAATCCAGCACACGGAAGGAGCCGAGCGGACTGCGAGGGTGCCGGTGTACCTTAGGTCACTAGCAGCGGACACAAGCCCGAGCTCAGTTTCGAACATCCTTGTTTACGCTTGGTCAAACAAACGCTCGGTAACCAATTTCAAATGTGCGCGGATACCAGGTTGAGCTAGTGAATGGAAGGCGTAAAATGCGCTGGGTCTGAAAGAGGCGGGCGCGGTAGGTCTGCGCTACCAGTGGAAGGGTCGCAACGGATAGTTCTGTTAGTAATTTGGAGCGAATGTGGTTGCACTTGCAGTGAAATGGATTGTAGGATTCGTTGGGGGCCTTCGTCCTTAGCTTGGGCCTATACCATGGCGGCAAGGTCGACAGCAGGCAAAGAGTGAAGAATAAGGTTGACGAGGGTTGGCGACACCTGATGCATGACGTAGCTCAGCAGGGAATTACGTGGCCAAGTCTAAGGGCCTGGTTTCCCGCGGTAATTAATTATCAGCAAAGGTGTTAGAGGCAAAAATGAGAGGCCTGTGATCAGTGTAGACCATGTAAACCCGGCTGTCCAACTTGTGCCGGATGAGCCAAATACCTGACTGGCTGAAAAGCAACTCTCTAACAAACGTGCTGTAGCAGGGTTCCGCTGGTTGCAACGTTTGGAGAAGAACCCGAATGCGTGGCACTGCCTACCAACTTGTTGTTGGAGGGCAGCTCCTACCGCAAATCTAAAGCTTCAGTTGTCGGCGAAAGGGCAGCAGATGGTTCGGCGTGAGCAAAGAGTGCTAGGTTTGTGATGGCATCCTTCAGCCCGGTGAAAGCCGTGTGTACCCTATAGGGGAAGTCAACTTACGTACGTTTCCTCGGAGTAGGTCAGTCAGAGGCTGCAGTATTTGAGCGCAGCGGGGAATGAAACATCGTTAGTAATCGATTACACCACATAATGGACCTAGTTGTTTAAATAAAGCCGGGGTTTAGAAGCCTTCGATGGATTAGTCCTTGTCCACAAGGTCCTTAATAACATATGATGGAACAAGATGGCCTAGGAATTCTACCGTGGACTTAACATGTTCGCATTCAGTCGTGTTAACGGTGAAGCCGTGTTGGGTCAACCGCTAGAAGAGAGAATGTAGATGAGCCAGGTGCTCTTGGTTGGACGAACTGTCCACTGGAAAGTCGTCAAGGTGGGGATAGGCAAAGTCTATGCCACAGATGACTGTAGATGAAGCGCTGGAAGATTCATGCGACCTTGAACAATTTGAAAGGCATGCCTAAAAATTCGAACTGGCCGAAAGGGGTAATGACGGCTGTCGTAGGTATGCGTTGGTTCTCGACAGGCGTTGGTAATAGGCTCGAACATGATCGATCTTGCTAAAGACCCTCTAACCTTTGAGGCCTGCAGTAAGATGCTGCATGTGTGGGATGCGGTACCCATCTGGGATCGTAGACTTATTTGGTGCTGGGTCGTTACCGTAAGGTCGCCAGTCGCAGGATTTCTTTGGGACCATCTGTGGTGCAGAGGACCAGGAGATATCGGAAGGACGGATTATTCCAATTTCGGACGTGTGCTCACGCTCCATCCTAGCTACCTTTAGCTTCCCCGACAAACGACTGCACAAGCGTGATTAGGCGGGTAAGCTGTTAGTTCAAATATGGTGCGTGACTTAACATGCCGCGGGCAGAACTACCTTGATTGGATGAACGAGCTTACAGTAGGGAGAAAATTTTGGCGTAATCGAGGGAAGCCTTGGATGAACTTAGACTGAAGTGCTAACTGCAATGCCGATGTTGGTGTCAGTAACTCTGCGCTTGGCTGCGGGGTCCACTATCCTCTGTACTTTCGCATCCACCAAGAAGTTGAACTATCTTAGGAAGTCTATGGCGATGGTGGCAAACAAAACGGCGACAATACCGAACATCCAGCGAAGTTTTCTACGGAGGTCCAAGTTAATTGTTATGAAGCGCCGGCCGTAAGCAGAGATGGCGTTACTGTTAGCAGCACGAAGACGGAGCGTAACCCGCTGAGTAGCTTCACCATATGCAGGAGGAACCACTCCTACTTCAACCTCAGTATCCACTAGGAACGCCATCTCAGCTTTGCGGACTTGAACGTAAAGTAGGCTAATACCGGAGATGCGGCCTGTGTCGTTGTTGATGTGTGATTTGCAGTTTGGAATTTTCTCTGATTGTGTCGATGGGAAGGTACAAGATGCGGTACATCCTTTCAGCTGGGGGTCAAAGCGGCTTATTTCGCCATAGTCTACAGGGCATGTTTGACCGGCTCTTAGTTATCGGCGCGTTACCGAGTGCTGAGGGATAATTGCGAGCGCCTCGGAAAGCCGGTAGTTTGTTAAGTAGTATAGCAAGCTCAGGTTGCTGGCGTGCATGATACATGCATGAAGCAGGTTGCTGTCGAGGCGCGTTATGAATATTTGGTGGGTGTGGAGTAGGTGGCGTTGCGGAATTTACTTCCTTGGGGTGGTGAGCTTTGAACGCGTCAGCCAGTTGCGCGACTAGGGTTGGGGAGAGACTTTGGCGGATATGAAGCTAGCTTGGGCTATATCGGGTTGGTGCTAATACCAAAGCTCTAGAAGGCTGGATTCACCCATTGCTTACGAGCCGAGGAGAGTCTTCATCCCACTCAATTGGGCGGATAGCCTCAAGTCTCCTAGATGCAATTAATGGAATAGCCCGTTGCTTCGCGTACTCGCTGTAGGTTCCAGTCGGTTCACGATTTCCTGCTTAAGAAACTTATACGAAAGATCCGTATTTCGGCTCCAACGGGTTCTTTGCGCTGTACCGCGAGGTCCATAGGAGGGGACCCAGCAACTGCCTGTATATAGCTTAGTCCGACATAAAACGCGTATCCTAACAAGAAAACCAAAATGGTGGGTCAGCAACTAGGATAGGGGACAGCGGGCGATGCGTCACTATTAGATGGGCCGGAAATGTCAGTATCTGAGTGAGTCATAGAACCACAAAAAGATAAAAGTTGTAAAATGTAATCCAACGAAAAAGAAACGAGTTAACCAACAAATAATTTCCAGAAAGCTAAAACCGTGCTTGCAGTCGGGGTCACCAAGTGTAGAGCTGTATTCAAGTACTGGTTGCGACCAACACAAGTAGGAATCAATACAAATACCACGCAGTTAGAAATGCGTACCTTTCCGGGCCCAGGGTGTATTGTAAAGAGCTTCACTGAACTAGAAGCAACTTAGTAAGAGTAAGGTCAAGTTAGAGTGCGAATCAAAGACAGTTCCAAAGTAACCTAGACGTGCCCTAAGTAAAACCACTAGACGATCTAGAGCTACAAGAATAAAGTCCTATGTCACAAAATACTGAAAGCGTAAATGTTTCATGTTCATTACACTTTTCAGCATTTTACAATATCTATTGCGGACGTTTTAAAGGAACATCCGTAAAATCACAAACTTTTACGACTGGATAAAATAGCTTGGAAAGTCAAATGAACGATCCCGCAAATGCATTCAATCCGGAAAATGATTTCTTAAATTAAGGAACGACTTCTTGTAACCTCGCGATTCGCGCATTATCGCAAAATCCGGATTCAACTATCGGCAGTGCCAGCCTTAGTGACTTTGTAACTGTTTAACAATGAACAATGGTTTACTACAGGTAAAAGAGCAGGCGCTTGACACGTTTTGTAGGGTGTTTAGCGTGAAAAAAGATAGATTAAGCGGTAATGGTGTCGTCAGTTCGGGCGATTACAGATTTAACTGCACCGTTCTAGCCAAAGAAAATTTCAACTAGGTCAGTTGAAACTGGTGCCTTTGTCGCAGATATTAAGAGGGACGTTCCAATGGATAGGCAAGGGCATCTATAAAGGCCCCGACACGTCGTTGAGTGTTATCAAGCGTATGGCTTCAATCCTCCTACGAGGTACCTACACTCAGCTTACTGATATCCTGCCGCCAGCAGTAAAGGTTGTAAGGCAAAGTTCATATGTCTTGCAGTTCCCGGACTACCATGTATAGAAAGGGACAAACTCTACAACGTGCTTCCCAATGCAAAACTAAGTATGTGTGGCTTAACCCCGGAGGAAGATTCGGCGGAGGACAAAAGCGCTGTGGATTGGGTAATGTGCCATATCTGCGACTTCGAAGTGCATCAACCATGCTACGGGTTCCAAGGTGAGGAGACGCTGTAGTATTTAAATTGCAGCATCTGAGCCATTGTTAGCCAGCCACGTACGAGTAAGGGAAGCCATAAGATCGATTACGTATACTGATCTTTTCTGTTAAAGGTTTTTATGGCTTACGAAATCCGAATACCTCCACGCTACTGCAAGTTACACCACTATGCGGTCAGAGTTCCAATTCATCCCGTCCGGGTCACCAGACTCTTGCAAGCGCATTGAAACGAAACGGACGTAGTTTACATCGATATTGCAGACCTCAACGCCGTACATCCTAATACCATGGAAATGGGTATGTTACAACCATGCAAATGTGATCACTGTCCTCGTTCTGGATAGCAGTCGTAGTAGTCAGTAATACACAAGATAAACAGGTGAAGATACAGTGACGCCGGAACCGGGGAATACATAGCTGTACTTAATGTACTTTATGCAAGACTACAGGATTATAATGACCTTGACCCTCCAGTTCCATAATTTAAAAAGTAAAATGGGTTTTGATTCGTCTGGATCGTTTATTCTACTAAGTACCTCGTACGCTTAACAACCAATCAAAGCTGCACACCCGCGCTCTGGTTGGGTTAAAGCGACAACTCGTTTATGGCGCCGAGATATCGTGCGCTGGAACTCGCTTCTAAAGCAAGTGACTATGGAGATCGTGGGAAACGTGTTTTGAGTAACACTTCGTTGTTTGTTGTGTTGCGCTTTGAATACTAGTCGGTAGAGCTGACGCCTACTTGAATTGCTAACTACGGAACGCCAACGAAGATACTGGTGGCTGGATCTAACGTATTTTGTAAGACTAAAAGGGGTAAGAAAGGAGCCAGAAAAAGTAAAGCGCTGTGTAGCGCGGAACTCACTAGAGCAATTATGAAAGCAAATAAACCGTCAGTAAAAAGATGTACGTTAGGAACTTTTGAACAGCGACAAAATGCAAAATTGCAAAAACTGAAGGGTTGTTTTCAGGTGCCCTATAAAGCTCGTCCATTAGAAGGCTGAAGAATGGAAACAGTCGTGTTAGCTGTCAGTAAAAGAAAAGAAAGGTGCAGAGGAGTGCGAAGAGTAACAGATTGGCTTCAGCACAGCTTTCAAAACACGGCTGTATAGCTGAGTGCAACGGATCCAGGCTTCTGTTAGTTATAATTAATGTTTTACCTGTAAACGGGCGTGTATTCTCATTGGGCCGTCAGGGCAGGCTCATCAAACTGCATACACTGGCTAGTCCATAAAGAAGGCTGACTGGTCATTTGCTTAGCTGCAGACCTGGCTGCGCGCTTGGAGGTTGTCATCACCCCACAACTCAAATCCACGGTTCAAACGGTCCTCGTCCTCTGAAGAAATCCGGGCATTCTCATCGACAGCTCCAAGCCAAGCAGTTGAGGACCAATCCGGTTGTGGTCGCCCGCGGTCAAAGGCAACCGGTTGCTGCTTGGGCTAGAGAGGGACTTTGTACAGTGTACAAGTCGCTTGAGAGTCGCTTTGCCTTTATGAGCGCAAAATTTCAACGGCCACTTTCATGGCGCCTACTTTATACCAGTAGCAATTTTTCGGGTTGACTCGTTATAGTCACTACAAAATTGTGGACCAAAGGCAGGTAAAATCTGGTTATTGTTATCTAAACAAAAAGCTTAAAACTTGGCCAAAGATGCACCTAGTTCAACTGTGCCATGTACTCTCAACGTAACGGCTGTTTTTATCTCCACGAGTAGTCAAATAACGGTTACAATACGACTTTGCAAACCTTAAATGGATCTACGGCATATTACAGACTGCTTTACCAAGCCTATCGTCTATTTCTAGTCACGTTTCTTCTGAAAGCCCACGATTAATAATTGTGCAGTGACGGCTAGATGCTTCTTCATTGAGCTCAGCTCCAAAGTCACTGATCAAGGGAAAAGGCTGTGAAGTAGTCGCGTATAACATCCCCGACCGCCTTAAAGCGCATAAGAGCAGAAGATTCTTGATAAAGTTTTGTGGTTTGGAGCATAGTTGCATCCTTTACAATGGAGTGAGGTAAAGAGCCTCGTAAATCCAATGTCCGTTACGCTTGAAGTTTGACAAGCACTTGGCTCCTAAGTTACTCGCCTACCAACACGTACTACGTTTGAGCACAACAATTGTAGAACCAAAATTAGTGTCCGCCAACACTGCACTGCAACGCCGATACGACAAACTGTTTGCTACCCCGTCTGTAGCCAAGAAGCTTCACGAAAGCCTTGCCTAACCCTATCCGCCAACCAACCCCTAATTGTTGCCTCAGGGATAAAAAGCAAGCAGAGACCAATTTGACTGTTCACAAGCAGATACAGCTGTGCCGAAAAATATGCAGCCCATAGACGTCCTAATTCTATTGGACACAGCTAGTCTGCTTGAATAGCAAACCAGCATATTCTCTCCTGCTCTCCAGCGTTCAACTATATACGCAGGCTGCCACAATACCTTGAGCAGCCAATCATAGAAATTCTTTTGTTGCAAATCGAAAAGTAGGCCAGCTGAGAGCGTTTAATCCGTAAAAGCCTTCGCAAACAGGTGAAACAAAGCTCATCCCAAGATCAGAGTCAATTAGCTCTTGTGCGTCGAGCTAAACGAACTCAAGCAGGGACAATACCGCACCGTTCACCAAGTACCGACAAGTCCTTTACATCCGCATTAAAAGCAACTAAAGCGTGGCCCCAACGTCCTTGTATTCTGGACGGAATAGTGCGGTGTTTGGCACAATGGCGTTTAACCTACCCGATGATATTTCGTTGGAGACGTCCAAGCAAGCTGGCATGCACGTTACTGGTAGCTCAACTACTTCGCTAAGATTTGCGCAGCTGAACAAACGAATCGACAACCCTGCAGCCCCAAGCAAATTGATGGCTAAAACAGAGAACAATTTGCGAGCCGTTATAGCAAACTGTGAAGAAATACAAAATAGAAGCATGATAAAGTAGCTATACTTTTGACAACTGAGGCTAATCCGAGGTGGTGGCCCATTAAATGTGAAGGCCATATCTCAGAATGGCAACTTCAATAGCGATATCAATAAGCCTAGTTTACCTCAACCCGACGGCGACAGGCATATAGGCCAGCAAACAATATCGTACCTGACACAACCGTGACGCCTACAACAAAACGGCCCCGCACAAGTACGACGCCGGAAAGTTCTCCAGCAAAAGCAATGCAACACCCAACAACCCCAGAAGCGGCAGAACTTAGGGTGTCGTTTAATTCTGGATGAGACAGGAGAGGTACAGCACTCGGATGTTTAACGTTTCAAACCCTGTCCCGGCGAACGTGTTAAAACGAGGTATCGTTGCAGTTAACAGGTTAGCAACAAACAGTGATGGTTGAAAAGCTTAACAACCGAACGAGTAAGTACGGGGCCCTATCAAACTTAGCGTTATGTATGAAGCGAATGTGAATAACATTGAAACAAACTGCGCACAACTACGCAAAACAACTATGCTTGAGCATTTGTATATTAAACCGCCAGAGCCTAGGAAAGCGACCGAACGTCAAGCTATAAATAGTGAAACGTTTGCTAACTCTTCATACCGCAACGTCCAAAGGTCGCCTCCACAGCTTCGCACCGCGCCAGGCTCGTAGGCACCTGCTAAATTTCGCACCTGGATACCAGTGTATCGGACGTCAAGGCCGACCAATGCACAATTTCTTACCCCACAACAGGCATCTTTTTCATGCCAGGTAGGGATGAGCCGAGACAGGCCCATCTCAACACCCAAACACGTCATCACCGAGCAGCACGCTCTTATATCTACCGATCCAGTTCCTACGAGTTCTACGTGCTGCTCAGTAGCTACCCGTAACCTTTTGATGTCATCTAGAAAATAAGAAGACCCGGTCCTGCTTTCTCATTCATAATTATAAACGCAAGGTACCTTAACAACAAGCTGCATAAATTGCGCCTGGTGGCTGTCCTTACTGCACTTAACGCCCTTTTAGTAACCGGAACCTGGTTCACATCACGCAGTGCGGTCGCTTCATACTCTTTTCCTTACTAGTAATTTTAGACTCAAGCCCGCATGCCGGGATGTTAAAGTTCCAGGCTCTGTAGACTCAACGCAATGCCTCCCTCGCCGCGATAGCCTGCTGCGCTTGTTCAACCTTTTTTACTGCAGCCACATCCATCTTTTACTGTCCACCTCGCGACTCACTCCAACTGCTTCCCCAAATGAACTACAGTCTCAATCACAATGCGCTGACTAATCCAGTCTCAGACTCCTGTGACATTACTGGCCATCGTTCAATCATGCGCAACGCCCTGCCCTAATTTGGCCTAATCCCATGAGCCAAATAATCTGGGACTACAGGTTGACGGGATGTTAGCGGTCTAACCTCGGTCGATTCAAAGCCGTGTTTTCCTAACTTTGACAGCCTGCTGGACTTCTGTGACGTTGCTGACCATTGCTCGGAAGACTGAACGCTCTGTCTCCATTACCTCGAGAGCCACGTTAACTGTCACACATCTTACCCTAAAAGTCTACTCTCGACTCTGTCCTCCCCTTATCACGATCTGCTTTATTTATTCTTCATCGGGAGAGCGTGCTCTCAGTGCCTCGCCCTATTATCCTCCTTGATTGCTTCCTGACGAAAGAAATGTAGTTTTACGCTCTGCCTCACCAACACACAACATCTCTCACATTGCGAGCCTGCCTGACTTGTATACCTTACATTCATTTACCTCTTCAATCCCTAACCTGTCCATCTCTGCCGACTCTTTATTTATCTTCCCACCTCAACTGTACGACTTACTCTAAGTGTGCCGACTAATCCAGTCGCGCCCGATCGGTACCTTGCGCTCCGAGTTCTCTCAGACTGTTGTGACGTAACCGGCATTTATTCGGAAGATCGAACGCTCTGTCCCCAATACCTCACGAGTCTCATGGACTTTTTCACACCTTATAAGTAAACCTCTTTCTATCCGGACCGTCTCTTTTCCTTATGGCGCTCTCTACTTTCGTTTCTTCTCTAATCGGACTGCCAACTCTCAGTGCCCTGTAATAACCTAGTCTTATCTGACCGGTCTGCTTCGTTTACCTTTTCCAGAGCAGCAAAATTTAAACGGTCTAGACTTTGTAGACTCAAAGCTTTGTCGCACTTACGTTGACAGCCTGCTAGACTTGTTCACCCTCTATTTATAAAACCCCTCCACCTCTAACCTGTCCACCTCTCGACCCACTCCATTTGCCCTCCAAAATCAATCTCATCTCGCCGACTTATCCCGTCTCAACTGATCGGTCTCCTGCTCTCCGACTGCTGTGACGTTACTGGCCATCGTTCAGCTGACTGAGCGCCGTCTGTATTTAATCCTTCTACAATCGGACGGCCACCTCTTTGTGACCTACACTAATTAAGCCTCATCTGGTCACTCAAGCTACCGGGATGTTGGTGGTCTAGGCTCTGTCGATCCAAAGCAGTGTCGCCCTCACTTTGATAGCTTGCTGGACTTGTTCGCCCTATGTTAATATAACCACTTCTATCTCTGACCAGTCCAATCCTACTGACTCCACTTATCTTTCAAATGAATCATAGGACTCAATCGCAATGCGCCGACCAACTCCAATCTCGGCTGATCGGTCTCCATCTCTCCGACATTTGTGACCCTGCCGGCTATTGCTCGGAAGACTGAACGCTCTGTCACCATTACCTCGAGAGCCACGTTAAATGTCTCATTTCTTAGCCGTAAACGTAAACTCTCGACATCGTCCTCTCCTTTTCGCGCTCTGCCTTTATTTCTTCTTCATCCGGAGAGCGTGCTCTCATAGCCCTGCCATATTATCCTCTTTGACTGCTTCCTAACCAGCAAAACGTAGTTTTAGGCTCTGTATCACCAACACACAACGTCTCTCACAAGTCGAGCCTGCCTGGCTTGCATGTCTTACATTCATATAACCTCTTCCATCCTTAACCTGTCCATCTCTGCCGACACTTTATTTATCTTCCCACCTCAACTGTACGACATACTCTAAATGTGCCGACTAATCCAGTCGCGCCCGATCGGTACCCTGCGCTCCGAATTCACTCAGACTGCTGCGACGTTACCGGCATTTGATGAGAAGACCGAACGCTCTGTCCCCAATACCTCACGAGCCCCATGGACTTTTCCACACCTTATAAGTAAACCTCTTTCTATCCGGACCGTCTCCTTTCCTTATGGCGCTCTCTACTATCATTTCTTCTCTAATCGGACTGCCAACTCTCAGTGCCGTGTAATAACCTAGTCTCATCTGACCGGCATGCTCCTTTGACCTTTTCCAGACTAGCAAGATATACCGATCTAATCTCTGTAGACTCAAAACTATGTCTTGCTTACATTGGCAGCCGGCTAGACTTGTTTACCATTTAGTAATAAAGACACTTCCATCAGTAACCTGTACCCTCAAACCTTCAATCGACTACCGACGCTTAGTGCCATGCACTTCTTTGTCATCATCTGATCAGTGAAATTCTCTGGGACTCCTACGAGTCCTCCAGATGCGTCGACTATTCAAGTCTCTTCTGTTCGCCCTCCGGCTCTCAGAGTTCTCTCAGACTACCGGGATATTATCGGTGATTTTTCAGAACTGAACGATTCATACTTCGCACGAGAGCGTTCTTGGCTTCACCACACTTTAGTAGTAGACCTTTTTCATCCTGACTATCGTCTCCTAATTACCCTCACGAGTTACTGTTTGCACTGCCGTTTGCATTCATCCGCTCATAGCTGATTCTTTAAATTTCCTTTTCTTCTTGGAACGTTGCTTTACCTATGTTGCTCATGCATTCGGTCTCAACCTAATTGTCCTTAGTTTCACCTAAGATGCCGCTCGCATTCGGACTGCTGTCATCATCATCGGTTTACCTGTTTCTCTCCAACCATCGTATTAATCGCTTAGCTTTGTCAACACGCTTTGTTATATCCGTCTCTTGACCCTGCCCTACCTAGTAGTTGTAGTCTGAGTCAAACCAGCGACGTGATGTAAAGAACGCGCTTGCAAATCATGTATACTAAACAAAAGCACATAAGTTTTAACGTATCATAGGCACCGTTTCGCGCCACCAGTCTGTGTTTGTGCTTCTTGATTCATTGCTGTTTGGCTGCCTCTTGTCCGTTGCCCGTTTTCTCCAAAGAATTCCAGTTACATCTGCCAAAACAAGAAGGTTTATCCTCTGGGACTGATCGACCCACTCTCAATAGCCAGATGGTTGAAACGTCTGATCTTTTCTCCGGGAGATGAAGAACCCACACATCGTTCCAAATGGAGCTAGTTCCGCCATTCTGGGGAGGCTACCACCACGAGGTTTAAACAAACGGGTTTAGATCGCCTCGTACTCACAGTAGAACAATTTACTCATCTGGAATAATATATTTACATGGATCCACTGTTTCACAACCGAAGACAGACCATTCTGGCGTGATTACCTTCATTGCCTTAAACATTCCGATTCTCCAGTCGCCTGGAGCTTTTCTGATGTCATTTCACGGACAGCGTTGCGCGCGTATAAACGGCTTTTTCGATGATCTTTCATGGAATTTTCACTTGGCCATGGAGACAATTGCACTTACATTTGAAGGAATTACTAGTCCACTTTGCGGAGAATAGCATTTTTCCTGTTATGGACATATTCAGACACAAGAAACAACTGCACTCACCGTCCCTATGACAAGTCCCGCATGGATAGCTGGACACGGGTTGCGAGCCGGAAAATATAATAGAAAAAGCCGGCCTCTATTAACAATGTGTTTACTCACCTGCATCATTATCATTCGACTCTGCGACTCTTTTACATCATTGACCAGCTTCAACGACTACTGCCGGATCATTACTAAGCCATTCGGCCAACGAAGGAAGAATTTTGGCTTTCAACCGACTGCGAATAATAGAGTGCAAAATCGGTCTATACGATGCATAGCCGACTAGCACTACAGTTCAACGGAAGCTACGACAGTGTTCCAGGACGTGGTGGGCTTTCGCCTGGCAAGCGTTCTCCCTATAAAAAGCCACAAATGTCCGCTTAACAGCACTGCAACGTGGCGGATGTGACTCGCCACAAAATAAAGTCACAGCTAAACATTTCACACTGACGCAGTCCTCAGCCTTCTACATCCAACCTGTGCAACTGATTTTACTATGAAGAATGCTTTAATGGAGTACAGATCATCCCGGCTTCGTAATGGCCATTGGTTGCACTAAACCTTGTTTTGGCACCTGTGCTCATGGATCACTACATGACAAATTTACCCCTCACTTGTATCTTGACGCAACAGTTTTCTGCGCGCCACAGCGCCATCATGGTCCTTGATCTGACTATTACCTGACAATATGCTCGCTCATATGGACTACATCTTTGCGTTTATTCCTTCCATTAAAACGAAATGTTTTAATATTCCAAAGAAGTTAGGCTTGTATGCATATTTGATCATGCCTTTAGAGGTGTGTCACGTTTTACAGAGAATATACCATTTATTTATTTATTTAAATGCGGTGGTTGAGTGCCATTTAACTAAAGCAAAATTACTCAGCAAAAACGGGAATCCTCGGCGTCACTGGAACTGTTGACTCCATATAAATAAACACATGCTTAAATACATAATGTATTGTAAGTCTGATAAGGCTTTCATCTCAACAGTTCACAATCTACCTAGCAGAGCCTGGTCCGGAAAAGCGCCAGACGCGTTTCACCCTATTGGGGCTCGTCAGTGGCGCGCCTTCCCCCGGTCCTCTAAGGAGGATCGAACCCATGACCGCTAGAAGCAGATGCCAACTAGCCAGCGGCTTAAGCCACTAAGCCATGGGGACGTTGGCTGGGCTACATGATTTGCAAACTAGCTAGGATATACCACCACCTATCTACCACTGTTATTCTCGATTACTTCGAGGCACACCATAGGTGGCATGAGCAAGAATTTATAAAGAATTGTTCCGTCACGGGCACTTTGCTTTGCATGAAATGCGCTGTTTGCACAAGATATAAAAAGTTACCGGAATGGCAGATGCACTGGTCTGAAGCTGAATCTTTACTGATGCGGCGAAATTCTGGCTTCAAGAATTGTACCAGCGTAATATATGCACTGGAGGCGGATAGTAGAAACAGGGAAACGTCCCTTTAGTGTACATATCCAATATATACTGAAATGAAGTGAAAGGTCATTCGGGTTAACTTGTCAGTGTAAGTTTTTGGGCGGTGCCTTTATTCGGTAGCAAATCACATCCGCCACGTCGCAGGGTTTTTGCACGAACATTAATAGCATTTTATAGGGAGAACACTCGCCAGGCGATAACCCACCACGTCCTGGAGCACTGCCGTCAATCAGTCTGTGTGGTTATGAACAACTGGCAAGGTATATTACGGCCCGAAGATACGCTCTTTTATGCTAAGTCAATTGAGCTCTAAATCTCTGCACTGGCTAGCCGCATTGCCTAGTCCAGGTTCGCCATTCATTGGTGAAACCGCTCTATAGCTGAAATGTCCAGGAAAGTTGGGTACAGGATTTCGCAGACGTGTAAGGCTTTCGAAATAATGAAAGTTGGCTTTCCCCTCGTGGTATACTGGTCTCGGCATGAAGGGTTCGTGTCCAAGTATTCAAACTGGACATGTCATGTGGAGAGTGCAGTGGAGCCTTGTGGTTAAATTCGTCTAATCAGGCGAAAATGCGATTCCTCATATAATATGGGCTCCACAAAAGGTCTGTATTAATAAAGAAATAAATAAATATTTTATTCTCGACTATGCGAGGCACGCCAATTGAGGCATGATCAGGAATGTACAGCTGTACAGATCATGGGTGGAGTATCAGTTTACTAATGTCGAACCTTTGAGTTCAGGCCATGTAAAAACAGCTTGTCCGCCAACGGGGCGCACGTTCATTCACAAGTAAGATTTGTCAAGAGAAATTGTTGTTATGAATAGCAATGGCTGCATGATATGCCATCCGAAAAGCCCCTCGTATAGGAAGTATTAAAATGTTCTTACAGAAACGTAAGGCGCCGAACCCAATGGTTCGAACACCACTGAAAGTAAGCAAAGCTGTCCAGGTCAAGTAAAGTAATTATGCTAGAAGGTTTGCATAGGGAAACAACGGTTCCATGTAGCGACAATTCCAATGATTAAGTTGTGACAGTGTGATTGCGGGGTGAGGTAAACCAAATAGTTTAGAGCCAGTGCGTGCGGTCTCACTACAGATTGCCAAATGACTCAATTCGGCAGGTAATTGGAATCGTCGGAACGATGATTTGCTGTTGAGTTCCCGCAGGAGAGGTCAATGGTTTCAACTCAGCTGGCTGTTGTGAACGCTTCAGTTGTTGTTAGAGGATGAACCTACATGCGCCGGCCGCCGTATCTGTGGAAATCTCAGGAATAACAAGCAGCGAACATATGGGTAACAGCTGATATCAATAGAACCAACGAACTATTTAGATGCATTTATAGAACTCCTACTTCATCGCATGCGGGTAATAAAGCGCTCATAGCTGGTTTCCAGCATGCCTTGAGCCAGCCATATGAATATAAACTGATTGCAGAGAATTTCAAATTGCCCAATCTACACTTGTCCCCACCTACCGCACCGAGCAGGTACATCGACTTCCATGCCTGCATCAGACTTGGAGGATGGGCGCAGCATGTAACAACCGCGACTAGAGCACACTATAGCTTAGACTTTGCGTTCAAAAAGCGACATTCCCAGAATGCATATATCAGTAGAGAAAGTTCCCAGGGAGTGACTACTGAATAGTACATTGCTTGTTATCCTTAAAAGGCGATGCCATCTGTCCCGACGAAATAGTTAAACCTGAGATGTACCGCCTGCTGACTTCTGTAAACTGGCTTACTTTTACCATTCTACGCAGGTCGAGGAACTGGGATGACTTCTTTTTGTCGGACTCTCAAGCAATCGGCCGAAATATATTACAAGGTAGTCCTCTTCTGTCCAGACCAAGAGGCCACAAATCCAACTTCAAAAAAGCCCAGAAAATAATACGAAGCTAACTATTATACTTTAGGAATTTGCCAGCTACGACGTTCCTAGAACGTGTAACTTTGTATAGGTTATTCAGACGACTGCAACTGCGTCAGCTAGCTGACATTTCACCGCAGGTTAAAATTAAGCAAGAACATGCGACGGTGTCTAAGTTAAAGAGAGCAGAGCAGCTCAACTGGTTATTGTCTTCTCGCAACCTTCTGTATGAAGCGAAGCTCTCCGTCATATCTACTGGTCCTTACGAGGCGTCTAGTGACCCACCAGTTGTAAGCAAAAGCTTCAACGCCTTTTTTAGTTCCTCAATGCATGAAAATAGGTCCAGTCAGCGACGAGGCACGCGTATCCACCAGCCGCTTACTGTGCGCGGTTCCATTTGACGTAAAATTTATCCGATTCGCAAGTTCGTCCATTAGCCCAGCTTTGAATCTTCTACTTGACGTAATCCCTTCAACCTTAAATAAGAACGGGTGCAACGACCACCCCTTGCTCCACCTAACATTGTTCACAATATTCATGCAGAAAGGCTACTACTCTTCCGCTTGAAAACATTTTGTTGTCACGCCAGACTTTAAAGGAGGATCGTTGCAGAAAGTAAATGACTTGCGCCCGATAAACCCCACCTCCATTCTCTCGCGAGTTGTGGAAATTTTGGTAAAACGAGCATGCATGGACTACCTGTAGACAGTAGACCATGTAAATAAAACAGCATGGATTTCTGAGGGGTCGTCAATGCGCAACTTGCTAGTTGGATTTGCTTAACCTGGTTACTTGAACGATTGAAGTGAACCTAGCAGTCACTACACTCTACGTCGAATGGAAAAAGCAGTTAACAGGTTCCCCCGTAGGTGCCCACTGCATAAACTCAAAGCTTATGGTTAGGCAGTGCTCTGCCAGACTGGCTGAGCTCCTACCTAATCGGACGCACGTGAGCCATGAAAATTGGCGTGGTCGAACATCCCCTGCCGCAGTATCACGTGGTGTAAAGCAAGGGTGCGTGCCATTATCTTTTGTTCGGCTTCCACTCGAGACCTCAGGTTAGCTGCAGCCAGTCGTCAAAGGCTCCCAGGATCTCTGTCCTTATCCGGAGTCTTTTAGTATTCACTTCTTATCTCACCATATTTCATTCTGCCGGACTGCCTGCAGCCCACTGCTAGTTTGTTTACTTGTTCTGTGACTCTCTGGATTTTTGTTAGTGATCAAGATGCTTTATCGAATGTCTATTTATGCCCACTGATATTCCCTCCGCTAATGCCGTTATCTTTGGTTCGTCTTACCTATGACATCTCTGTTTAGCTACAGCCAGTCGTATTAGGCTCCCCGCATCTCTGCGCATACCCGGAGGCTGATAGGAGCAATTCATAATCTCTCCACCTTCCATCCCCTTGGTCTGCCTGCATCACCTACCTTCGCTGGTTGGTTGACTTCTGCTGCAACGCTTTAATTATGCACACCTGTTATTTATCTTCATCTTTACCTTCGATTTGCTTACAGTTTAGTTGAGCGTCCTTTTCTCCATCACAAGCTACGCTTGGCCTCGGCTTCTAAGGTGCAAGTATACCACCGTCTACCTTTGCATGCCTTGTACCTTCCCGTACTGGCTTATTCATGACACTATATCCTACCGCCAAACGTTCCTCTCCTATTCATACGAAAAACTGCCTCACACATCTCATCCATTGTTGTCGCACTTAAACCGTATTTCAGCGACAAGAAGTCCCAAATATCTATTTTTGTAAAGGATGCACGGATCAGTAACAACGCATCCAGCTGTGTTTGTTCCAATATAATACGAGCAATTCAGCCTTCTGTTGGTTTTGGAAGCTGTTTTTGTCCATATTTTCTCTTTTATCCCCGTCCCGAGAACTGCAAAGAAATTAGCAACAAATTAATCTGATCTAACAGCGGAATGCTCTACAACCGGCCTTCGAGAGTAAAGACTGCCCCACATACCCAAATAAGGCAGAACTTTGCTTGGAAAGCTGGCCCCTGGAAAACGTTTTAATTAGCAGAATAATTGGATGAACGATACCGTCAGCAGAGACATTTTCCTTGTACTCCGAATTCGACTGGCTTCAGTAAATAATGGCGGACAGTGCACGAAACATTCTGCTGGAAAACGGAAAATTTGACCTTAACCCGACTGCGGATAAGTGAGTGCGCGATCGGTCAATTAGAGGCATTGCCATTTCTACATTACAGACGGCAGTGTTCCAGGACGTTGTAGGTTTTCGCCTGGCAATCGTACTCCATATAAAAATCCAACATGTCTGTTTAACCACATTGCGACGTGGCGGATGTGACTCGCAACTGAATAAATTCACAGCCTATAAACTCACACTGCGTGCCATGCCTCGAGACCTAAATGTATAAATATTTCGTTAAACTGGCATAAATAACATCCAGAGGTTGGTTCGGGGCTTTTGCTGCCGTAGACTGATGCATAAATAAATATGCCACGGTACCATGGATTTCAAGGAATTAGACGCAACCACACTGGAATGGAATGCCTAAGTATGCACGAATAGCAAAGGAATTCCCGACAATTTTAAAACTTAAAATATATCAGATTTTCGGGTTTTTTGAAGCACCCGCCGTGTGTCTTGGATTGCGACACGCAATCTCATTAGTGGCGGCGGTTGACTTGGAAGTCAGCCTCTGCCAAAACGGTCACTGGGACCGTCACGGAAGTGGAGGGTTTCGGTGTGGCTCTCTCCTATCCCTGCACTCCACGACCGACGGTTTCGCCTTGGTTTAGACTCATCAGGTAGAGATAGCTGAGCTAGGAGTGGAACCCGAGACATAGTGCTTGGCGGCTATCGCCATGATCACTAGGCCATTGAGTTCCGCGAGCAGCGTTTGACACAGCGGTTAAAGTAGATTTTCGTGTTTTTTTGAAGCACCCGCCGTGTGTCTTGGATTGCGACACGCAATCTCATTAGTGGCGGCGGTTGACTTGGAAGTCAGCCTCTGCCAAAACGGTCACTGGGACCGTCACCGAAGTGGAGGGTTTCGGTGTGGCTCTCTCCTATCCCTGCACTCCACGACCGACGGTTTCGTCTTGGTTTAGACTCATCAGGTAGAGATAGCTGAGCTAGGAGTGGAACCCGAGACATAGTGCTTGGCGGCTATCGCCATGATCACTAGGCCATTGAGTTCCGCGAGCAGTGTTTGACACAGCGGTTATAAGTAGATTTTGCTAAGACCCACTCCCACATATAGGCGGCACTTATCCTACCACCCGTTTTACGCATGCTAGAGCATGGAAATTTGTACAAAATGATCTGATCCCTTGCGGGGACAGCTTTTAGCAGAAGTCTAGAAATAGACCCTCATCTGTTTACTTTACTTATTTAATAAATACAAATAGTTCGCTCACTAATGCGTCGAGATAAGGTGGTTCATCCATTGGTAGTTGTTGATCCATTCTCAGAGGCCAGCTGGTTTGAACACTTGTTCCTTTCTCCCAAATATGAAGAACAATTCATCTTTCTGAATAATTTACTAATCGAACCTAGTAGTGTAGCTTACCACCATGCTGGAGAGATGCCAAATTTATGAGGTCTAAACGAATGCGTTTAGCTCACCCCGCAATCATGGTACTACTAGTTACTTACTTGGAATTATATATTTACATGGATCCGTTGTTCCACAATGATGGCAAATTTCTCAGTCGGGCTTCATTTACGCTGCCACCAACAGCTTTGCTGATTCTCATTGGCGTTCAAACAAATAGTCCCATGACCTTCATTTCTGCATGGACATGCTGATACTCCATTTGACTGGAGATTTTCCTATGGCGTTCCATGGACGGCTTTGCTGCTGCTCAATGGCACTAACAAATGGGTACGGCCCTTTTCATTTCTTCAATTACATTTTGTTATTGCATTAACCTAAAGCTGCTCTGATGGCAATTCATGGTTGTTACCTAATCATAGAGACAACTACAGTTCATGATACCAACCTCGAAAGAATTCCGACGCTATTTTCTGGACAAACTAAGCTTTTACGTGGCCTGGGTTTGGCCTTAGCACTTTTACAACTCTATGGTCTTTCAAAATTTTAATGGAAAGTTCGTAAGGAGTTCGCATTGGACTGAGGATTGGCATTTTGCCCCAAAACAGACGAAGTTGATCATAAGAAACAACCACACTCACCACCCACTTGACAAGTACATTGTGGCTAGTTGGACACGATTCTGCACAACCCGGACAAGTATGCCACAGCAGAAGAAGCCAACCTTCATTACTTTGAACATTTTACTCTCCTGTACAATTCTTCACCGGTCACCACGACACCATTTCATCTTCGACCGGCTTCAAGGACTACTGGCGAATCCTTACTAAGTCATTCGGGCAAACTGAGCTGATATTTGAGCCTCATTCGACTTGGCGTAACCGGGTGAAAAAACGGTTCGTAGGCTGCATTCCCAGTTTCACAATATAGTTCAAATGGAGCGACGGTAGTAATCCAGGACGTGATGGGTTTTCGCCTCGCAAGCGGTCGCTCTATAAGAAGCTACATGTTTTCAGGTTACAAAATTGCGACGCGGTGTATGTGACTGGCCAATGAAGAAAGTCAGGGCCCACCGTTTAAAACTGACTTAGTCCTCAGGCTTCTAGCTGCAGCCTCAGCAAGCAGTTCTTGAAATGGAGAGTTCAACCGGTTTTCATATGGAGAAAGCCTTACTAAGGCCTCGAATATTCCTAGCTGTTAATAAACTAGTTTCGCACCGAGCCGTTACTTTTGCACTCGTGCACAAGATACCATGGATTACAACATGGCAAAAGCACTCTGAGCTTTGGCTATTGCCACAGCAGTTGTAACTCAGATATTTTCACGCGTCCGCGCCACCGTGACCTCGGATTCCACTTTAATCTGATAGCATGCCTATAGAATAAACTACGATAATTTGGGTTGTACCAATTTAAAAGGAAATAGTTTACTATTCAACGGCAGCCATTATTGTATGCGCATTGGATCACGTTTTCATTGGTGTGCCTTGACCTATAGACAACATGCCATTTATTTATTTATTTAATAGGGCCTTCACAAAAGCTACAGGCAAATATGCGTCCCTACATGCGCGGGGCTTTAGCTGCAACAGAAATGTGGTTGAAACGTTTAGGCTTTGCAGAAACGGGAAGTATCGGTGAGGACCTATTTCGTGCTGTAATGATAGACTCGGTTCATATGTGGGTGGTGTAGAGGTCTAACATGAAAGCATAAATGGTGAAGTGACGGAATATGCAAACATGGACATCATATAGTGTAGTATAAATAACTGTGAAAAGGTGACTCTGGTCAACTTGCCAGTGTAAAGTTGTAGGCTGTGATTTTATTCAGTGATGAGTCACATCAGCGACGTCGCATAACTAACTGGAAATTTGTGGCTTTATTAGGAAGAACGTTTGTCTGGCGGAAACACACCTCGTCCTGGAACTCCACCGTCAAATATGTTGAACATTGGTTTAAACTGGCAGGGTGCCTGAGAACCTCAAGGTTGGGGATACTTGGTGGGAATGGTTGAATCCTGGGATATCGATCACAGTGAGGCCGTTGATCTGGACCTTGAAAAATTGTGTGAGTGGTTGGTTGCATTGCTATTGTAGTAAGACATTGAAAATTATTGTTTATGTATAGCTAGGCACTTGGGAATGGGTCGGTCTCATGCGTTTTCCGTTGTTCGGACTGCGCTTTAGCTTGCCCAGCTATTTACTCTGGGCTTGTGTCCGAGAGGTGGTGAGATCCGGCGAGTGCTGCTATGAACAGCGGCATTGCCACTTTCAAACTTATGTTTTCGATTCAGGTGAATTATCCACTGGACAAGTGCGCACCGCAGATAGATCCTATTTAAATAACTTCCTCCAATCCCGTGCAAAAACGACAGAAAGTTCCCGGTGGATTGCATCACACCTCAGCAAAAGAGAAAAGAGGGAGGAGCCTGCAGAATACCGCAAACAACAGCCGTGGAAGCAAGCAATATGTTAAGCATATATAATTTACTTTATGATTTAAGAAAGTAGATGTACATTTTGCAACAGATCGTTTGCTGAAGTTGTAGATTTTTGGTCATGCAACTATTAGCAATATTCGCCTTTTGTGTGAATAGGTCCCACACAGCAAAAGCAGGAGCTCGGCACTCGAAGCTACCTACGAAATGACTTGGCTGGAAACTGAGTTCTCTCTTAGCGCCGTTATCTGTCGTTCGCCTTACTCTCGTCACCTCTTTTTGGCAGCAGCTAGTCATTGTAGGCGCTAGCTAACATGTATAGTGATGATGATGATTGTAGGCTCCATGCATCTGTGTGGCTTAGGAGGAGCCACCCTTTTCTCTCGACGCTTTCTTTTCCTGGCATGTTTGTCTCTCCAATCTTTTCTCGTTTGTTAATTTATTCTTAGACACCATAGGTGTCTACTGGTGACCAAACGTCTTATTGGAATGGCTACATCTGGCAACTGACACTTTCCTTTTTCGATCGCTCGTCTTACATTTGACCCCTCAGATTGGCAAATGCGATTCATCGTAGGCACCAAGTATCTCGACGCATATCTGTAGGTCACTAGGAGCCACCCCGTATTTCCAACCTTTGTTTACTTGGGTTGTATGCATCCCACCGCAGCTAGTTTGGTGACTTATTCTGTGACACTGTTAGTATTCAGTTGTGATCAAAGTCTTAGTCGGATAGCTCCACCCGTCCACTGTATTCTAGCGCCTTATATCTTCAACAGCAGCGTGTCGCCATGGGCTCCATGCAAATCTGCGCATATCAAGCGCTTGCTAGGAGCCACTCCTTAACTGCAAACTTTATTCTCTTAGGCTGTTTGCATCACAACTCAGCTGGTTTAGTGACCTATTTTGTGACACCGTAGGTATCCACTGGTAACTGAAGGCTTAATCCGAATGCCCTTGCTGGCCACTGTTCTCGCTTTCCTAGCGCCGTTATCTGTCGTGCACCTTACTCTCGTCAACTCTTTTTAGCACCAACTAGTCTTTCTAAGCTCCACGTATCTCTGTGCAATATCTGCAGCTTTGGAGGAATCACTGCTTGAATCTCCAGCCTTGATCTGCTTGGTATGTCTGTCTCTCTAATCTTCACTTCTTTGTTGCTTTATTCTTTGACAAAGTAAGTATCCACTAGTGACCAAACGTCTTAATGAAAGGGCTACCCAAGCTGCTGAGACTACATTTGCTGGGGCTAATACCTCTCTTTAGCAGCAGCGCATCGCCATAGGCTCTATGCAACTCGGCGCATATCAGGAGCTCGCTGGGAGCCACTCCTTATCCCCAACTTTTCTTTTCTTGCCCTGCTTGCATCACTACTCAGCCAGTTTGGTGACCTGGTTTGTGACACCGTATGTATCCACTAATAACGGTAGACTTATTCCGAGTGCCATTGCTGGCAACTGATAGCGTACTCCTAACCCCATTATCTGTCGTTCGCTTTACTCTCGTCACCTCTTTGTGGCAGCAGCTAATCGCTATAGGCTCCATGAATCTCTGCGCATATTCGGAGAGTGTTAGGAGCATACCCTTATCTCCAAACCTTATTCCTTTGGACCTTTTGCATCAAAATTTAGCTGGTTTTGTAATTTATTCTTTGACACTGTAGGTAACCATTGGTGACCAAAAGTCTTAATGGAATAACTACCCGTCCACTGATGCTCTCTATTCTAGCGTCATTATCTCTTTTCAGAAGCAGCGATTCGCCATAGGCTCTATGCATCTCTGCGCATATCCGACGCTCGCTAGGAGCCACTCATTATTTGCAACCTTCATTCCCTTGTACTGTATTGCATCACAACTCAGCTAGTTTGGTGACCTATTCTGTGACTCTAGGTATCCACTAGTAACTGAAGATTTGTACCCAATGCCATGGTTGGCCACTGATACTCTCTCCGCTAACGCCATTATCTGCTGTTTGTCTAAGCATTTTCTCCTCCGTTTAGCCGCTGTCAGTCATTGTGGGTTCCCCGCATCTCTTTGCGTATTCAGAGCTTGCTAGGAGCCACTCCATTTCTTACCTACTTTTAGTCTCTTAGACTGTTTCTATCGCCTACCTTTGTTGACTCGTTCAGAGAACTGTAGGTAACCATCAATGACCAAATAGCTTTTTGCATAGGTACATTGCGCCAGCGACGCTCTCTTATAGCGCTGTTATCTATAGTTCAGCACACTTTCAGCACACCTGTTTGAAAGTTGCGATGGGCCTTAGGCTCCATGCATCTCTGCGCATATCCGGAGCTTGTTAGGATCTGCTCCTTGTCCCCTCGACCCTTTTCTCTTGGTACGTTTGTATCACGTAACTTCGCTGATTTGTTGACTTTATCTGTGACACTATATGCGTCCACTTGTGGCCGAATGTCTTAATCGTGTGGCTACGTTTGGCCACTAAGGATCTGTCCACCAAGGCTATAACCTTTCGGTTGTCTCACCTTCAACAAATCTAGCTGCCGCAATTTGGCGTACGCTCCCCGCATCCTTGCGCATATTCGGGTCTTGTTAAGAGCCCCTCCCCACCTCTCTAACTGTTTTTTCGTGGACTGTTTGCATCACATGCTTTTGCTGGTTTGTTGACTTACTCTGTGTCACTGTATTTTTCTATTGGTAACTAGCATACTTAACCTAAATAAGATTTTGTCCACTGGAACCCCGTTTAGTAGCGCCATCCTTCGAGCTTCCTAGATTTCACACCCCTTCGCTTGTTCATATCTACTTAATCCTGGCCGGCTTCTATTATGCTGTACTTCCTATCCACGTATACAAATGTACATAATAGTTATTATGTGGAGTTCGATAAGCTTTATCCCCCGAATTATATATAAATTTCTTTACCTCGTCACGGTATCATTTGTTTTCCGACTGCAACTAGACATGATTACACCGTCATCTGCTTGTTTCGGTTGAATTCTAACACCGGTAGCTAATACCTCGTGTATTTCTTACCAGAATAATGCACTTCATTCTCATGTACATGACAGTATTTTGCCCATTGGGACATGCTTTTTGTTGTATGATCAAAAAACAGTTGCAGCCTAACAACTGTTACACATTGTACATAATTTTGTCTCAAGTAGATGTGTTAATTTAGGATTTTTCCACCGCTTGTTACCATGACTGTCCTTTTTGGCTTCTCTTGGCCTGTTTATCTCATCGACTTTTCTCTTAGATCTAGAACTATTTAGAGGCCCGGAAGTAAACTGAGGGACTGCCTTCGTCTGAGGTGGGACGAAATAACCAACAAGGACATAGCCGGACAGTAACTTTACTTTAAAACCAACCATCTGCACCCAAAACCCCAAACACCGATGTCCAGCGAGGATAGCTGGACAAGAATTCTTCACACACCAGCAACTGTACACAATCACGGGTGAGACCCCATATACTGGAAATTTTACCTGCAAAATCATTCTTCCTACTCAACCGGTCTCAACGTCCATGTTGGGTTCTGATTGTGTTATATTTATAGCCAACACAGGAGTCATTCGACTGCAAATAACTGAAGGTACAAATGGTTCGTGAGAATCTTTGCCAGTTGTACATGACCGTGCAACGCAATCGACGACGGTGTTCCAGGACGTGGTGGGTATTTGCCTGGTAAGCATTCTCTCTATAAAAGCCACAAAAGTTCGTTTATCAACACTGAGGTGGCGGATCGACTCGCCACTGAATAAAGTCCCTGCCCCTAGTACACACTGGAATGTCGACTAAAGTCAGTTTTCAATATTTTACTGACGCGTACAACAAAGATACTCTCAGGCTTTACATATTCTCTATACTCCACCTACTGTGCTTTTTCTATTTACTCTACGCACCCATGTAACCATTTTATCAGCACCCCACTGATGATATTGCTCCTCATGAATGGTTCAAGTGTTTCTGCAAATTCTACAACTTTTGGTCACAACCAGTTACGTGCGTTGTAGGCTATCTGTTTCGCTACATACTCGCTTGTGAATGTTGATCATGCCAAGTTGATGTGCCTCGGTGCACTTGAGAATAAAATATGCATTTATTAATTTATGCAACTAATATGCGGAAAGTGGGAGGTAAGGGAACTTACCAAAGAGCAAACTCGTTGCAAGAATGAGATTTTAAGAAATTCGCAGTGGTCAAAGGCGTTGTGAAGAATACTGGATAAGTAAACCTCAGTACGTGGGTGTCTTAGATGCAACGGTGTATGGACCAATCTAGTCGTGATAACTTGCCAGAAGAGAGCTGAGGAGGGTCATTTAATAAAAAGGCAATGGAATGGCAGGGTGACTACATAAAGTAACATCATTGAAGAAGCCAAGGCATGTGAACCTAAAGCGCAGCAGCGCGCAGAGAGATTCTTGTAGGTAAACCTCAGAAGAGTGGACAAGGGCCAAAAATTAACTTGACTGCGGTACGGGACTTGGCATGCCGGATAAAAGCAAATACCCTTCGTAGGTTTATTAAACTGTGGGATGTTTTGTTAATTTTACGAAACGGTTGTGAGTGCTTTGCACGATTACCACCAAAGACGAAAAAGAAGTGCTAATGGAAAAAGTAAGCGTTCACCTAATCCGTAAAACGCACCGGGCGCTTGACCTGTCTAGCAACTCGGTCGGTTGCCTGTACTTGAGGCGGGGAAGAAAGGATTAACGCGAACGGTGGGGCTCCAGATGTATAGCATTCTCTAAGTTATCGAATGCGCGGGTGCCTGGGTAATAGCCATAAAAAGGCTTGGAAGTGGTTGGCCAAAGGAAGGTAATTTGCGGCCGTGGATGAACACCGTTGTTCGGTGACCGTTTTGGTTTAGAGTGAAATATTTAGGAGTCCGTTGCAAAACTTTGGATGAGCCGGTTTAGGCTGATGGGGACGTTTCACGGCGGCAGTGCAGAGGAAGAAATGAGTGCAGGTAGACAGCCCGCTATGCGTTTACACTTTACTGGTCAGCTTAGGAGTAGGGTTCGGGTGCAGGGAACGCATTCATTGTGCTGGAAGCTGCGAAATTAGACGGAGGTATACACAGCGATGCAGTGGCAAGAAAGCTTCTTCTGGCAGCTTAAGTGTAGCGCTGTAAACCTGCTCGGCCTTGCAAGTCATCTTGGTTGCTGTTGTAAAGAAGCAACAGGACAAGCGAAATGTTTTATTTCTAGGTTGGGTCTGAGGTAAGGAATAGCAAGGCTTCGAAATGCCTATGAAAGCGTTCGACAAAATTGCTGGCGGCTGTATGATACCCTGTTGTACTAATACGGCTGCACTCTAAAAGTTGCAGAACTTATTGAATTGTGAGGCTACGAAAAGCCTACCACGGTCGCTTGTGGTGTTGGAGGAGCATCCGTAACGCAAGACGCAACGGTCCATGAGGGTCCGGTTAAAAGCCCCGGCGGGGTAGTCTGTTACAGGAGCGGTCTCTGGCCATATGTTGAAACGGTAGACACACGGATGTATACGGTTCCGCGTGTAGGGTACAAAGTATCAACCAGGTCTAGTAGTATATGCCAGCATCAAGTGCCTGGTTCTAGGACTTAGACTAGAGGGCTATGGATTCTTCGTCGTACTATTGAGCGTTGACACTAAAGGCAGGCGCGAGCCTAGGTACAACAATTTTTTTAATACTTGGTTAAAGGAAACTTTTGGGATCAAGGTTTAAAGAAGCTCGGATACCGGATATGAGTTTCAACTCAGGATACACTTAAGAACCCTGATGGGTGCAGTTGCAACACCTAACACACGCCGCCACAAAAGGGGCACAACGGCACAAGTACGTATAAGAATTTCACAAGTGTAACGACAATCTGATAAAAGTACAGCTGTCCCCTAAGTAAACCGTCCAGAGTTTTTGGACACCGATCGCATAAACTTAGAAAGAAGTATGGGCTCTTTCTCCGTTTGACTGGTTGGCGATGTGTTACAATAAATAAAGGTATAGTGACATACTTGGCTAGAAGCTGTACCATCGAGGCGTCGATATATATCATACAGAAAGCACACGCTCCTGCATGTGTAATAAGGGAGTTAAGTTTATGTACTCCTTGATCACGAGTACTGTACCAGTACTGCGAAAATGGATTCTGTGGCGCGTAATAGTGCAATTAACCGTTGCTTCGCCTGCCTACAGTTTGTGGATTGGCTTCAACGCGTTCCATTATACAGTAGATGGATTAGACAGTCGCTCATCATGCCTCAAGCTTATGGGCTTCGTTCCATTTAACAAGGGCACGTTTATGCACCCGCACATCGACGTACGCCTACGCTGTAGGTACCGTCGCTCAACGGTATTCATTCCAGCTCTGTTAGGCAGTTTCGGTGGATCAAGATCCTGATAAATGGCCAGCCCTTGTAAAGACAGCAGAAAAGTGATGGCAACATAAATGTCGAAAAATGGGATTTTTAACGCTTAATAACAAAAAAATTTAAAAACTTAAAAGTAAACACCTATACGCGGACGGCTATTTGGCGTATTTAGCTGGAAACCATAAATTTAAAATATAATACACATATCTGTTTAACGGATGATCTCGTGCGCAAAACGCAAATGGCTTTAATCAATGCCAAAGCTGATCATGCCCAAAAGGCGTGTCTCGCTTTGTCGAGAATAAAATATTTATTTATTTATTTATTTAAACCTGTCTTTATGCGGTTATCGCTAAAACTAAGATTTAGATAGTCCACTCAGAACATCGCTAATCGCTGTACACGATTTGAGCAAAATTACCGCAATACATTCAGTAGTTCACTAGTTCTGGAGCGACTGCCAACGACGCAGCCAAACTTCTTGCTAAAGTGCCGTATTCTTTAATAAGCAAGTACGGAAAAAATAAGAAAAAGTATAAAAGGCGGCTCATTGCTGCAGAATTTTAATAGGGCAGCGTATCTACAAATGCACAATATAGCCCCAAAGTAGCAGTATTTACGATGTACGACGCGGTGGCCGCAAAACACACTTTCCAAGCGCACGTCATTAAACAGGGACAAATGCGTGAAAATATACGCGAAAACCTTCGAAAGCCACTACTGAAAGTTTGGCCTTTGCGAAATAACATAACTTTTGTAATTATGCTATGGTCTACGGTGTGTAGTTACCTTTGTGAGCCTCCATTGCAAAATCCGTCTGGGACAGAGCGGCTGCAATCGGTCAGGTCACTTTTCCGCTCCAACCGTTTGAAAAGCAACTGCTGTTAACCATCCACAACACCACGTCCCTCTTTTTGAGTTGGGCTTCTGGAATATCATCAGGTCACGCGGCTTTAGTTAAGTTACGCAGTGTCATTTCACTTCGGACTTATGAGGGAGAGGGTGGATGCAAAGGGTCAGCCCAAGTAGCAGGGCGATCAGTGGCCGGCGAGAAACGTAAACATTCCGGCCGATGCACTTGCCTTTTAAAGTGATCACCCAAACGCTCTAAGCGTTCGCATTACTTTTGGATAGGTTTTAAAACCCTCCTCAGGTATAGTTTTTGTAACACTACGTCTCTCAGTTGCCCTAAGGCATCCTCAAGGTTAAGATCTGTAACAGCAGGAATACAATCCAACGGCCGTTGGTGAGTGTTGCAATGGATTCTCCGCTTACCCGTGCTGCATAATCTTAGCATTGCCGCTTTCCCATTGCATCAACCAGGGTCATTTTTCCCCAATTTCCCACTTCCTTACTGCAGCATCGCACTGAGTTTCCCCACCTAAAGCAGCTGCCATGTGATGCAGCGTCCATACCTACCGGCAGGTAAATTGGGTTGCCTATGATAACCTTTTTCTGAGCCACGACCCAATTTAACTTTCTCCGTAAGCGGTTAACGGTACGTACCATATACCCCGCACCGTCAGTTACCCTACTCCAGAAAGGTAAGTCCATGCTAAACCTTACTTAAGGCCGGGTCCCTGCATTTCAGGTACATTTTAGGTATCCACAAACCGTTGCTCAGTGTTCTTGCTTCCTGGGTAACCAACCTTCGAGCAGTTCACCCGCGAGGTGGGGCAAATTTGCGATCGCTTCCAACTTAAAATGTCACCGGATCATCAACCTATCGTGCTGCATTTATCAAGCCCTTTCATTTTCCACCTCTGAAGAATAACCTCAACGCGTAAGTTTGACGCAATGACGCTTGTGGCACACGCCTGCCGGAGTACCATTTCCACACACCAGAGTGCAAGCATCAAGGTCCATGAAACGGATTGCAATAGCACAGGTTAGTAAACTCTTATGCACTTCACACTCCGGCTCCCCGCGTGCATTTTCCCCCATAGGCTGTTCTACTTTACCACTGGTATACACCGACGGACATAAGGTTTACTACACGAACTAATTTCAGGGTACATATCTATGTACTGTACGTCACCTTCGCCCGTATATGTTTGCGTACCGGTTAGAGCAACCATCTCAATGTGAGTATCGTCGCAATAGCCCAAGCGTCCCAAGCGCCCCTTATTACTGCGTTCCGGGGTCTTCATAAGTTCACTCCATCGACGTGCACATGTCGTGTTTCCTATGCATGCCCCTTTTATATGCATTGCCATTCATCGCACGCTTGCTTACCTGTTACGGGAACTTCCTATTTCGTACACGGATATATGGTTCCTGCTAGAAGGGGATGGTTGCACCGGCATGATGTACCTGTAGCCCTCCAACATTGCTACTGTGCCAAACGCCTGGAGCGCAGAAACGCGCAGCATGCGCATTCCGTGTGCTTTCATCCACGTACCACAAATAACTCTTGTTCCCCTTTGAAACACTGTGGGCCGGCTCCATTCATGAAACCTGCACCCCTCCACAGGCCTCCAGGGCTGATTCATTGGGGTTTCCATTGCATATATAGTGTGTCATTGTGTCTGCTGATTGTGATGCTTTGAAGGTAATCAGCACGGTAATGTATTTTGCTAAACCTAATTTAGTGCAAAAGGGGTAACTGCGATGACAAACGCATCCCTATGTGCATCTTTGATAACATACAGAATTACATGTCCGAAGTTGACAACGATTTACCAATAGCGGACATTTTCCAGTACCGTACAGATGTGTCCATAAATGGGTAATTTGAAAAAAGCATGCACAGATTATCATTTATTATGGGCGTTAGGGAAGGGGAATATTCACTTATGTAACTGCTGTGCTGGAAGATCGACTTTGTTGCGAAGTGCTAAGCAAACAGGAATAATTTGGAAAGACTCCGTATGCCAGATAAATACCTTAACTGCATAAAATAAGGCATATGCTGGTGGCGGAAGCTGCGATATATATATATATATATATATATATATATATATATATATATATATATATATATATATATATATATATATGGTTGGCGGCATCCGGTTTCGGATTTGCCTGTCACTGTGGCAAGCCACAGGACGCCTGCGCCTACAGAGGGACCATGGATGGCTTGCGCTGCACCACCCACACCTCCAACCACACACCCCATATCCAGTGTAAACCCGAAGGAATAAGACCGGGAGGCATGCGGATGGGAACCAGATTTCATCAACGGAGCCGGCCCACACTCCCTCACAGGCAAACACAAGCACGCTATATTTGGGAATCAAGCGCACACAAGGCGGTGGCTGGACCGTAGTCCGCTCCATACTGAGTGCATGGAACCACTCTTCGAGCCTAACACGGCTACAAGGACAGTGCACCCCGTACCCTCCAGCAACGACCAACTGTCTCCTGGAGCCAGTATGGACGAGGTAGTGTGTAATAGACAGGTAGGCACCTTGTCAACATGCACATCAAGCGCAGCCACACCGGGGATATCAAACAGCGCCAATCATCTGAGAGAGAGGTACAAAGCAAATAACTCGATTAATGCATAAGGAAACGGTGACATAAACCTTAAGTTAATGAGCATATGTAATAGGTTGTTAACAAACGAATCCTAGATCAGTTCGCGCGGTCAGAAAGTATACTTTATGGAATAACACGAACACAAAAATGCTATGGAAATCGACTACAATTTGCTTAAGCGAAGTGTGCAAGTTAATGGGACAGAGTAGAGGTAGACATTTATATGAGAAAGAAAAGCATTTAGGCAAAGTTGAAAACCCACCACCTGAAATAACGAGACTTGGCATGCTGCGCCGGTGCTATCTACTTTCTCTGCAGGACCCGTCGTCGCTTCTGTAGTGGTCCCGAGTGGCCTCGCTCATGGCTCACTAGGAAAGGGTGACATATGTATTAAAGTAATGAGCATCTGAAGTAAATAAATAAATAAATATTTTATTCTCGACTATGCGAGGCACGCCAATTGAGGCATGATCAGGTATGTACAGCTGTACAGACATTTTATGGGAACTGTAGTGACAGTAGAAAATTGTTCATATGTCCATGCTTAGAACTGTGCAATGGTGAACATGCGAAAGAACGATTTGGTTGTAGTGGGATCGGGATCCATTTGTTTGGACATAATCGCTCTGCCAAATATCGCAGTCATACCTCGACTAATAATAGATTGAGAATCCTGAGTGATCCATTGGAAGATAATTGAAGAGCAAGCTACCCAGTATGATGATTCTAATTGAACTGCCGGTGTAAAGTTATGGGCTGTGACTTTATTCGATGGCGAGTCACATTCGCCACGTTGCAGTGTTGTTAAACGGGCATCTGTGGCTTTTTATAGGGTGAACGCTTGCCAGGCGAAAACCCACCACGTCCTGAAACACTGCCGCCAATTCATTGAATGACAAGTTGTAACTGGCTATGTTTCTTGTTGAACGTCTTTTTGCTCCGTTATTCGCAGTCAAGTTGCGTCCCATTTTTCTGCTGACTGATGCGTTATGCGAGTGGCCATTGGGTGCCTGGGTCCTCTCCTGTGCCAGATCGGTAGGTCAGGAACTAAGCATTCTTTCTGGATATGATGTGTTCATCATCAGCAGAACCACGTGAAGTCTCGAAGAATATACGTTGAAATATGCTGAAGTCTTGGAGGACAGGGTAGGTTCCGAAGCAAGAATCGCAGATCCCCCGGGGTATGTAGTGAAATTGATTAGAAATAAGGGAAAACACGGCCATCTGAGCGGTCAAAGCGGATTGAAGAGCTTAGAATGACCGATTGTTCGAGCTTTGTATTGGCAGGAGAATGTGCCTTCCGTAGTCAAAAGTCCTCCAATCAAGAGATATGTGGAAGAGGTATTGTTAGGTAAATTGAACTCAGTGGTTCATGCCGCGGAAGAATTGTATCAGTGCAAGATATTGATTGATTTGTCCGGTTAGTAAGTTGTAAAAAAGTTGATAATTTTCCGCTCCTGTCCAGGTAAAGGAACTGTGTGCCTTGTATTGTTGTCGAAACGGAGGACAATTCCTTGGGTGCTTGTCGCCGTACCTGTGACAGACTCGGGAGAAAAGGAAACGAACAGAGACAGCCACACAGACAGAAGAAAGGAATGCATCAAGAATGCAGTCAATCAATTGCGGCGATGCCTAAACTATTGTACCCCTATGCATGTAATTGTTATTTAAATGTCGCATATACACGTATATCACAAGTGGCGAACTACGACGAGAATCAAGCAGAACACGAATCAGTAAATAATGAAAGATTGAAGATGAAGCAGGAGTGTTTGGGGAGTCTTAAAATAGACACCTGTTCAATCGGTGGGAACCAGATGGAGGAGAACGAGGTGTGCAGATAATGGGAAGGAATATCACTCAGAAGAAGCGACAGAGGCGTATTTCCTTAATCCTAAATTGGTAGGAATGCAAGAAGTCAGGGAGGACAAACACATGTAAGTCAGCGTCGAATGAAGAAGGAATGCAACAGAAAGCACAGGAAGGTAAGCAGAGAGTCGGTAAAAGAGGTTCTATTGAGGGGAAGTGAAAAAGCTGCCGACGTTCATCTGGTGATGCTTCATCTTGGTTAGCAACAAGAAGGATGAATAATGCCCAGTGATGTAATTAAGGTAAATGTGGCGGAGCGATGCGCCGGAATACGTAGATAGTATGGCGAGCAAAGCACAAAGGATGAGGGGCAAAGGGTATTGGGACTACAGAGCCTAAATCGTTTATGTCTCGGATGTTTGGAGGCAATCAGAAAGGAGAATGGGCAGACGAGGATAGATTAGAGCCAAACCCGAAAAGTTGCCGTGCAATTGAAAAAGAAATGTAAAGAGGGCGCGAAAACGAAAGAATGAAGTCTGAAAGGAGAAGTAACTATTGGGGAGAAGTGGAAAAGCCTACAGTGGTCTCGAGGTGTTGTGAACGGACCACTGGATCTGTCGATGACTTATTGATAAGGCCTCAGCAGTCAGAGAGGAGACCATTGTGACGGGCCTAAAATGTCGGCTCATAGAGAGAAAGCGATATTATTATTGGCAGAATGTTAACAGTCGGCAGAAATGGACATGTTAAGCTTGTAAGGGGAGTGGAATAAATAAGATAAATCACGACCAGTACTGTTCATGAAAAGAGAGTCACAGAGCGGTGCGTCGGTCGAGCATAGAACATTTTGCTCTAAGGCGTCTGGGAGGGGTCAGAAAGCAAAGGAGCGTTTAGATGAGACTGGATAAGTCAGCAAGATGAAGCTAGGCAGTCAGATTAAAGTAGGGATAACAGTAGTGAATGTCACGAGAAGAAAATTTGCAGGACTACAGAGGCTATATAAAAAGCCCGTTAGCATATCAAACGAAGCTCTCAGGCTGAGGGACAGGGTGTGTTGTGACTGCACAGCTTAGAACACGTGCGTCTCTGGTTTCTGGAAACAGTCAGAAAGTTGGAGACTGGTCCCACGAGGCTATAGTGGAGCCAGGCCCGAAGTGTTATCCATCCAATGGATAAAGGAAGGCAGACAGAGCGCGAAAATGCAAGAATGTACTCGTGAAGGAGACACTTAAGGGGGAGTGGAAGAGCCTACAAAGATCTCGAGATGTTGGAACAGACCTTTGGACCTGTCGATGGTTCAAAAGTATGGGCTCAGTATTCGGAAAGCGGAGGACCATGAAGATGAGAGGAGGATATGGGCTCAGAAGTTGTTTACAGAAGAATGCGAGATAAGTGCACGAAGTCAGAAAGCAAACTTTACGGAAATGCCACGAACACAAAAATGTTTTCGGAAAGGACTAGAATTGGCTTAAGTGACGTGTGCAAGTTTATAGAAGAAAGTACGGGTAGACATTTATACTGGAAAGCAAAGCATTGGGACAAAATTGAAAACCCACCACCTGAAATAAACAGACTTAGTACGCAAGCAAACGGTGACATACATCTTAAATTAGTAAGCATATGAAATACGTTGTTTAAAAGAGAATACGTATTACAAAAGAATACGAAGTAAGTTCACGCGGTCAGAAGGTTTATTTTACGGAAATGCTACAAACACGAAAATGTTATCGAAATAAATACAAGTGGCTTAAGCGACATGTGCAAGTGTATAGAAGAGAGAATAATTAGGCATTTATATGGGAAGGAAAAGCATTAGAGCAAAATTGAAAACCCACCACCTGAAATAAATAGACTTAGCATGCAAACACGCGGTTAGTAAATCGAATGCAGCGTACCTACAAACACTGCGCCGGTTATGCCTACGTTCTCTGCAGAACCCGTCGTCGCTTCGGTAGTAGACCAGAGTGGCCTCGCTCATGGCTTACTAGGCCTGCCTGACTCAGGCACTCGCGACCGCATGTGCTACAGCACCATGCGCTCGATGACCATAGAGAACAACCCATCGGTGCTTGCCGCTTCCGAACTTGCCGCTTCTTCTCTGCATGCTGGAGGTCCTTCTCCCGCACTTCAGCAACTGCCTTCGTGATGAGATGGCGCCATACGCGACGATCAACCGCTTTCGATTCCCGTGGCCTGCAATCAAGATTAGAACGTGTGAGGCTCACTTTGATCATGTCCTGGTAACGTAACTTTGGTTTCCCCACGTGCCGCTTCCCAATGCTCAGCTGACCGTATAAGAGTTGTTTCGGTATCCGAGTCGAATCCATGCACCACACATGACCAAGCCATCTCAAGTGTCTCAGTAAAAGTGTGCCGTCCACTGCATACATCCCACTTCGGCGCAACACTTCAGTGTCTGCGACTCTGGCGCCCCAACCGATCCGCAAAATTCGTCGCAAACACTGCTGATGGAATCACTCGAGATATCGCACATCCCGACGGTACATCGTCCACGTTTCACTGCCGTATAGAAGAACGGACAGTACCATGGATTTGTACACCATCAGCTTCGTGCCAATGCTAAGCTGATGGTTGTTCCACACTCAGTACTCAAGCTTCCCGAATGCCGCTGCCGCCTTCGACACGTGAATACGCAACTCAAAGTGTAGCTGCTGATCAGTCGACATCACACTCCCAAGGTAGCAGAAGCGTGAGGTTTCCAATACTTCAGCACCAAGGCTGATCCGCGGCAATATTAAAGATTGCACCTCGAGTGAGGGTTAAAAGTGACAGACAGTTTTGCTTGTGTTGATGGTGAGCCTGAATTTGGCCGTTGTCGAAGCCAGAGCACTAGTCATGTGCTGCAACTCATCCGCGCTGTGTGAAAACAACGCACAGTCGTCAGCAAACAGCAACATACGGATAGTTGTCTCACAGACTAGAGTTCTAGCACCGAAACGGCGGATGTTCAGCAACCCGTCATCAATACGGTGCTCCACACGAACACCGTAAGCACAAGCCGCATCAAAAGCACAAGACAACATTGCATGAAGATAGATATTAAGCAGGGCAGGAGCTAAGACACAGCCTTGCTTCACACCAGAGACAACTTCAAAGTCATCCTAGGTCTCTCCACTCAGCTGCACCCTCCTCCGCATACCACTGTGCAGATATTCAATTGAACTTACAAACTTACGGGGGCAACCAAACTTACCCAACACCAACGACAATGCCTCGCGGTTCACCGTATCAAATGCTTTGGTGAAATCAACAAAAAGCAAGTACAATGGCTAGTGTCGTTCTCTGCACTTCGCTAGCAACTGACGAGCCGCAAACACCATACCTATAGTGCTGCGACCCGAACGGAATCCACACTGCTCTTCCGCCACTTTCGGTTCCACGACCAGACCAACGAGGCGGTTGAGCAGGATTCGGGCAATCACCTTGCCCACACAACTCAACAAGTCGATACCACGATAATCCGTGCAACATTGCTTGCTACCTTTGCCCTTGTACAGTGATAGCACAAGCGCATCCTTCAGCTCGGCAGGCACCTCCTCCTCAATCCACACGCGTTGCACCACGTGGTGCCGCGCAGTCAACAACGCGGGTCCACCGTGTTTCAATACTTCAGGCGGGATCCCGTCGGCTCCGGCACACTTGCCGTTTCGCAGCTGAGCAAGTGCTCTCTGCGTGTCATCCCATGTCGGCGTATCCGCCAGATTCGCCTTCACATCGTGCTGCCTCAGGCCGTTCAACGTAGCCCAGTCGATCTCTGAACGGTTGTTCAAGAGACAGTCAAAGTGTTTCCGCCAGATCTGCATTATATCTGCAGTCTGCGTGCAGTCAGCGCCCGAACTACCATCGATCAGTGTCCTCAGCGGCTCCAATCTCGGTCCATACACCGTCTGCAACGAGTCAAAGAATTCCTTGTGTTGGCGGCGTTCGGCGTAGCATTCCATCTGCTTCGCCTTCTCCGTCCGCCATGCATTTTAAGGTAACAAAGTTCGTGAGTCAGACTCTGTTGAATTTTGCGAAACTGACTATTCTTCCCCAAGTCACTGGGACCTGCAACGTGTGCAGCAAATGCTGCATTCTTCTCCGACACAAATGCGCCAATCGTCGCACTGTTCTCATCAAACCAATCAGGCCGCTTACAGTTTGCGCGCCCGATGACCTCCTCGACAGCAGCTGTCACCTGGTCGCGAATGTGGTGCCACAGGTCGCCAACTGTGTCTATGTAGTCCACCTCACACAGGCGTGCAGCCATCGCCTTCTCCAGCTCAGTACGTTTCGCCACAGTACCGAGGGAGAGAATGTTAAATTTACGCCGATTCACGGCGGGAGTGCAATACATCGATTTACGAAAATATATGTACAGTTTGGTCCGCACCTATTTGTGATCAGTGTCACACTCAGCTGCACGCAGTACACGTGTCATGCGCACTTCACGCATATCACGCTGACGTACGATGACATAGTCGAGCAGGTGAGCGTGACCACTCCGTGGGTGCGTCCAGGTTGCTATATCACACGCACTCAGTGCAAACCGAGTGTTCGTGATCGTCAGGCCGTGTGTGGCACACAGTGAGAGCAGCCTGTCACCGTTCGCATTCGCTGAACCAATGCCATGCGGATCGATAACATCTGTCCACGCTGATACATCACGTCCAACGCGCGCGTTGAAATCACCCAGCAGAAATAGTCGGTCGCTTCTCGGCACAGACCGTATCACGGAGGATAGCTCAGTGTAGAATTGCTCACGCGTGTCATCAGGATAACTCATGGTCGGACCGTACGTGCTTATAAAGATAGCAAACTTACCTCTTCCGAGTCGTAGGCGAACAGTCATCAGTCGCGCGCTGATGCCCGTTGGTTCACCCACCAGCTGGCCATGGAGGCGATCGGATATTGCAAATCCGACCCCATGTTCACGTGGTGCTGAGGCGGCGTTGTCCACCCAGTAGAATGTGTAGCCAGCACCTGCTTCATGCAACTTACCTTGCTCAGCGAGCCGAGTTTCACTGAGCGCCGCAATATCGATGTTGTAGCGCGCCAGCTCCATCGCGACCAGCGCAGTGCTTCGCTCCGGGCGCTCGCTGGAGTTCCGGTCCAGTAGTGTGCGCACGTTCCAGAACCTGATGCTGAGTGCTTTGCGCGTAGGCATACGATTGCATTGGTGGGCAATCGCACGCGTGGTGGTCGTTGTGCTTCGGAAGTTTGCTTGAGGGACTCCACCTGGAGCCTTTGGCTCAATAGCCTGACTCACAAGGCAGTGGGTGATTTGGAGGTTTGCTTGAGGGACTCCACCCGGAGCCTCTGGCTCACTAGCCTGAGAGAGAGGAGCGTATCTTTGTAGGCCGTGTCATGCACCTATTGAAATGTACGTACGTACGTGTGCATGATTATATACATATATCTGTTCATGTATGCGTATGTATTACCTATATATATGCAATATATATCGTTATATATATGTATACATATAGATGGTTGGCGGCATCCGGATTCGGATTTGCCTGTCACTGTGGCAAGCCACAGGACGCCTGCGCCTACAGAGGGACCATGGATGGCTTGCGCTGCACCACCCACACCTCCAACCACACACCCCATATCCAGTGTAAACCCGAAGGAATAAGACCGGGAGGCATGCGGATGGGAACCAGATTTCATCAACGGAGCCGGCCCACACTCCCTCACAGGCAAACACAAGCACGCTATATTTGGGAATCAAGCGCACACAAGGCGGTGGCTGGACCGCAGTCCGCTCCATACTGAGTGCATGGAACCACTCTTCGAGCCTAACACGGCTACAAGGACAGTGCACCCCGTACCCTCCAGCAACGACCAACTGTCTCCTGGAGCCAGTATGGACGAGGTAGTGTGTAATAGACAGGTAGGCACCTTGTCAACATGCACATCAAGCGCAGCCACACCGGGGATATCAAACAGCGCCAATCATCTGAGAGAGAGGTACAAAGCAAATAACTCGATTAATGCATAAGGAAACGGTGACATAAACCTTATGTTAATGAACACATGAAATAAGCTGTTTACCAACGAATCCTAGATAAGTTCACGAGGTCAGGAAGTATACTTTACGGAAATGCCACGAACACAAAAATGTTATGGACAGCGAATACAATTTGCTTAAGCGAAGTGTGCAAGTTAATGGAATAGAGTACATGTAGGCATTTATATGAGAAAGAAAAGCATTAAGGCAGAATTGAAAACCCACTACCGGAAATAAAGAGACTTAGCATGCAAGCAAGCAGTTAGGAAATCTAATGCAGCGTACCTACAAACGCTGCGGGGGTTTTGCCTACGTTCTCTGCAGGACCCGTCTTCGCTTCGGTAGTGGTCCCGAGTGGCCACGCTCATGGCTCACTAGGCCTGCCTGACTCAGGCACTCGCGACCGCATGTTCTACAGCACCATGCGCTCGATGACCATAGAGAACAACCCATCGGTGCTTGCCGCTTCCCCACTTTCCGCTCCTTCTCTGCATGTATAAGGTCTTTATCAGCACTTCGGCAACTGCCTTCGTGATCAGATTGCGCCATGCATGCCGATCGGCCGCCTTCGATTCCCATGATCTGCAATCAAGATTAGAACGTGTGAGGCTCACTTTGATCATGTCCTGGCAACGTAACTTTGGTTTCCCTACGTGCCGTTTCCCAATACTCATATATATATATACTTATAAATATACATAAATTTATATACATCCATATACACATACGTTGAATATTAACACAGATGCTTTCTAATTTATATACGTATATAGATATATGTGTGCATATACACACATATACTTTTCAGAATCAGGCATACAATTAGCCCAGTTTTTACGCAGTTAACATATTTATCTGGCTATATGAACAAGTTCCGCATGACACTTATTTGCATAACACTTCCCAACAAACTAAACCTAACAACACAGCGTTCCCACAATTACGTATTTCCTTTCACTGAAACCATTAATTAATAAATAAATAAATAAATAAATAAATATTTTATTCTCGACTATGCGAGGCACGCTCGTGGGGGCATGATCAGATATGTACAACGGTACAAACATTTTAATGCAATTGTAACAGTAACGTAGAAAATTGTTCATATATCCATGATTGGAACTGTACAATGTTGAAAATGCGAAACAATAAGTTGGTTGTCGTGAGATACGGGACCTCAGCTAATAAGAGATTGAGAATCCTGAATGATCCATTGAAAGGTAATGGAAGAGCCCGCACACAAGGAAGGAAAAGGGCAACGTGTCGTAGGATGTAAAACGACAACAGTATATACAAATGTAGAAGTCCCAGTGTAACGATCCTATGTAGAATTGTGACGCTAGTTGACCTGCCAGTGTAAAGTTATGGGCTGTGACTTTATTCGGTGGCGAGTCACATACGCCACGTTGCAGTGTTGTTAAACGGACATTTGTGGCTTTTTGTAGGGAGAACGCTTGCCAGGCGAAAACCCACCACGTCCTGGAACACTGCCACCAATCCATTGAATGGCAAATTGTAACTGGCTATGTTTCTTGTTGAAAGTCTGTTTGCTCGGTTATTCGCAGTCAGGTTGCGTCCCATTTTTTCCGCTGGTTGATGCAATAACTGGTTGCCTATTGCGTTCCTGAGTCCTGTCCATTGGTAGGTCGGGTACTAAACATTCTTATTGAATATGATGTGTTGATCCTTCGCAGAACCACATGAAGTCTTCTCTGATTATGTATATTTGCCGGGGAGCGAAGAATTCGTGTCCAGCTACCCTCACTGGACATCGGTAGTTGGGTGCAAATAGTTAGAGTGGAAGTGAGGCCATGGTCCAGGTAAGTACTTGTTGGTTAATTCGTCCCATCCCAGGCGGAGGCAGTTCCTCAGTTCGATCCCGAAGCTCTCCGATGTTCACGACCTCAGAGAAAAGGGAGAGAGGAACAAGCCGAGAGAAGACCGAAAAGGAACAGTCAATGTACCTAGCGTTTGATCAAAATCCTACCTTAAGACATTTATTTGAGACAACTAGTGTACAAGGTGTAACAGATATTGCGCTAAAGATGTTTTTACTTATGCGGAAGGCATGGCCTGATGGGTAGAATACTTTCATGTGCATAGGGATGAAGAGCAGGATTCCGGTAAGATATTCATGAGGTGTAAGCTGACAATGTTCGAATTCTACCTGAGACTAGAAAGTGGGTGTGTAGTCGTAATTGGTTGTTATCGGAAACCAAAAGACAGTGACGATGTGGCCGTATTTGTATATGCTCCACAGGATAAGGATTACCTAAGACACCATAACTACAATGTACATAAGTATATGAAGATGGGAAGCTGAACATATTAGAAGCAGGCTAAGATTAAATGGATATCAAAGGAAGACTAAGCGTTGAAGGTAAGACGATCAGAAGATATCGATAATAGACCGGGTTTCAGTGGCCAAAGGTGCCTGTTGGGTTAATCATTCGAGGTGCTAATGAATAACTACCGTGTCAGAGGGTCGGACAGCAAACCAGCTGAGCTGTGAAAAAACTATACCAGGAGAATAAACATTCTACAGAAGGACTGACGCCTAGCGAGCTAAGGGGTATTCTCAAAGTTAAATAGAGCCTACAGCGAACAGCTGCCGCAGAGCAGAGATAGTGGCTAAAGGAAAGGATGTATCAGTGGTTGATTCAACCATATAATTAAGACTTTTGACCACATGTCAAGTAAACGCGGGTAAGGCAGACGACGGATAACGGCGCGCTAGGAGAGATGAATGGCTAGCAATAGAGTTCGGAATAAGGCTTCAGCTACTAGCGGATCCTACGGTGGCACAGAATAAGTCAACAAACAGCTAAGCTGTGACGCAAACAATCAAAGAGATGAACATGGTAAGAACGGAGCGAGCTCCGGGTATCCGCAAAGTTAAATGGAAGCTATGGCGACTAGCTAGTTAGTGGTTCTAGAAAAGTATGTATCAGAGGCTGGTGTAGCCATATGATTAAGAAGTTTGACCACTACTGGATGCCTACAGTTTCAGTGAATAAATCAACAGACGAGCGCCGATTAAAAAGACAGACGTCAGAGGAAAATGAAGGCTGGAGTGTCAAGTAGTGGATCTTTGCAGGTTACATGGGGCCAACAATGACTAGCTACTGCCAAGAAGAGTGAAGCGACTAAGAAGAACGGCGCATAACGGCGCGCTAGGAGTGAGATAAGTGGCCAGCCATAGAATTTGGATTAAGGTTTCAGTTACTAGTGGATCCTACGGTGGCAGAGAATAGGTCAACAAATCAGCTGAGCTGTGACGTAAACAATCCAAGAGAATGAACATGTAAGAAATGAGCAGCTCCTAGAGAGCTCCGGGTATCAGCATAGTTGAATTGAGGCTACGGCGACTAGCTGCTATAAGCAGAGATAGTGGCACTAGAAAAGGATGTAACAGTGGCTGGTGAAGCCATATGATTAAGAAGTTTGACCACTACTGGATACCTACAGTTTCAATGAATATGTCAACAGACGAGCGCCGAATAAGGAGACAGACGTCAGAGGAAAATGAAGGCTGGAGTGTCAAGAAGTGGCTCCTTCCAGGCTACATGAGGCCAACAACGACTAGCTACTGCCAATAAGAAAATTGCACGAGAGTAAGACGAACAACTGATAACGGCGCGCTAGGAGAGCGATGAATGGCAGCCATGGAATTCGGATGAAGGCATCAGTTACTAGTGGATCCTACGGTGGCACAGAATAGGTCAACAAACAGCTGAGCTGTGACACAAACATTCCAAGAGAATGAACATTGTAAGAAATGAGCAGCTCCTAGGGAGCTCCGGGTATCAGCAAAGTTGTATTGAGGCTATGGCGACTAGCTGCTGCTAAGCAGAGATAGTGGCTCTAGAAAAGTATGTATCAGAGGCTGGAGTAGCCATATGATTAAGAAGTTTGACCACTACTGGATAACTACAGTTTCAATGAATAGGTCAACAGACGAGCGCCGAATAAGGAGACAGACGTCAGAGGAAAATGAAAGCTGGAGTGTCAAATAGTTGCTCTTTGCAGGTTACATGGGGCCAACAATGACTAGCTACTGTCAAGAAGAGTGACGCGACTAAGGAGAACGGCGCATAACGGCGCGCTAGGAGTGAGATAAGTGGCCAGCCATAGAATTCGGATTAAGGCTTCAGGTACTAGTGGATCCTACGGTGGCACAGAATAGGTCAACAAACAGCTGAGCTGTGACGCATACATTCCAAGAGAATGAACATTGTAAGAAATGAGCAACTCCTAGAGAGCTCCGGGTATCAACATAGTTGAAATGAGGCTATGACGACTAGCTGCTATACTAGCTGCTATACTAATCACCTCATGATCATTTCCAATTACGCGTTTACAAACACAGCTTACCGGTAACATAATACATCTGTTATTCTTCATTACTCATTAACTTTGAATATCTCATTTCGTATTTCCTCAACTATGCACATAGTGATGTCTTCGTCATCCCAGGTACTCCTTTCCCACATATTAGCATTTACCAATTCACATTGAATTGCAGGTTACCATCAAGGCATCCAAAATAACTTTCACACCTATTAATTACGTATTGCCCTTCATTAGGAATAAACTAGGTACATGCATTGCCTTAGAATGTCGCATTTCATGTCCTCCGTGAACATTATTTGTGCGATTATTATTCCGTGCAGCTTTCTCAACCTTATATCTGCTCCATTGTAAAAAGTGCTTTCCGTTTACAATATACGGTTAGTTGCAGCCGCAATACATGCAACATTTCAAAGCGTTAACTTATCAGAAACAACGCCATATTTGTTGAACGCAATTTCCGCACATGCGCATCTGTTGATTTCCCGCCACCTTGTCGGCTGCCTTATTTTACTAACTTTACCTCAGTAAAAGGTTTACACATCATATCCCATGTACTACTATTAAACGGATTATAATAATTTATGCTACCTAGCCATAGTAGTATGAAGGCAAATTATTAACGCCGTAAAACAGATGTACCAGGTGGCACCAAGTAAATTTAAATTTAACCGCCATATTGCAACCAAACGGTCCCCCAAATCAATTTCCACCGTTTGCACTACGCGCACTTTTTAAACAATTTCTAATCTGGGACCAGGCACACAGCTTAAAACCCCAATGTTTATAACACAACCTAACGAACCTTCCTCATATCTCACATCTATCTCAGTATTTTTCATAAACATTTGCTCTCCTTACTCTAATATCCACACACTACGCTCGTTTGTTTTGGTAAATAATCCTGCTATAACATTTATAACTGCGTCTTGGTGCCAGGATGGCATATCTGACACTCAGTTAAGTATTTTTGGATATAACATGTTTATGAGAAATTGTCGAGGTGGTGGCTATGTAATTTATCTGAAAAAATCGCTCGCAGCAGCAACATTCGATAACCCAGTGTAAAACGAGGTTCAGGAAGCAATCTGGCTTACGATATCCGTTAATCAGCAACAGCTGCTTATGGGGTGTATATACAGCGCGCCAAACGGTAGCCAAGAAGACCTAAAACTTTTGACACTTGCATTTGAATGCGCCGCCGGCCTACCATTTTTACCTAAGATTATTGAAGATGATTTCAGTCTGCCTTCGATTTCTTAGCCCATAGGAACCACTCCTTTGAAATACCAAAGTCGTATCTCCTGTATCCAAATGAATGGTTGGCAGCAACTAGTCTCCCAACCTACCAGAGATGAAAGTACTTTGGATCTCATTTTTCATAGGGCATACCTGCAAGCAGCATGAACATTTTCGCTGAATTTCCGAGGAGGGATCATCGTGTGATTAAATGCAACCTAAGACTACGCACGGCCGATGTACAGCAAACAAAGCAATATCGTCAGTTCAGTGCTGTCAACCGGCACTCATTCAAGGACCTGGTTCGTTCAATGAATTTGGATAAATTCTTTCTCTTTTCATGTCCTTAACATGCGAAGGATCTGTTTTATAGTATAATTGGCTACTGCATCGATTCAGCAGTACCACAATAATGTGCTTACCAAACATGATTGCGATCGCAAGGCGTTGAAGGCAGCGCGAAAGCTTTATAAGATTCGGCAGAAATTCAAGTTAACCGCGGAATTTGCGCCGTTATTACAGTAGTTGACACTCGTCAAAGAACAAAGGCATCAGAGTGAGAAAACTCTCATTCTAGAACAGTGTAAAAGCTTTGAACGGCCCTAGCAAAACAGCTGAACTGACCAAAATATTCTGTGCCTGGGGTTTGCGTTGCAGCGACAATATCAATTTTATCACCACGCACGAAGGAACATACTACGACGCTCCAGGTGATAGCTGCGAAGCTTTCCGTGCTTATTTTGCCGAATCAATGCTCAATGAACCATAAGACACACCAACACTAACCATGCTGCACAATAAAGAATGTCCATGCACAGTGTAATTCACTATAGCGGAAATCACTTGTCAAGTCGCTCGCTTATACTTCTCAATGTGCGCAGGCCCTGAGGGGATCCCCTTTGTTTAATAAAAAGCAGTGGTAATGACTTCCTTCTGCATTTGCTCAACATCTTTTCACTCTTTTTTAACAACGGTTTATACCTACTCAATGGAAAACTTATGTCGTTATCCGGCGACATAAAAATGGTGCTTCCCAAGTGGTTAAAACTTTCGTCCCATCAATCGCACACCCATCGTATCTTGAATAATAGAAAGGATAGTGAAAGATTAACCATTTATATTCTTGAACAACGCTAACCATATCAGCAATTCGCAACACGGCTCCCTGCAATGTCGATCCTTTGCAACTTGCCAGAGTGATTTTTTAAATCGCACAACTGCTGCCATTGACAACGGAAACGGTGTCGTAATCCTGTTATTGGATATGCAAAAGGCCTTTGATAGAGTGCCTCACAGAAGCTTACTAAACTAACTGAAGACTATAGACATTAGAGAACCGATATTCTCTTGGCTGTCTTCATATCTAATTGATAGAGAGCAGGTGGTGCGCATAGGCTACTAGTTGTCTAAACCGAAAGCAAGCGTTAGTGGAGTGATTCAAGGGCGTGTTCCTGGTCCTCTTCTTTTTCTAATTTATATAATTACGGCATATTCCAGAGAATAAGAAATGGGGTTGCATTATCTTTGCTGATGACATTAAAGTTGTCTACGCACAACCACCTGCAACTACCGAGGAAACCGTACGTCGCATTCAGGATGACCTATCTGCTCTTGACTCCTGGTGCCAACTGCGGCAGATGTCATTTGCCGTGGACAAGTGCAATATTTTGTCGTAAAATGCCAAGTACCGCCAGACAGTTTATTACTACAAGGCGCATATACTTCGTAATGCAAGGCAGTTCTCGACTTCGGCGTGCGGTATTCAGTCACGTTTAACTTTTCTGAACACTGTGAATTTCAAGGTTCGAAGGCCATGATGACCATGGGTTATAGCTGCCATCATTTTTACCTCATGGCATGTCGCATATCGCTTTACAAATCATATGTATTGCCGTGTATGGAATGCTGTTCAGTGGTACAGTCTAATCTGCGGAAATCTGACCAGCACACTCTTGAAAGAGAGAGAGAGAAACTTCACGAAAAGCTATGTGGACATTCCTCAAGTTGACATACAGACAGCGATTTGATAAACTTGGATTTGATCCAGTTTGACTTCGGATAATGAAGCTGAACCTGTTTTCTTTACAGAATCATAAATTGTCAAATTCGCAGCCTTGAACACGGTGTTTACCCATCTTTAAACAGCAGATATCAGATAGGTAACAAAGAGGTATAGGTCACAATTCTAAACTTTACTACGATAATCATAGAACGTTTCTTTCTAACCCAATACTCAAAGATTTAGAACAAACGTACAATTGATATCAGAACATGCCATACCCTTTGCAATTTTAAGCTTGCGATTAGTAAGCATTTAACCGTCCAAAACGTGATTATTATGTTCGGGATATCACAGTCCCCAGATAACGCATTCGAAAACGGTATCCATCGTGCCTGAATAAATTTCCAAAACACACACACACAACATTTCGGACAACAACCCCTTCATTACTATTTTTCTCGGCCCAAGCCTCTGTCGTGTGCTTGTGAAGAATCCTGATTCAATAGCAGGAAAAAATAACAGAACGATTCTGATTACTCTTTGTTATCTAATTTTCAATTACGCCCATGTTTATTTCTGAAAATGTAGTAATGAAATATCCTGGAAAGGTTGCACCATTATTCGATCGGTTCCTTTTAGGGAACAGTTTCTCGCATCGTCGAGGAATAGAAAATTTATTTAGCTATTTATACTCTCAGGCTTTACATACTGCCCCTACTCCACCTATTGTGTTTTGCTATTCACTTAACGCACCCATGTAACCATGTTATCGACACCCCACTGATGACTTTGCTCCTCAAGAGTTCTTTGACTGTTACTGCAAAATGTTTAACTTCTGTCCTGGTAGCCCAGCAACCTCGTCGTGGTGCCAGCGGGGTGCTTCGGACATTTCGTTCCACCAAGTAGTTCGGCAGCGGAATTCCCGTACGTGGTGGGTATTTGCCTGGCAAGCTACCTCCCTATATACTTCCACAACTGTCTGCTTAACCCCTGTGAAGTGACGGTCGTGGCACGCCACAAAATAAAGTCACTGCCCCGTGGATGTCTGGATAATCCTTTCCAACCCACGGACACTAATCTTCTACCCGCATATTGCTGACGACATCAAACATACAAGTATGGAGCAGCACAAACTACATAGTTACAAACACATAAAGTACATACTTACATACCCCGCTACAAAATCCTACACTGTTTTGACAAACATATCGGATTTTTTCACATTCTTGATCACTTAATTATTGTTATGACAAAGCGCTTATGCCCGTAAAATCGTTCCTCGTGTTTCCGGGAATAAAAGCTTTAGTTACTTATTAATAATTGCCTGTAAAGTTTGATCATGCCTGAGTTGGTGTGCCTCGATGAATACGAGAATAAAATATTTATTTATTTATGGGCAAAATCACTCTGCATCCTGAATGTTTAGGCGTGCTATTTCCGTTTTCAGAAAGTATCTAGTACAAAGGATATAATAAGGAAACCGTACCTGCACACGCTTATGCTTACTGGAATCTTTATTCACCCTGTGGTGGGGCTACCGCCTTATGTAGAGGCAATTAATGATGTAATGGGCGATTTCCCCGTGGGTTACACAGGAACGTGAATATATTTGCAAAAAGGGACGCTAAGTTCCTGTGGCAATTAAAAAGGCTGCATTAATGTGTATGATAATAAGCTCCATAAACTGTACGTTAAGACGCTTCTTATGACGCGGAATTCTGTGCTCTCTACGGGGTTGCGAACCGGTACAACTTGAAGGGATACCGCGTTGATTCTGGTAGACTGCTGCTGTAAATTTTATCAGCCTGGTTTGCCTGAAGGTGCTAGTATAAAAGAAATGATGAACGTACGAAAGACAGTTGAGTTTTTTGTTGTGCAGCCTGGTTACGTGGTATAGCATCTAGAAGCAGGCCCATGCGTTACAAAGCGTAGTGGAATCGCTACACATGATGAGCGGTTAATTTGCTTACGCTTCCGACAATTTACTTGGTACCGCAAATGTGCATTTGCAACGCATACCTATATAAGTAGAAATTGGGCAAGTTTGCTTGCCGTTAGCGTTTATGCCCTTGTTAGTAAGTAAAGAAAAAGCGAGGCCTTCGTATTCCATAGAAAGCGGATATTGAGAAAGAAGTGTTTGCCTAAGCAAGAGGAGGTCAGCTGATGACAACTTATAGCATAAACCTCCACTTTATACACCAAAGAAACAATGACAAAAGCTAAAGTAATACCAATCTTGACCCAGACTATTCTGTTCGATGTAAGCGCAACGGTTCAAAATAATGTCGGCTCTAAATTTTAACCAACTACCAGGTGGTGTTTACTTGAAAGCATTAATGCCCATTGCCCGTTACGTCTCTTTCCAATTTTCTCACAGATACTTCCTCTGGAACTGGTCAAGTATTCAACAACAGCATGGTCCAAACTTTAGCGAGTCTTATACTTACTCTCGTAAGATACACCTCCAGCAACTGGACAGGGTTAAACCCAATGCAGTCAAAGGTGAAAGCATCATACGCCTGACGAGGAAAAGTGGATAGTGGACGACTGCGGTTGACGGGGCAAGAACTCAGCTTCAATCCAGAACAACAGTTAGTTGGGACAAATACCTGTATCGCAGTACGTGAGTATCAAATTTTACACCTGCGTTAACCATCTGCTCCCATACGGAACAGATTGTGAGATTGGACAGTTATCATAACTTACATCGGTTCTTGGAACGCTCTCAGCTGCTCACTCCCAATGTCAAGACCAACTTTCGAGCACATTTTGATTGTCGCCCAATTTATTTGACGTAGTTGATCATGTCTTCAACGTAAGCATTGCAATCACTGTAATGTAGCGAGTAGAAGGAAAGACCTTTGTCAGCTCCACCCCCTCCCAATCAGAGCAGGGGTTTGCGCCAAAGCAATCAAAGAGTTAGATTGTCATAGTTACAAAAAAACAAGAACCCTGCAAATTCCATATGTATAAATCCAAGAATCGTTCAAAACATTCCTTCGGATGCGCGTTGACGGCAGAATTAGGCAAGCAGTTCCAGTCGTTCACCACACGAGTAGATAGGGTAAAATCAGAGCGAAGACTGAGTCTGCTAGGTCAAAACATTTTCCAGCGGTGGCCCCGAGTCGAACACTCAGTGTTAATCTGGAAGAAACCTTGGAGCTCGATTCCCATCTCGCCTCGCAGGATACGCCGAGCGTAGATCAGATCGTCTCGGAGGCGCCGAGATCCCCGGAGAACATATTCAAGTGTTGGAGACGAATGTGATATGGCAGGTTTCGGAAGGCAAAGCAATACTTAGAACTGCGTCGCTGAACTTTCTCAAGCAAGCCATGCTCAAGCTTTGTAAGCCGATGAACTGCGGGCAATCCATATTCGAGGACTGGACGCACATGGAAGGAAAAGCTAAGTCTGAAGATTCCGGCGTCAAACGTGAGAAGGCTCTACGGATACAGCACAGTAGTCTGTTAGCCGCAGCAACCTTCCTCAAAGTATCTTGGGTGGTTTGTAAATCACGGCATACAATAACATCAAGGTCTCTTTCCTGATTCACATTATTAAGCAAAAAACCACCAAGGTGGTAAACACCGAATGGTTAAGTAGCACCAATGTGGAGTACAGAACATTTATCGCGATTTATAGGCACTTGCCATTTACGTGACCAATCCTGAAGCCGATCTAGTGTATTTTGGAGGCGGTCAGCATCCTCAGCGCTGGTTACCTTCATCCATAACTTCAAAACGTCAGCATAGATCAAACATTCGATCCGGAGAGTTGAAGGAAGGTCGTTAATAAAGACTTTGAACAACTTTGGTCCGAGAACAGAGCCCTGAGAAACGCCACTGCTCATAAGGAAGGAGGGTGAATACGTATCGTTGGCCTTAACTCGCACAACTCGGTCTGAACGGGAAGCCGCGATCCACGCCACAACCCCCCAGACACTAATTCCTTGAACTTTGAACAAAGCCGCTCATGAGGAACATTGTCAGACGCTTTGTCGGAATCAACGTAGATAACGTCCATACGTTTGCCCGGTCATCTGCTGACCGGCAGCACCCTAGTTACTCCCGCGCTCATCACCCAAACGGGCCTCACCTGTATCTACACGAACGCACAGGGCCTCATGTCCAAACTTCCGGAGCTCCAATTCCGACTTTTATCAACACCAGCGGACCTAATAGCCATAACGGAAACGTGGCTCTCCGGCGACATAACCGACGGTGAAATTCAACTTCCTCACATGTCAGTTCTCCGCTCTGACCGCGCAACCCCAGGTGGCGGTGTCGCACTGTACTATGACATCTCCCTCAGTTGCAGCATGTTATCAAACACCTCCCTCCAGTCTCCAGACACCATGTGGTGTGAGGTCGTACTAACCGCCAAACACTCCAGCTGCCTTGGTATCATTCACCGCCCCTCTAACAACTTCCACGAGAAGGACGCACGACTACTGCACGACGTCCACCTTATGTTATCCCACAAGCGCACACACTTTCTTATCATGGGTGATTTCAATCTGCCCCGTCTATTTCACTCTGTCCCGTCTACTAACTCCTTTGCATCAGGCCTCATTGATCTTCTTCACACGGCCCCGTTGTACAACCACACGTATCAGCCGACCAGATTCCGATCCAACAACCAACCGTCCCTGCTAGATCTCGTCCTCACTAACGAAGAACTGATGGTTGAGCACGTTGAGTATGATGCCCCTTTGGGGCTTAGCGACCACTGCGTCCTCCGTTTCGATTTTATATGCTTCGCCGAAAAACTCGTCAGCACGCCAACTTATACCAAACGCTGGACTGATTACGGAAAGTTGAACCTTCTCATTTCCGCTAACAACTGGTCACCCGAGCCCCAATCGAGCGCCGACAGCGTGTGGTCAAGCTTTTGCCTTACTCTACGTGAACTCTGCTCCACTACGACGACGTGCAAAGAAGTTTCCATAGGAAAGAGACGCCCAGCACTCATCCGAAGTCGTACACGGAAATGGATTGCCTCCAAGAACACGGCATGGAGAAACTATCGCTCCCATCCAACGGCCACTCAGTGGGAATATTACCGATCCATCCGTAACCAATGCGTCCATCTTGTACGAGAAGATAAGAGTGAGCACCAGCGTCAACTTATGCGTAAATTTTCATCCAATCCCAAAGCCTTGTATAGACACGTCAATAGTCTTCGACAAGTCAAACACGGTGTCACCGCATTGACGACCCCCACAGGGCTCACGAAATCAGCTACCGAGGCAGCAGAAGTCCTGTGCAAGCAGTACGCAACCACATTCTCCGTTCCATCACTGCACACAACGACGGTACCTTCCTCGGTTTCACTCTCAACTTCCCTGACGACTGTTCATTTCACTCCGGAGAAGGTCCTGGCGAAACTCAAGTCCCTGCGGCGAACGGCCTCTCCTGGCGCTGATGGTTTCCACCCACGGCTCTTGCGAGCGTGCGCTGCAGCTCTAGCTTTACCCCTAGCGGAGCTGTTCACCCACTTCTTCTTGCAAAGCAAAGTTCCCAATGATTGGAAATGTGGGACTATTACACCAATCTACAAAGGCGGTACTCGCAAAGATCCGGCCAATTACCGACCGATAACTCTCCTATCTACGATCTCCAAAGTGATGGAATCGATCGTCGCAGACGCTTTAACGGATCACATGGAGACCCAGAAACTGCTCTCTGATTGCCAGCACGGTTTCCGGCGTCAACGGTCTTGCCTGAGTAACCTGCTACTTGCCAGGGACAGCTGGACGACTGCAGCCGACTCTGGCCAAGAAACGCATGTTATCTTTCTGGATTTCGCCAAAGCCTTCGACAAGGTCGACCACAAGATTCTGCTGCGGAAACTGTCATCTTACGGCGTTTCAGGGGACTTGATGGACTGGATCCGGAACTACCTCCAAAACCGTACCTTCCAAGTACGCGTCGACGGAGCGTTGTCTCCCCGCATCCTTGCCACAAGCGGAGTTCCACAGGGGTCTGTTCTCGGACCGCACCTCTTCCTAGCCTTCATTGACGACGTCACACCGCAAGTGGAGTCTTCGCTGCTACTATACGCGGATGACGCCAAGCTGTGGCGCACACTTAACCTTCCGGACGATGCCCACACACTTCAGACGGACCTCGACCGTCTACATCAGTGGTCCATAGAAAATAACCTTCCATTTAATGCTTCGAAATGTCGCGTCCTTTCTACCCGCCCTTCCGCTTTTTCTCCTGTATATTACCTGGGAGCGTCTATACTCCAGATCTCTTCAGCCGAAAGAGACTCGGGTATCATTACCCAGACGAGTCTTTCCGTATCCGCTTCCTGCCGGAAAGCAGCTGCTGCTGCTAACCGCATGGTGGGATTGCTGAAACGAGCCTTCAGTCAAATTGACCCCAGCAATTTCCGCCTCCTCCTTAACGCTTTTCTCCGACCCCACTTGGAGTTCGCTATTCAGGCTTGGAGCCCTTGGTTGTTGAAGGACCAACGCATACTCGAAGCCCCACAACGTCGAGCAACCAAACTGGTCCGAGGTCTCAAGCACCTAGATTATTCACAACGACTTCAGTGCCTGGGCCTCTACTCGCTTAAGTACCGACGTCTACGGGGCGACCTGATCCTCGTATTCATGATCTTATCCAACCCTGGACATCCCTGTCGCCACCTACTCACACTGCACCAATCGGGCTCCCACCTACGTGGCCACCCACTGAGGCTCACACATCAGCACAGTCGGCTGAACTGCAGACGACACTACTTCGCTTTGCGAATCTGCCGACCGTGGAATGCTCTGCCTGCCGATTTAGTCTTGGCACCCACTGTGGCGGACATTAAGGCCCGCTTGGACTGTCATCTGGCCGAGCTACACCGCGATATTCCCTAATTTAACTACATTCTACTGGATGGAATTTCTTTCTTTTTTTCTTCCACCTTCCTTTCCAAAGCCGTTTCGGAGGGCGTGGTGGGATGTCTCGCTTTGTGCCGGCGTGCATTCTGTTTAAATGCCACATAAGCCCGATGAAGATACGGCTAACCCGCGAGTCTAACCCGCTATAAGGTTGCTTGGCCTATCATTAAACCCGACCCGTACTCTTTTTACCCTATGGGTCATGTAAAGCTCCAGCTTTTATTCCCATTAAATACAATGCTCCAATGTATCCAGTTAGTTCTCCCATTTCTCTCTGGCAACTAACAAATTGGTGGTACACGAGCGTGGCTTGCGAAAGCCATGCTGAGCATTAGAAATCACACCCCGGTCGTCTAAGTAAAGGCTGAGAGCTCAATGAGACTCCGTTCCATAATTTTACGCATTACTGATGTTAGGCAAACGGGACGCTAGTTGCTGGGTCGTGGCGATACTCTCCTTTAATTATGGGCTTGACAATGCCCAGACTGCTGGAAGGCATCCAGATTCAATAGAGCAACGAAACACATGACAAGCGGAGGCTGCAATGTACTTAGCCACGGTATTAAGAAACAGTGGATGCAGGTCATCAGAACCAGGCGAGGGTTTCGGACTTAACTGGAGAAGGAATTCAGTAACAGTTTCCGTACTGCTCTCAGGGTGATCCAGCAAAGATGAGCACGGGCGTACTACGTCAGAAAACAGAGCTTCATTTGTAAAAGTGGATGAATACTGTTGAGCTAAGCGAGCCGCTTTCGCAGCACCCTCCTGAAATAAGGCAGTGTGTTTACTGAAATACAGACATGGAATGCCATTACCATATTTGGTGCCCCTTTTCAGAGATGAGAACATATTGGGGGAGAATCTGGACTGCACAGCCAACTGAAATTCGTAGTTTTGGCGATTCTCCCGCTTCCTCAGGATACAAAGTTTCCTAAGCGTTTTGCATCCAAGCAGTCGGCCGTTGATTGTGTACACTTGAACCGGTCCCATAATTTGTATCTTTTGTTCATCAGACCTCAACGGTTTGTCGATCCAAGGAGGACCTCTTGTTAGTCCTCTAATGTTAGAAACAGGAACAACCTAGTTGGTTAGCGACATCATGTTGGAGTAAAAGTGAGGCCAAGCATCGTCAACACACAAAACCTGAGGAATGGTCCAGTGTAGTGTACCGAAAAACAAGCTCTTTCAGTATTTTGTGACATGGGATTTTACGGTTGTTTTAACCTTCGAAACGTTCACTTGTTTTACTGACTGCACGTCCGTTGACAAAAACCGTTTTGGTGAGCACCTCTATGCACTTTTCTTGCTCTGTGCTATTTGCTTCCTATTCTGGTAGCCTGCAAAACATAAGCTGGATTCAGTCGCCTCCGACTTCTTTACTGTCGTATTTGACACGTCTAACGTGTCACTGCTTACCGACTAGTATCCCAGGCTCCGCCCAACAATTGGTGACCCTGACGCTTTCACGGTCTACACTGACCACAAGCCTCTTATTTTGCCTTCAACTCGGCTTGCGACAAATACTCACCGCCGGAAACAAGATACCTAGACTTTGCCACGCAGTTCACTGCTGACGTACGCCATGCCTCAGGTGTCGATAATCCCGTCGCCGGTGCTCTCTCACGCGTCAACCTTACTCTCTAGTTTTTGCCTACCGTCGACCTTGCCGCCATGACATTGGCTCAGGCTCAAGACGAAGATATACAGCGCACTGTGCAGTCCACTTTGCCGCATGTGCAACCTGTGCCCCTCCAAACCACGGAAGGAACCATTCTCTGTGACACTTCCACAGATTGTCCTAGACCTCTCGTGCCCGTCTGTTTCAGACGCACAGTCTTTGACGCGCTGCACGCACTATCACATCCTGGTATCCGTGCACCTTTGAAACTGATCACCGAATGTTCCCTATGGCCACGCGTAAACAAAGATGTTCGTACCTGAGCTCGCGCCTGCCCTCGACGCCAGCGCTCCAAAGTACATCGTCACACCCGCAGTCCTCTTGGTTTATTTCCTGCCCCGGACTCTCGGTTCACGCATGTACACTTAGACCTGGTAGGTCCATTGCATCCGTCACGCGGATTCCTATACACTCTTACATGTGTAGACCGCTTTACCAGATGGCCAGAAGCCATTCCCTTAACAGACTGCACAGCTGAGAGTGTTATCCCGGCCCTCTTGGACCGGTGGGTCTCGCACTATGGATGCCCATCCACCATCACAACTGACCGAGGAACGCCTGTCGAACCTTCACAATTCGATACGTTCTGCAACTTTTTAGGCTGTCCCCGCATTCATACCACAGCGTATCACCCAGCAGCCAACGGATTAGTTGAACGTTTCCATAGGCAGCTTAAAGCCTCGCTCTGCGCCTCCTCCGACCCTGGCTGGAGCGAAAACGTTTCGACCGTAATCTTAGGCATTTGCAGCAGCATCAAAGCTCACTTGCAATGTGCACCAGCAGAGCTGGTTTACGGCACGACGCTAAAGTTACCAGGAGAATTTGTTTCACCTCCCGCATCGTCGGGTATGTCTCCGCTTAACTTTGCGTCCTCCCTAGTTCAACGCATGCGTTCACTACGCCCGAACCCGCCCCGTGAACAGGCTAGAGATGTGCACATGCACAGCGGACTCTCTATCTGCACTCACGTCTTCCTCCGCACCGACGCAGTGCGGCGCCCTCTCCAGCTTCCCTACACTGGGCCTTTCAGAGTTCCGCAACGGACTCCGAAACATTTTACTTTAGACCAGAATTGTCACTGAACAATAGTGTACACCGACCGCCTCAAAGTGGCTTTCTTTGACGAGCCACTTGCAGCCCATCCCGATGCTCCCGCAAAGCACCCCCACCTGTGGTGACTTCCCGAGCACGGGATAGCCTGGAACCCTCCGTACCCCTTGACCCGCAACGTATCCTGCTGCAACCCCAGGCAACCGACCGACGCGGTAGACAGTTTAAACGTGCGGTCCGTTTTTCAGATTTTGTAAGCGTTTGCTATTTCCATTAACACGCCTTTTTCGTCTTTAGTGGTTATGCTGCGTCTCTTCCACAAACGGTTTGCAAAGTCTGCAAAAAACCCAAAACATATTGAAAACCTAAAAAGCGTATCTGCTTTTATCATGTATACCATGTTCCATCTCCGGCTTCAAGTCACTTCCTCGACGCTTGCCCACCTCCTCTGAATTCCACCTTCCAGAAACTCAACCGCCGGAACTGCCCAGGCAACCCTCGAGTGACTCGCCAACCGGCTCAACGCAACCCTGGAGTGATTCGCCAGCCGTCCCATAGCCCACTTCCTCACCCAAGGAACAGACAGTCACCCTCGACCACAGACACCCATGAACGGATTGGTCCCCAAACGCCGCCTAGGCACTGCCGACGAGGACACCGGATTTCTTCGTGAGACGAGGACGCCTGGATTTCTCCGTGGGACGAGGACGCCTGGATTTCTTTGTGAGATGAGGACCGTGGACTAAAGTGCGGTGGGGGAGTGACACCTCCCAAGCGCACCGTCGGGTCTGCAGCAAAGGGAAGGCCCTGTCGGCCATCTTTTAGACTAGCTAGTTCTTCTGCAGTCCGACCAGCCCACCCAGGCGGCCCACCGAAGATGCACTCCGGTCCACACGATCGTCATAAATAATAACTAACGAAAGCCTGGACCCAGCGAACTCTGCTACACACCCCACTTTGGAAGCCCTTACTCAAGCCCCTGCAAAAATTCGCATCCACCCTCACCTTCCGTTTCCCCCACTAACAGCTCCATCGAAGGCTTCCATTCTTCAGCCTTCTAGAGGGAGGCCATTGTAGCGTACCGGAAAACAAGCTCTTTCAGTATTTTGTAACATTGGATTTTGCGATTGGTTTAACCTTCGAAACGTTCACTTGTTTTACTGACTGCACGTCCATTGACAAAAACCGTTTTGTTGAGCACCTCGATGCACGTTTTTCGCTCTGTCGGATTCGCTTCCTATTCTTGTAGCCTGTACAAATACGTTGGGTTCAGTCGCCTCCGACTTCTGTACTGTTGTATTTGTCACGTCTAACGTATCATTGCTTACCGACTAGTATCCCAGGCTCCGCCTAACACCAGCCCAGGTTAGAAGCAGCCAACGGATAATGTGCTTCGTGGAAAGCCGAGATTAAAAATTCATTTTTTTAGTTATTGCTGAATTATTGTTTTGACTTCTAATTTAGAGGAAAATCTTCTGAGGTATGTTAGGGAGTCCAAAGCTCAGCTAGTATGCACCTTAGACCCCTTTTTCCATGCTCCATGATGGGCCAAGATTTTTCCACTGTAACCCGTGAATACGCTTGGAACTGTGCTAGCAGGTGTGGAACATCATATTACCGTCGTCGGTGAGGCGATTTGCTCTGCCCTCGGACTATACTAAGAGGAGAGCTAGGAAGCGAGTTACAGCAATTCCTTCCTCTCAACATTGAAAGTTCCACAGGTGGTCCCAGGTGAAAACTGTTCAAGATAAGGTGACTCCATTTGCGGCGAGATCTAGCTCTATCCACTCGCGGGCTTTATGTCTGGAATCGCCTTCTAAAGCTACGCGTTGATGCACCGTTCGAGGGAAGTTTCAAAAAAGTGTTGGATTCCCACCCGCTGACTGCAGTAAAGCTTTTGACACACGAAATCACTGCTTTCTTCCGGAAAAACTTCCTGGTTTGGACTGCAATTTCAACCACTTTCTTGGCTGTCCGCGTTTCTCAGCGGTAGGACATTTCGTGTGATGGTTGGAAATGATATTTCGAGCACAGCCACTGCACACTGTGGGGTCTCCAACGGGTCAGTACTGGGTCCGCTACTGTTTCTTTTGTTCGTAAATGACTTGGTCGCTTTACTTAAGGAGCTCTCCTCGATTTTTGCCGATGACTACAATTTTGTAAACCAGCGTGACAAGGTTACTTTATTCAAAGTTTTTGCTACAGCTGTAAAATGATCACGCTCATTGAAGCTGCCCTTAAACACCGGTAATTGCCAAATCTTGATTCACAGTGGCGAAAATGGGGTACTGCAAGCATCTGTTGGGTCCCTGACAGTGCAATATGCTATCGTGACGAATAAATTTAAGCGGTCAGCGCGATGTAAGCATGCAGCTAATAAAGCCCGACAGGAGTTATTTTGGCTTGCAAGAGCCCTGAGTTGTGCCAAGCCAGAGGTTTCCTCCCATTGTATAAAGCAGTGGGCAGACAACCTTTGGCATATTGTGTTCAGGCCTGTGCGCCGTTCTACCGGAAGAACGGAAATTGCAAACACTAACCACCGGAATGATAGGACGCCAGTAGGAATAACCGTATAAGGTTCGGGTACCAAACTCCAGGTTGTGCTCAGTGAGGAGACGCAGAGTGACAGCGGACTTAATAGACATAAAATATAATAAAGGGTCTTTGCGGCCCGAGGCACCTCGATCTTTTTGAACCAGCTACGTCGGACCGCTTGCCAGGTCGTAGTCTAAATTTGAAACAGTAGAGATCTAGGCTAGGTATTAGAGCTAAATTCTTCCCAAATCTCGTAGTGCATAGTCGGAACAAGCTTCAGGTTAATTATTGGAATATAACAAGTTAGTGGATTTCAAAAGGGGCCTGGACAAAACTTGGTTAGCCTGTTTCCCAAATTATGGTAAATGCTCAATTCAGCCTCTAACCGCAGACAAGTAGCCGACGCAAATACATGAATATGCAGTGATGTTTTAACACTTAATCCCTACTTTGCTTACTTTTCCATTGTTAACACCCGAATCAATTTAAACATCGCAGTGCCGGAAGCACTTCCCGCTCACTGTCAAATGAACCGTAACACTGCTTGAGCGAAAACTTATTTCGTCCCCGGATCTTGTCCTGTCCTGGATATTGCTTCACCACAGTGCCTTACGGTTTATTGTGAACTCCATTTTCGCAATGACCCTAACAAGTTCTGCAATGACTGGGAAGCGACGGAGATGAAAAGAAATCTCCATGTGCTCTCTACCATACAAGGCTACATGATTTTATTTGCTCACATCACGATTTGCCTAGCTGCTTTTACGCGGGTACTACGGAACTTTTGTAGTGTATTGAGGTAGCCCCTTAAACTGTAATATTCCTTCGGTCCGGCGTTCTGAGCTCTTCCGTGTCCAAGTAGTGTGACAAGCTGCAACGCAAAATAAATACCTAGTAGAAGGCTGTATGCTCGAGCCGCCTAGTAAGGGGCCGATGTAAAGAAAGCAACTAAGAAAGCACGGAAGAGGAAGAAAAAGTGCCGGAGCGAAGTAAGAGAGTAATGATAACAGGAAGCAAAACCGACCGACCTCTTACCTGTTAACGTGTTACCGTGACGCCCGCGGACCGGCTACATTATCCCCCCTCTTAGCAGGCGCTGTCCTCAGCGCCCATAATGGCCCATACCGGCATCAACTTATGTACCTTCAAGAGGCATTGAGCGCGGTATATTAGGCTCGGGAGATTCAACGACAAGCAGCACGATAGTAGAAAGTTAATTGTTGCCTCCAGGGCTACAATCTAGCTAGGGTGGACTGCTGTCGTGAACTGGCAGGGTCGCCAAATATGTAATATTCCTTCGGTCCGGCGTTCTGAGCTCTTCCGTGTCCAAGTAGTGTGACAAGCTGCAATGCAAAATAAATACCTCGTAGACGGCTGTATGCTCGAGCCGCCTAGTAAGAGGCCGATGTAAAGGAAGCAGCTAAGGAAGCACGGAAGAGGAAAGGAAAAGTGCCGGAGAGGAATATGAGAGTAATGATAACAGGAAGCAAAACCGACCGACCTCTTACCTGTTAACGTGTTACCGTGACGCCCGCGGACCGGCTACAAAACAACGTACTAAAGGAAAATTATTTGAAGTAGCTGTTCTCAGAATCAGCTAAAGTGCTATGTTGAGAAAATATTAAAAGTGAGTTTATTTATAAATCATTAACGTAAAGGGGGTAAAGTAAAGGAAAATAAGGAAAACACATCACCGGAAAAGTAGGAGATAAACTAATCTAACGAATCACTTAACATTAACACTGAACGAACGTTGTACTGGAAATTTAATGACCATATACATACGAAAGATTAGATGCAAAAATTTATCCATTTACATAAATATATATATGCTCGAATAAAGCAAACGCGTTATTGTAGTGATAGCTAAAAGTTTTATAAATGCATAAATTTAACTTCTAAGGAACAGCAAAATGGATATCCATGGACATATACGTACACAATTTGAGATGCATGCAAACATCACTCATTATCTATTTCCCCTCACTCAATGGCTCTTTAGCCTCAGACTATTATTAGCTGTACCAAACCTCCGACTCCGACTTTTCGGTTTCGTATTCCCTAGCGATAATCTGAAGGACAGTTTCGGAACAGTGGTTACAAGTGTCTTGCAACAAAATTTGACTTCTGTCAAATTTTGCTTCATCCAAATTTTGGATCACTGTTTTCCCCGGATTGCGTCGTACCAGTTCTCGGGTACTTACCGATCACTGTTTTCGGGTATACCCTCTGGCTATTTTCCAGGTATTTTTATGTTGTCATCCGTTTTGCACCTTGTTTTAACCCGTAACTGTTTATGTTGACTGCCTTGCAGGTAACAGCTTGTCGTTTTTACGTTTTGATACTTGTTTCATACTCTGTCGGATTCAGTGAATACCGGCGCTGATGTGTCATCGGCTGCGTTGCTCAGCGAATCTAATGCGGCAGCGTGAGCGGCTCAAAGCCCGTGACGGACGAGTCTGTTGGCATGCATTGTTATGTATACAGCTGCTGGTATCATGAGACGTGTACCGATTTAGGCCCCGATCAGTACTCAGTGCTCTTGACTATCGATAGCATGCTGTTCCATTATTTTCTATGCCGTAGCCGTCGATCTACGCGTCTTGAGGTTACTGAGGAGACATCGAGCAACGTCGAACTTGGTAACCACCAGCTGTGGTCTTTCCTCACATCTCTTGATCGCAGTGGAGTTATTGATGAGGAATATGGGAGTCTCGATTGATGTCGGCTCAAAGCAACTAACCACAATTGCTGTCAATGAGAATCCGGCTGAGATGATAGCTATCGTGTAGCTGTCCAGAATGCCCCTAACGAGGACTGATGTGGCACTGGACATCGTCCAAGCAAGACCGATCTTCCATCCCCTGCCCAAGAGGTGGAGGGGTAAGAAAATCCATAAGGCCCCCTCAAAGCCTAAAGGTACTGAATTCATAAAGATATTGGAGGTAGAGCACTAATCTCCAACACTAATCACCCTAGTTCCCGGCGACGGAGTTGAACACAAAGTCAACGAGATATTTCTACCTGGTTTCCCCTGTGTCACTATCAGGAAGTTAACCAGACTGGAGAACGTCGCTGTCGATACGCCAAATCCGCGACCCCTACTACTTCGTCTAGTCCTGTCAACCCCGGAGGAATGCAAAGCCTCATTGCACTTTGCACTCAAACTCAAGGGTACCAGTGTCAGCGTTCAGCCGGACCTTCCACTGGCAGGTCGACAAGGAAGCCATCAAAAGCCTCAAGATCAGGCGGGCGGCTGGTGAGCAAGGCCTTCGTCTTCTAGGTTTTTCAGCTGGTCATCCGGAAGTCAAATTCTGCCCTACCAGAACCTCCTCGTATCTCACGACCCAGGACTGGGTGTGCCGAGTTCCTTCGGGTACTGCTTAGCGATGTGCATATCCTAAGGAACAAAGTACACGAGGTGGGTCTACTTGTAGACAAATCTCGTCCTGACATACTCGCTTTCACTGAAATGTGGTTGTCCCCGGATATCACAGACGGTGAAGTAGGTTTACCTGGCTACGCACTGCTTAGATGTGATCGCTCCGTTGGCCGCCAAGGTGTGGGCGTCGCTCTTTATGTGAGTTGTAAACTTGGTGTTGAGGACCTGCGTTTTCCAGTCGCCAGATCAAACTGTTGAGGCCCTGCTCAGTTTACAGTTGTAATGGGATATCGAAGTCCTGGAAGTATCTCCAGGTCATCGCAACAAGACTGGACCTTACCGTGGTGCGATTGTTTGTGTTCCTCATTGATCCATTGACCTATGCTGCGTGGAGCTTTTTGCACTTTCAGAGCCACTCATACCAGATTAGTCAATGGTTAGAGGCCTGAGAAACTCATTCTCCTGACCCTCCAGGTTGGGGGTTGGAGTGAGGGTGACACCTTACTCCATAAAACGGCCTCTGTACTCCAGTGCCAAAAGCCTTCTGCCTTGCGGTAAGGTTTTTGAACCAAAGGCTTTGGTTGAGAACTCTAATCGTTCTCCTCTCTAGGCCTGGGCAACCTGACAGTATTCTGCCCACGCAATACAATGAAACTTTCTCCTAACCATTTCTCAATTGCCTCTAAATTGTCTGTGTCTGTCATTCTCCACAGATTGACTGACACTCGTGAAAGCCAGGTTCATGAAAAGCAAGCAGGGTTTCGTTGAGGTCAGGTCTGCATCGACCACATCTTCACCTTGCGTCACTTGTTGGAGCACCGCCATGTTTATTGGCAACCCACCCTTGTCGTGTTTCTTGACATAAAAACTGCCTTCGGCTCAGTCGATCGATGTGCCCTTTGGGAGTGTCTGCTGAGGAAAGATGTTCCTGATAAATATGTAAACATTATCAAAGCGCTGTACCCGCATAGTTCGGACAGAGTTAGTCTTTATGGCAGACTGTCGCCACCCTTCATTGTCACCAGCGGTGTGAGACAAGGTTGCCCGCTGTCACTTTTTCAACTTCGCTATTGATGAAGTCATGGAAACAGCGTTCGCTGGACACGACCTAGAAGGTGTAGAGCTACTTCCTGGTGAGCGACTTTTCGACTTGGAGTACGCGAACGATATTGTCCTAATCTGTGACAGCTCCCAGACATGTCAAGCAGCACTGGACCGATTAGCACTGGCTGTCCATCGTTTTAGACTATGTTTTGCTCCATCGAAATGCAAAATACTTCTCCAAGATTGGCAGGGACCCACCCCTGCGCTAACGCTTTGTGGTGATCAGCTAGTTGTTCAGGAATTCAAGTACCTGGGCAGCTCTATTAGCGTCCGTGCGATCGTAGATGAGGTTACGAACCGTATAGCAAAAGCTCGAGGTGCTTTTGCCAATCTCCGCCATCTGTGGCGCAGACACAACATTACTCTTGCCCTGAAGGGTAGAGTTTATAACGCAGCCGTCCGTTTAACCCTCCTGTACGGTTGTGAAACCTGGCCCATCAGGTCGACAGACATAAATAGGCCCGTCACATTCGATCATCGTTGCCTTCGCAGCTTAGCTCATGTCTGTTGGGAGCATCGCGCGAGCAATGAGCGTGTTAGGCGTCGCGTATTTGGTGCAGGAAGAGCGAGTGAACCACTCAGGACCATTATATCACGCACCAGGCTCCGATTGCTGGATCACGTGTTGCGCATGCCAGCACACCGTGCATTGTTTGCGCGCCGGGTGTACGGTTGGAAGAGGAGGAGAGGAGGCAAAACGATGACTTGATCGAGAGAAATGGAAACCCTTATTTCGAAATTGGCGTCGGTTGGTGCATCCCGACTGCCTGGCTGGGGTTCTAAGGACGATGAACACGTTTGGTTGGACACACTTGCTAATATGGCTAGGTGCCGGCCCCAATGGTGTTTGTGTTGTGAGTTCCTTTGTTCATCCCCTCCTACTTAGCCCACCCCTTCCAATCACGATCTCATTCGCTAAGCATAATATAACTAATTTTACGGCACGATAGCCGGCTGTTAGCTTTCCGAAACGATGTCCATCCGTTACTGTGGACTCAGCCGGCGTGCCACTGTTGTATTTTTTCTTCTTGCCTTTAGTATTGCGGCACAATAGCTGAGGTGTTTTCCACCTGCAGCTAACGTGTATAAGGAGTATCTTCAGAGAGTTGTTGAATTGATCCTTACTCAGGCTGCCAATAATTGTCTAATACTGGGTGACTTCAACCTCTCTGAAGTCCGCCGGGCTGATCTATCTTGCAGTTCGGCGGTGGGCACTTTCGGTTCGGATCTCCTCGAGCTAACATTGCAATTTCCTTTGCATCAGTTCGTGGACCTCACGACTAAATATATGAGCAACCGGCTTCCATCTACCTTTTATCTCATTATTGCGAAGTCACACGATTTCGTAAGTGATATTTCATACAGCTGTTCTCTAGTAGCCAGTGACCATGTCTGCATATCCTTTCGTTGTATTCTAAGTGTCAGGCTACCGCTGAAGCATTTCCAAATATTTGGTGGGCAGACTTTAACGCAATGCGAGACAAAGCTTCGGTTCTACGTTATACGACCACCGTTGAGACAGCCTGGATAAAATTTAAGGCGTACCTCACCGAGATCTCTGCTCCCCACATCCCACTCATTAAGAGACGTGTGACACGGGAGCAGCCTCCTTGGATAGATCATACAGTTAAATATCTGCTAAGGAACGCTCTAAGTGCTGGCGAACTTACCAGACGACTTCATCAACCAATACCTACGAAAGCTATCGAGCGGTTAGAAACAAATGTAAGCAACATCTTAGGACTCTTCGTCTTCAGTACGAGAAGGATTCGGCTTACGCGTCCGCAACAAATCCGAAGTTCTTTGCTTACGTAAAGAGACGCATCGGTACATACTCGTCTATGCCAGCTTTACTACGAGCGCACGGGACCCGTGGGCATACCGACTATGATAAGGTTTTTATACTTAGCGAACAATTTACTGGTGTCTTCTCGTGAGGCCTCTACCTCAGGTTGAGCTGGTCACAAAAGTCCCGGATGATTCTTGCCTAACTGAAATCAGCATAACGGGGACACAATTCTTCGGGCTATTGCAAGTGCTAAATCTTTCTAAAGCTTTGGCGCTTGTTCAGTTCATCCGGAGCTGGTGCATAAATTAGCCGCTGAGCTAAGTGACCCTCTCACATGCGTGTTTACAGTATCGCTCGACAACTGTGCTTTACCTTCGGAATAGGAGGTAATCATCTGTCCGATTTTTAAGGGCGGTGACAGAGCTCTGCTCGTGAACTACCGGTTTGTCAGCTTGGCAAGCGTAGTAGTTAAGTTGTTTGAAACATTGGTCAGGGATTCGGTGGAGAATCACCTGATTAAGTTTTAACTTTTCAGTGCGGCACAGCATGGATTCCGTAAGGGATTTTCGTGTCTGACAAAGTAACTTGTAGCCCGTGCAAGCTGGACTTTGGTAGTAGACAACGGTCACACCATCGACGTGCTTTTCGTTGACTTCTCGAAAATCCTTTGATACTGTCTTACATCACTGACTCATTAAATTTGAGATCCTATGGGGTATCTGGAGGCACCCTTAAATGGGTCTCTGCTTTCCTAGAGGTGAGAGAACTGTGTATACGAGTGGGACGTAGCCTTTCGTTTAGAAAAGCTGTTCTTAGTGGCGTTCCGCATGGCTCGGTTTTAGGGCCGTGGCTTTTCACAATTTTTGCTAATGACCTACCCCAGGAGCTTGAAGTACCGTCGCTATTGTTTCCTGATGAACTCAAGCTCTGGAATATTGTGGATATCCCTAGGGGCTCTGAGGCAATTCAGAGTGCCTTAGGCTCTGGCATTAGTCAACCTTATGGTTGATGCCTATAAATCAGGTGAAATGTTCTCTCCTCCGCATTGGAGGTGTTATGTACTTGATGGAAGTGAAATCCCTGTTGTCTCTCAGCAGTTTGATCTAGGTATCGTCCACAACTCAGTGCTTCACTCTGGGGACAATTGGAGGAAGGCTGCTTGTAGAGGGTTCCCTATGATGTGGTTTATTTGCCGCTTCTTCAATGTTCTTACCGCCGATATCTTTGTGAAGCTCTCTGTCCTCAGCTTTTGTGCGACCCCACTTAGAATACTGTATCCAGGCTTGTCCACCTGGTCTTGTAAGGGACAAAATGGAACTGCAGGTTTTGCGAGTGGGTACAAGGTTAGTGCAGGGATTACGGGGACAAACGTATCCCGAACCTTTATTTAGCTTGGGTATGTGCCCAATACAACGCAGCAGAATTAGAGGAGGCTTGATCTTCACTTACCGTATCCTAACTGGTAAGATCGGTCTAGACTTGTCCTGGCGATTTAGTCCTGCCAAGCTGCCTAGTCTCCGAGATCACTTGTTGAAGCTGCATAAACTGCGTTCTGACCGGGTAAGAACGGAAACTCGCTTGTCGCGCCGGGTTATTGAATGTTGGAACTCGCTTCGGGAGCACGTCGTTAAGGAGTCTACAGTTAAGGATTTCGGGCGTCAGTTAGATGCTCTTGGGTGGCAGTACCAAACTTTCTCCTTCTCCTGACCGACCTGCATCTTCAACTTTCCGTTTTTTTCATTTCTTCTCACACCCATTATTATCATTATTTAACTGACATTCCTCGTGTTTTCTTAGCTTACCCATCAATCTCTTACTTCACATAAACCGGCCTGACAGGGACTGCTGGGCGGGAAAATGTGAGTGGTAATTGGTTAGACAAGGTGTGATGTAGTCTTTGTTTTAAGCTTTCCAACATCTCAAGCAGACCTGTCAACTCCCGATCCAACGATACTCAAAAGAAGAAACGTTCACGGGATTATCCTATCGTTCCGATCCAAACTGAACTCGAACTTGTCTCACTCTTCACAACCAAGATTGTTTCCGCAGAAATTTCTGGTTTGCCGATCCAATCCGCCAGCAAGCAGTCGCTAGGGCTGCTGACTGAAATACCCCTCAACCCTCGAATCCAGATGAGGAGTGAAACCTTTTATACTTCAAGATGATTCCGCTTGTTGATCAGGTTGTTCTTATTTGTAAAAGATCGTTTACCAAAGGCCCGAGAATTGAGGTGCTTAATGTCCAAAAGACGTAAATTATGGGACCGATTCAAACTCACTCACTGTGCGCTTGACTACTCGGAGTACAGTGATTAGAAATGACTGTAATTTGAAAAAAGTCAGAAATGTCATCAGGATGAACTTTTTTTGGATGTGCAATCCAGGACGACACCGAAGACACTCTATTCTTACTTGAAAAGAAGTACCAAAGCTGGTAGTGTTTCCTGCCCTCTTTTCCTCAAAGCAGATCAGTTTACTTGACGACGATGCGACGAAAACCAGTCTACTGGCTCTGTAGTATTCATCTGTCTACTCTTGTGAGTACCATGCACCACACGTGGGCACAGGTACAAACTCGTGATACCTGATCTGAAGAAAATCCCACACCCCCTGTGTTTCGCGCGGAGGGTTGTGCACGCCTGGAACAGTCTGCCAGAACACGTCGTCGAGGCCGAATCTGTGCAGAAATTCCAATCTTTGTTGGATTTACACTTCGCTAACATACGTTTCAGAGAACGGTTGCCACTTGACAACGATATCACCCACTTGTGACTCACTGTGTAAACAAGCATTTTGTGTGCTACAGAAAAAGTTGCTGAACCATCTCAGGATAACCACCGGACGTGTTTTTTTTAATGTTTTTTGATTATCACCCGATGGAGTTGTACAGGATTATTTTCTACTTGCTCCAAAATACAGTATTCAGTATTCTTTAGAGACGCCGTTACCCAGTGACACTGCGCCAACCCACCCCTCTTCGTTGCTGCACGTAGAACCGATAGTTGACGTTGCCAAAGGCCTTCGTGGATTAGATCCGAACTCCTCGCCGGGTCCTGATGGGCTGCACCCGCTGTTCCTCAAGACCGTGGCCAGCTACATTGCTGCTCCCGTCTGTCACTCCCTGAAAGCTGGACGACTCCCGGTTGTTTGGAAATTGGGGACCGTTAAATCTATATACAAGGGCGGAGATCGTCAAGATCCTGCTAACTATCGATCTATCTGCCTAACGTCCGTACTGTGCAAATTAATGGAACGGATTCTCAAGCGGGCTTTTTATCTTCACTTCGAGAACCTAAACATCATCACTTGGGATCAGCATGGCTTTCGGCGGGTACGCTCATGTACCTCGAACCTGCTTGTAGCTAGGGCGAACTGGGTGACGTCGTTAGATGCTGGAAAACGCCTGGATGTGGTTTTTGTAAACTTCTGCAAGGTGTTTGACATGGTTCCCTTTGAAAGGCTCCTCCTTAAATTCTAAGGTACCGGTGTCTCTGGGAATAATGTCCTTACTTGGCTCGCTGATTTTTTGGATGGCCGGACCATGCGAATCAAGGTGAACGAAGCCTACTCCGCTCCTATGCTCATGACTAGCGGTGTTCCGCAAGCGTCGGTACTTGATCCAGTACTGTACAAGATATTCATCAATGACCTCCCATCGGAGCCTCAGATGGATTGCCTGATTTACACTGAGGATGTTGCCAGATTGCAGGCATCATTGGGCATGCTACACGACTGGTCAGTCAACTGGCACTAGCCCATAAATTGTAAAAAATGCTCAGTTCTCCGCATTGGCATCCCTGAACCGTTCGGGATATACCATATTGGTAGGATTTTACTCAGGACCACCATTCTTGAGAAAGATCTCGGTGTGCTTGTGTCACATGATTTACGGACCACAGAAGACACTGCGGAGAGTTGCGGCTGTCAGCAAGATGTCCCATGCTATACGAAGAGCGTTCTCGCAATTGACTCCGGAAATCTTCACAATCCTGTTTACCTCCCATGTGCGCCCGATCTTTGGATACAGACTACCCGCCACCTGTCCTCTTACCAAGTACAATGCAGCGGTACGTTCGACCTTACTGTACGGTTGCGAAACCTGGTCCCTAAGGTCGGCGGACTTGAAGAGGCTAGCTACGTTCGACCATCGATGCCTTCGCAGTTTGGCTCACATCTGGTGGGAACACCGCGTGAGTAACGAGCGTGTTCGACGCATTGTTTACGGCCCAGGAAAAGGAACTGAACCGCTCAGCACCGTTATTTCCCGCACCAGGCTCCGATGGCTCGGCCACGTGTTACGCATGCCAGTCCACCGACTCCCTCGACGTGCGTTGTTTGCTCACCGGGGATGTGGGTGGAAGAAGAGGAGAGGTGCCCAAGTGATGACTTGGTCCAGAGAAATGAAGTCCCTCACTTCGGAGCTGGCCTCGGTTGGGGTCCAAAAGACGGTGAACACGTTTGGCTGGATACACTTGCTGACATGGCAAGGAGCCGACCTCAGTGGCGTTCCTGCTGTGAGTTTCTTTGTCCCACTCCATCCCTTTTAGTCTCCCCCTCCATCTACGATCTCATTTCCTAGGGTAAAACGTAATAAAAAATTTTTTGCCTAGTAGCTGGCTGGAAGCTTACCGGAACGATGCCTATCCGTTGCTGGTAGCTCAGCTGGCATGCAACTGTTGTATCTGTTTTTCATTTTTTATTGTATTATATGTATGTATGCATGTATTTCTTTCATGTATTGCGGCACAATAGCGGAGGTGTTTTCCCACCTCTAGCTGATGTGTATAATGAATGAATGAATGACCAAGTTCGAGTGGCACATGATTGAGAAGGTCCAGCGGCATGCTTCGAAATCCATACTGGAGTTGAGGGACTTGCCTTACCCTCTTCGACTACAGCGGATGCACCTGTTCTCCCTGGAATCTCCTCGACGTAGAGGTGATCTGATTTTTACCATGCAAATTCTGCGGGGGAGATGGGGATGGAGCTACAAGCGTTTTTTTCAAGTCAACACTAATAGTTCCCCTCGAGGACACAACTGGAAACTATTTAAACCCAGAAGACTCAGAGTTCGCTCCACTCTCGCTCTATCAACCCTGGACATCCCTGTCGCCACCTACTCACACTGCACCAATCGGGCTCCCACCTACGTGGCCACCCACTGAGGCTCACACATCAGCACAGTCGGCTGAACTGCAGACGACACTACTTCGCTTTGCGAATCTGCCGACCGTGGAATGCTCTGCCTGCCGATTTAGTCTTGGCACCCACTGTGGCGGACTTTAAGACTCGCTTGGACTGTCATCTGGCCGAGCTACACCGCGATATTCCCTAATTTAACTGCATTCTACTGGATGGAATTTCTTTCTTTTTTTTCTTCCACCTACTTCTTTTCCAAAGCCGTTTCGGAGGGCGTGGTGGGATGTCTCGCTTTGAGCCGGCGTGCATTCTGTTTAAATGCCACATAAGCCCGATGAAGATACGGCTAACCCGCGAGTCCAACCCGCTATAAGGTTGCTTGGCCTTTCATTAGACCCGACTCGTACTCTTTTTACCCTATGGGTCATGTAAAGCTCGAGCTTTTATTCCCAATAAATACAATGTTCCAATGACTGGAACGACTTGCCGAAACATGTGGTCGCCGCGCAGACAGGAATGTTTCAAGCGACTTTTGGATTATCACTTGATGAGTATGCTGGGACTTTGCTTCTTCCAATGTGGCTGTTACGACCCCCTTGTGGAATACCGTTTCGTATCGACTCACTGCTTCCACGCAATGATCAAAAAGTGAAGGAACTGACAAAGGACTTTCCTCCTGCTCTCTACAATCCACTGAAACCGCGCAGTATAGATTCAGCCTATATAGTGTCCGTTAGTTATGTACTTCGGCGAACAGGCAGGATCCAGCCAGTAATCGCCCAATCTGCTTAGCCTCAATAGTGTGTACTTAGGTAGCGGATCTTGAAACAGGCTCTTCATCTCTACCTCGAGGAACTAAAGGTCTTCTCTTATGCACAGCATGGTTTTCGTAGGGACCACTCATGTACCTCGAACTTACTGAATGCTAAGGAGAAATGCGCGAAGTCGCTAGATTCTGATAAACGCCTGGATGTGTCTGTTGATTTCAGCAAACCTTTCGGCAGGGTTCCGCGCGAACGACTTTTGCTTATACTCCTAGGAATCAGGATCGCCGTGAATCTTTCTTGGATCTCTGACTTCCTTCAAGACCGCACGATGCAGGTGCAAGTAAACGAAACATTTTCTTCCCCTGTTCTCATGACTATTGGACTCCTACAAGGTTCTGTCCTCGGCCACATGCTTTTCAATGCCTTCATCAGACTTACCATCCGCACTCCAGGCGGATTGCCTAATCTACGCCGAAGACCTGAAGCTGTGGATAGAGTTACCCAGTATGGAAGATGCTGACAGGTTACAATCAACGTTCGATCTGCCATATGATTGGTCAATTAAGTGGCAGTTGCCATTGAATCGTGAGAAATGTTCGGTTCTTCCAGTTGGTGCGTCTGACGCATTTGGAATCTACCATATTGGTGGTTCCTTGCTGAGAAATGCCATTCAGGAGAAGGATCTGCGAGTGGTACTTTCGCCTGACCTCAAATCCAATCAAGATACCAAGAAAAAGGTCGCTGCGGCTTACAAGATGTTTCACTTGTTGATATGGCTAGGAGCCGACCTCAGTGGCGTTCGTGCTGTGAGTTTGTTTGTCCCACCCCATCCCTCCCCCTCCAACCACGATCTCATTATTTAGCATTTTACAATTTTGCATAGTAAATTTTTTCCTGCTCCATAGTAGCTGGCAGGTAGGTTACCGGAACGATGCCCAACCGTTACCGGTAGCTCAGCTGGCTTGCACCTGTTACATGTTATTCCCTTTTCTTTTAGGTATTGCAGCGCAGTAGCTGAGGTGTTTCCCACCTCTAACTAACGTGTATAGTGTGTTTGTGTTTGTGTGTGTGTGTGTGTAGAGCCTTCTCTCGCCCGACCGCGGGGCTCTTCCGACACCTGCTTACTTCACATGTATGCCAGCTTCTCGAATACGGGATACCTGCCGCCTACCCTCTTACGAAATTCGATTGTGCTATGGTTGAGAAGTTTCAACGGCGTGGATCTAAATCCGTTCCTGAGCTACGGGACCTGTTCTGTTCTCTCCGACTCAAACAACAACCTCTATTCCCTGGATTACCGTCGTCATCGCGGAGATTTGATCTTCACTCGACGTATTCTGAGGAGAGTTGGGGAGGGAATTACAGGAATTCTTTCATCTCAACAGAGAGTTCGACAAGAAGCCACAGTTTGAAACTGCTCAAACCTAGGAGTCATCGATTGCGATCCGTCCTGACTTTATACACCCGCCTTCCGGAGTCCATCGTCGATGCCAAGACCGAGGAACGTTTCAAGCATTTGTTGGATTCTCACTTTAGTTTGCTGGGCTCTAGCAGTTTCCAATGCAGCTTCAGTGTTTCTCTGTGGGACCTTGTTCCACAATGACCCAGGCTAGCTCCGCAACGATGGGGAAGTGACGGAGCTGACAGAGGACCTTCCTTCTGCTCTCTGTTATCCGATGATTTTTCGCATCTTCCTTTTGCTTTCATGCGTTGCAACGTGGGAGGGTTGCTTACAAATTTCATTGTGTTCACCTTGTAGGTACAGGAAATAATTATCGGTGTATCTGTTCTTTAAAAATTTCTGGCTTCTTTGCGTTTCTGTCAGTCACCTTTTTTGTTACAAGTTACTCCCTCTTTTTAATGGTTGGTAACTCCGTTTGCTGTTTATTAACGATGTTTTTCGTCACTGTACTGAAGTCTGGTTATTTTTAAGCAACTTTCTACCTTACCGCGTTTGGTTGGTCGTTCTGCGCATTTAGTTCATTGGGATGTAGGAAACAAAGGGGAGACCCTTGCCAGCCTCTTCGCTTCCAATCCATTGCAGCAGTGATGCATGTAGTTGCGAGGCTGCAATCTTCTGGCGATCGTCGCCGGGTGGTCCTATCCACTCCGGAGGAACGCAACGCGCTGTTTCGGTTTGCTTTCAAACTCAAGGGTACTAATGTTAGTGTTCAGCCAGACCTCCCGTTAGTGGATGGGCTGAAGCTAAAAGATCCCATCATGGACCCCAAAACCAGGCGTGCGGTCGGTGAACAAGGTCTCCGGTTGGTGCGTTTTCGGGTGGTCAGCCGGCGGTTCTTTTCCGCTCTACCAGTGCTAGTCCTGGTAGCGCACAACCCAGGGTTGGGCATTACGAATGCCTTCAGATAGTGCTAAGCAATATGCGCAGCCTAAGGAATAACATGTGCGAGATAAATCTGCTTGTATATGGGTCTTGTTCCGATATACTCGCATTCAGTGAAACGGCTGTCTCAAGACATCACGGACGGTGAAGTACATCTGTCTGGCTACCCACTATTTAGATGTGATCGCTTCGTTGGCCGACAAGGCGGGGGTGTTGCACTTTATGTTCAAGTTCAATTGGGACCGGAACAGTAGGAAGATCACGTGTATTTTCCACTCTCGGAATCCTCTTTGAGCGACAGGGAATGCGGTGGATTGATATGCCAAGGCTGTTAGCTGTGAACTTGACATTTTGCGGACTTACGTGTTTCAGTCGGCAAACTTGTCGGAGCTCTGTCGGTAGTGGTTATCACTTCCTCGGCTCAACTTACAGTTGTAATTGTGTATGCCTAACGCCAGTTGTGACAAAATTACTGGCCTCGATTCTCGTTCGTCGCCTCACTGCAGAACGGGAATCTCGGATTAGAGAAGAGCAGGCCGGTTTTCGCCCAGGACGTGGCTGTATAGACCATATATTTACTTTGCGGCAGGTGCTAGAGCAGCGCCACGCATACCGCAGAGCGACAATAGCTGTGTTCCTCGATTTCAAGAGTGCGTTCGATTCAGTCGATCGATCGATTCTGTTCGAAATACTTGCGCGGAAAGGTGTTCCCACGAAATATGTGAACATCCTTCGTGCTCTATACTCGAACACTAGAGGCCGCGTCAGGGTCTATGGTGCGCTATCGGATAGCTTTTCGACTACAAGTGGCGTTCGACAGGGATGCCCGATTTCCCCGTTTTTGTTCAATTTCGTCGTGGATTCTATCATGGAGTGTTCCCTTGCGGAATCTCACGATGTAGGTGTTGAAGTGCTGCCTGGTGAACGGTTAGTTGATCTAGATTATGCGGACGATATCGTCTTGCTTTTCGACAATGTTGAGGCGGCACAATCAACCCTGAATAGCCTATCCAGAGTGGTCCCATTATTTGGTATGCACTTCGCACCTTCAAAGTGCAAAGTGTTGCTGCAGGACCACCAGCCACTCGATGACCCCTTGACGCTTGCTAACGAGGAACTCGAGGTGGTTGATCAATTCACTTATCTTGGCAGCTGCATCAGCAATGATGGGCGTATAGAAACTGACGTGAGCTCACGCATTGCAAAGGCCAGAGCTGCCTTCTTGAACCTGCGTCATCTTTGGCGACAGAAGGGAGTTTCCCTCCGTCTGAAAGGCCGTGTATACAAGGCCACAGTGAGGGCCGTTCTGCTCTACGGTAGTGAAACTTGGCCCCTTCGGTCTGAAGAGCTGAGGCGCCTTCAAGTCTTTGATCATCGTTGTTTGCGAAGCGTTGCTGGTGTCGGATGGCACCAGCGTGTCCGCAACGATGATGTGCGTAGGCGAGAACTAGGTAGTGGTAATCATGCTAGCTCCCTAGAACAACAGATAGCATTGCATAAGTTACGTTGGCTCGGGCACGTGCTACGCATGCCTGGTCACCGCTTACCTAGGAGGGCCTTGTTCAGTCTACCAGGTGTCGGATGGCGCAAGGCTCGAGGTGGACAGAAGTTGACTTGGCAGCGGGAAATGAAGTCACTGACGACCAAACTGGGTGCCGTTGGTCCGTCTCGCCTTCCGGGTTGGAGTCCACGTGACTCACCTTGTGCTTGGCTCGAGACTTTACAGGACATGGCTCGCAACCGACACCAGTGGCGCGTCTGCTGCCGTCTCCTAATCGGATTGTCTGTTTAAAGTGTGTTTGGTGCTGAGTTATCTGCGGGGTAATGGCTGATTATGACGCGGGGCAGTGAAAGCCGCAAGGAAGCTGTCTCGCCGATGCCGCCTTATCTTTGCACGATAGCCAGCTGTTTGTGACGGTATGTTGTCTACACAAGGTGTATTCGCCTTGACCCTGAATGTTTGCTTAGGGCATTAAGGTTTTCAGGTAAGTCCCCCTTCTCTCCCTCTTCTTATTCTTTATTTCATAGGTCCTCATGGTTGTATGGCAGCGAAGCATCAGTTCAAATGGCTGATGTACTGCTGTTGATGATGATGATGATGATGATGATGATGATGATGATGATGATGATGATGATGATGATGATGATGATGATGATGATGATGATGATGATGATGATGATGATGATGATGATGATGATGATGATGATGATGATGATGATGATGATGATGATGATGATGATGATGATGATGATGATGATGATGATGATGATGATGATGATGATGATGATGATGATGATGATGATGATGATGATGATGATGATGATGATGATGATGATGATGATGATGATGATGATGATGATGATGATGATGATGATGATGATGATGATGATGATGATGATGATGATGATGATGATGATGATGATGATGATGATGATGATGATGATGATGATGATGATGATGATGATGATGATGATGATGATGATGATGATGATGATGATGATGATGATGATGATGATGATGATGATGATGATGATGATGATGATGATGATGATGATGATGATGATGATGATGATGATGATGATGATGATGATGATGATGATGATGATGATGATGTAATTGTGCATAGAAGCGCTGGGAGTGCGTCCAAAGAGGTGTTTGACTTCATTCGCTCCCAATCCGCAAACAGGTGTTTGGTACTGAGTGACTTCAATCTACCGGAAGTTTGCTGGGCAGATCTTTCTTGCAACTCGGCGGAAGGCACTTTCGGTGCAGATCTTCTTGAGCTTACGCTACAAGTACCGTTGCGTCAGGTCGTGGACCTCCCAACTAGATACATGGACGCCCAAGTACCGCCTAGTTTTTGCCAAGTCACTAGACTTCGTAGATGACATCACTTACGGCTCTCCCTTAGGTCCCAGTGATCATGTCTGTTTATCATTCAGCTGTGCTCTGCCCAGGCGTCACCAGAGCATCGCTGAGCCATATCCAAACATGGCGTGCTATCAGGCAATGCCTATCAAGGCTTCTGGGTTACGTTGCGAAATCTCGGTGATCGATACGGTTCAGGCAGCCTGGAATAAATGTAAGTCTTATCTCACAGAAGTGTCTGCTCCCTACATCCCGCTTGCGAGGAGAAAAGAGACGAGCACGGCCCCCGTGGATAGAGACCACTGCTAAGTACCTGCTCCAGAAGCGTACTAGATGCGAGAAAACCCACCGTGCGGCTCCATCAACTAGCACCTATGATAAGTACCGCGAGGCTAGAAATAGATGTAGACAACACTTGAGGAAAGATCGGCTGTTGTACGAAGAGCGATTGGCTGATGGGGCTTCGGATAATCCGAAGAAGTGCTTCGGTTATGTTACAAGGCGCTGGGGTTCTAATTCGGTAATTCCAACTTTGATATGGGCCGATGGAACTCATGCATATGCAGACTCTGACAAAGTTCGTGTACTTGTTGAGCAGTATACAAGGGCTTTTGTACGTGGGGCCGCGTTAATTAACGTTGAACTTCTTCCTAGACTCCATGAGGATTTTTATTGAGCTGAATTTACTGTGGTAAGAACGCAAATCCTTAGGCTGTTGCAAGAACTGAACCCTTCTAAAGCAGCCGGACCTCATTCATTTCATCCGAAACTTGTGCATGAGTTGGCGGCGGAACTAAGCGGACCGCTGACGATGGTATTTCAGAAGTCATTTAGCAGCTGTACATTATCTTCTGAATGGAAGCAGACTGTCATCTGTCTTATCTTCAAACATGGCGACAGGAGTCCGTCAGCCAATTATAGGCCAGTCAGTTTGACTAGTGTCGTGGTCACACTGCTTGTAAAGCTGGTAAGAGATTCGTTGGAAGGTCACCTGAATAAATTTAATCTACTCATAGTGCACAATACGGATTCCGGAAGGGTTTTTCGTGTCTGACTAATTTGTTGGTTGTTCGTGAAGCTTGGCCGAGGCAGTGGACATTGGCCACGTAGTGGATGTGCTTTCCGTCGACTTCTCGAAAACATTTGATAAGGTACCCCACTTGTGGCTATCACAAAATCTGAGCTCCTACGGCGTATCTGGCCGTACCCTTCACTGGGTATCTGCATTCTTTCAGGGAACAGAGCAGTGTGTATGCGTGGGTCGCAGCTTACCCTTTAGCCAAGCGGTGTTCCACGGGGCACCGTGCTTGAACCGAGGCTGTTCTCCATCTAAGTAAACAATCTCCCTGGAGAGCTTGGATTGTCATCGCTATTGTTTGCTGATGACCTTAAGCTGTGAAATGTAGATGTCCCTGGGGGTGCTGAGGTCATTCAGCATGCCCTGGACAGATTCTGGGACTGGTCTACTTTGTAGGTACTGCCCATTAATCAGGCTATGTGTTCCATCCTTCGTATAAAAGCAACTCTCCGACCGACGTATGTGCTCGGGGGGGGGGGGGGTCGAACTCCCCTTTGTCTCCAACCAGGTAGACCTAGGCGTCGTCCCTTCCTCGTCTTTGCATTCTGGTGACAACTAGAAGAAGGCCGCTAGTAGAGGTTTCAGAATGTCGTGGATACTACGCCGTTCTTTCGGGGTTTTAACTGCCGACATCTTCGTGAAGCTGTTCTCGGCCTTCGTTCCGCCACATCTTAAATACTACGTCCAGACTTGCTCGCCCTGCCTTGTTCGGGACAAAATGGAGCTTGAGAGGGTTTTGATAGTAGGTACCAAGTCCAGAGGTTATGGAGACAAACGTACCCCGAGCGTCGACTCAGCTTAGGTATGTATTCAATGCACTACCGATTGCTTCGAGGAGATATAATCCTTAGTTACCACATTTTGACAGGGGAGGTTGGACCGGACTTAGGCTGGCTATTTAGTCCGGCTAGGTTGCCTTATCTTCCCGGTCATCCCATGAAGCTACACAAGCTGCGTTCCGACCGGATCAGGGCAGAAACTCAGTTATCGCGTAGTTATCCAGTGCTGGAACTCGCTTCCAAAAAGTGTAATCAGTGGACCTATGGTTAAGGGTTCCGAGCGTCAGTTAGACGCTGTTGGGTGGCAACACGAAACCTTTCCCTTCTCCTGACCATATCTATTTTCCAACTTTGAGTTCATATTCTGTCATTCTCCTCGCTCTTTTGTGGTATTTTTCATTTAAATGATTTTCCTTCCTCTTCCATTTTCTTTCTACGTTTTCTTTACTTCATGCGACCTGCACAGCGAGGACTGCTAGTGCAGGGAATGTGGCAGTAATTGGTTGACCAGGGTATGGTTCGGGTGTTTCGTTTTATATCCATCAAGACCTCGTAGCACCTTATTATTTTCTGGCTCAACGATCCGCTCAAGAAGGAACACTCAAGGGGTTTTCCTATCGTTCCAGTCCCATCTGAATCAACAGTACCCTGCCGTACTTTACAGATGGCAATATAGCGGCCGTACTAAACTTTCCTGTACCTGCGCATCGACAATGTTCTCCGTTATGTTGTTCCGGTCATTCACGACTCGTGTAGATAAAGCAGCCTCGGAACAGGCCTGAAATGTCTTTTTTTGCACAACTTCTACTTGTGGCCTCGTGTCGGGCTGCCCACACTGAGCCAAAACTGGGAGAAATCGGGGTTTTGCACTGAGCTACAGGATTCTTTTTTATACTTTAAGAAACCACCCTCACTCCAACTGGAACCTAAAGGCCAGGAAACAGTCTGGCCTCTAACCATTGATTAATCTAGTAAAAGGGGTTCTGACGATGCGAAAAATATCACCAAACGTGGCTCAGTGAATTGTTGAAGCATTGGAACGTTGTGTTTAATGAGAATAAAGGTCCGTGCTTTACATTACCCATAGGCCAAGCAACCTTTTAGCGGGTTGAACTCGCGTGTTAGCCGTACCTTCATCGGGCTTATACGGCGTTTAATCAGAATTCGCGCCGGCTCAGTACATGATCTCCCACCACGACCTCAAACGGCTCTGGAAAGGAATTTCATAGAGGAGAAAAAAGGAAAGTAACTCCGTCAGTGTATGTGTCATAAGTGTTGAGAGTTGAAGAACAAGCAGCTGCGTCGGGTGGGGCTAGTATGGAATATGAAATGGAGTAGAAGGTATTTGTCTCAGAGGAGATCGCGGTGTAGTTCGGCAAGATGGCATTCCAGGTGGGTCTTAAAATCAGTCACAGTAGGAGCCGAGCCTAGGTCAGCAAATAGAGCCTTCCACGGTCGGCAGATTCGCCAAGCGAAGAAGTCTCCCCCGCAGTTCAACCGACTGTTGATATGTGAGCCTCAGTGGGTGACCACTTAGGTGAGATCACGATTAGTGCAGTGTGAGTAGGTGGTGGCACGGATGTCCAGTGTTGGATAAGATCGTAAATACACGTATCAAGTCGCCCTGGAGACCTCGGTACTTTAGCAAGTAGAGGCCCAGGCAATGAAGTCGTTGTGAATAATCTAGGTGTTTGAGATCTCGTACCAATTTTGTAGCTCGACGTTGTGAGGCTTCGAGTATACGTTGGTCCTTCAGCAACCAGCGGCTTCAAACCTGAATATCAAACTCCAAGTGGGGTCGAAGAAAAGCGTTGAGGAGGCGGACATTGCTATGGTCAATTTGACCGAGGGCTAGTTACAACAATCCCAACATGCGATTAGCAGCAGAAGCTGCTTTCCGGCAGGCAGCAGATACGGAAAGACTCGTCTGAGTTCCTTTCGTCTGACGAGACCTGGAGAATAGACGTTTCCAGGAAGTATATAAAAGAAGCAGAGGAGCAGGTAGAGAGGACGCGACATTTCAATGCATTAAATGAAAGCTTGTTTTCCAGGGACCACTGGTCCATCTGTAGTGCGCGAGCATCGTCCGAAGCGTTAATTGTGCGCCACAGCTTCGTGTCATCCGCATATAGCAGCAACGAAAACTGCACTTACATTGTGACGTCATCAATGTAGGCTAGGAAAAGGTCCGGTCCGAGTACAGACTCCTGTGGAACTTCGCTTGTCGCAAGGACGCGAGGGGACAACGCTCTATCGACGCGTATTTGGACGGTACGATTTTGGTGGTACTTCCGGATCCAGTCCATCAAGGCTCATGTTACGCCGTTTGTGTAGTAGGATGTTGTGGTCGACTTTGTCGAAGGCCTTAGCAAAATCTAAGAATAGGACATGCGTTTCTAGGCCAGAGTCAGCAGCAGTCGTCCAGCTATCCTTGGCAAGTAGCAGGTTACTCAGGCACGGTCGTTGCCGCCGGAAGCCGTGCTGGCAATCGGAGAGCAGTTTCTAGGCTTCCATGTGGTCCATTAAGATGTCTGCGATGATCGAATCCGTCACTTTGGAGATCTTAGAAAAGTGGGTTATCGGTTGGTAATTGACCGCATCCTTTACGAGTGCCGTCTTTGTAGATTGGTGTAATGGTATTTGCAATCATTGGGAACTTCGCCTTGTGAACGGCTCCGCTAGGAGTAAAGCTAGAGCTGTAGCGCACACTCGCAGGAGTCTTGGGTGGAAACCATCAGCACCAGGAGAGGCCGTTAGCCGCAGGGACATGAGTTTCGCCAGGACCTTCTCTGGAGTGAACTGAATAGTCGTCAGGGACGTTGAGGGTGAAACCGAAAAGGTACCATCCTTGTATGCACTGACTGAACGGAGAATATGGATGCGTACTGTCCGAACAGGACTTCTGCGGCCTCGTTCGCTCACTTTGTGAGTATATTTTTGGCCCAACTTGTGTCTATTTTCTCGGTCATTGGATCGACCACAATGGTATTGACCCACTTCACGAAAAGACGCAGGCGATCCCAGATTACCCAATGTCTTAGTCCCCCAAAAGTTTGCGTCGTTTCCTCGCGAAAGTCAACCAATACAATCGTTTCATTCCGGTGTGTTGTCGGCTACTTCAGCCTTTGACAGATTTACTAAAAGGCAAAGCCCGTAAGTTTGAGCCAACAGCAGAAGCAACTGTGGCATTCGATAAGAGCAAGCAGGCATTATCCAACGCCACCGCGCTTAGCCACATGTGAACCGAAATTGACGCACCTCCCGTTCTCAGGGCTGATGCATCACAAACTGCCGTTGGAGCCGTTTTACAGCAGCTGGTCAACAACCAACCTTAACTTTTGCCTTTTTCTGAAAAGCTTCAGTCTGCCCGAACCCGATACAGCACATTTGATAGCGAACTTCTGAGTAGTTGTCTTGCATTAAACACTTCTGACATCTGCTTGAAAGACGTGCCTACACTCTTCTTACAGATCACAAGCCGCTAGCCTTCGCCTTCCGCGGTTCCTCCGACCGATTTTCACCTCGTGAGACGTGTCACTTTGACTACATATCGCGATTTACTACATGCGTTCGTCACGTTGATGTCAATAACAACCCTGATGCCAGCGCATCGGTTTTCACCGTCTCTCAAGTCAAGGTATTAAACTCAAAGATATTGCAGCCCATCAAGAAGACGATCCTGAGTTCGCGGACTTGAGAGCAAACACTTCATTGAAACTCTCCGCTTTCCATTGTTAATTCCGACTCTAAAGTCTGTTGTGATGTATCTAGCGGAAAACCAAGACCTTTCGTTCCACAGCAGTTCCGGAGCATTATTTTTTTATTCACTTGTATGGCCTTTCTCACCCTGGCATTCGAGCCATTATCAAGTTAATCGCCAACCGCTACGTAGGGCACTATATGCGTTCCGACATCCAAAAGTTGGTGAAGCATTGTATCACTTGTCACTTCCAGGCTAATAGGTGACAACAGTTGGCACAAGTATCAAGCATTCGTTCTCCCAATTCGCGCTCTAGGGGGAGTACTGTAGTTTTTACAAATCTTTGCATCTTTCATTGTAACTCCCTGTTTTGTTTTCCGTCAGTATACATTTGTTTTAACTCACACTTCGAGTTTTGTCCGTCTCCTGGTTTCGGTGACGCTGTGCCGAATTGTATTGTTATGTTTGCTTCCCATCGGTCGTTGGATCTCCGTTTACGGATCAACGTTCCATTTCTCCGTTCGTGCCGTCAGACAGCTTCGCTGCTTTTCTCACTTGTTACCTGACTGTGAGTAATCGCACCACGCTCCTATTCGCCGTAAACCTTCGTGAGAGTTGGTATCCTGGTATGGTAATCTCCTTATCCACAATCTGAAGTCATATAGGTCTCAGTGAGAGACAACAGGTCTGGCTAGTGCTCAAAAATTAAAAGCTGAATCTCTTCAAGCTTGTTTTTGAGTCTGTGTACGTTAGCAAATACTACTCGCAATCCACTTTTCGATCTTAAGGGTTGGGTGGCATGAAACTTGACTTCCAGTAGGCTCTGTGCGTTTTCTGCTCTCCGCGAAAATTCACATGTAGATCGGTTTCGCTGTTCGCTCGGTGAGTCCGCAGTTCACTGATTTGTTTCACTTTGACTCGATCCCCTGATGAAAGGTCTTTCAACATAAAGAATGTTTCAATCTTCAGGCCCGAAGATGCGGCAACATTCTTCATCATCACGACACGATTTTTAGAGGGCTTGTTGAATTGATCGTCCGTTCTTCTACCAATGCCAAAAGCAGAGGCGATGTTAACGCCCTGCTCGCTTTCATTGAATTGGAGGAAGCCATTCGCTTCAGAAAGGCTTGCTCGTCTAGAATCCCTTTAGTCGATATCTCTATCAGATTCAGGAACATTCGTAATTACTAAGCAGTGATCATGAGGGGCCTGGTTTCCTCCTGAGATCCTCGACTTTTGTAGGCCCGGCATTTCTTCGATCGGTTTTTCTACTTGGTTAAATTCATCTAGAACTAGTTTCATTTGCCTTGATTTCACTTGTTTTCGAAGCTTTCTTCCTCATCGTCTCCTTTGCAGCCGAGTTCATGCGAGATGCTTTCGCAGCGTCCATGCTCGCCGTGGCTGCATAAGTCTTTATCTTGTTTTCATTTGTAGCCTTTTTAATCCTTATCCAGTAAGTGTTCCAGTCAATGAATTGGAAGAGACTCAGCTTCGACTTTGCGCTTTAAGTTGGGCAAAACCGTGAGGTAGCCAATCGATGATATAGCATAAATACACGAAGAAATTGACTGAGATACTTGGTTGGACTGGTGCGTGCCGTCTTCGTGGATGGGGTCCCCGGGATCATCCACACCAGTGGTGTGGGACTATCAGTTTCCAACTGGCACTGCTGCGCTGTCATTGGCGCTCTTGCATTAGGCTTCTTGCACCTAACTGTTAACTGTCATTCCATTACGAGTTGTTTAACGTACTTCTTGGTTCCATTTTCTTTGTGTCTTGTTTGCGTGCAGCCTCATCTTTTACCTTGTTGTCTATTACTACTCTGGCGAGTAGATAGTGAGAGTGATTATGATACTATTCTGGCGACCTGATTCGTAACAACTGAAACTACCGCATTTTGGTACCCGGGTCGTAGTTGTTCCACTTGACTGAACCTAACTAAGAACAAATAATGATGCTCGTCTATCTCTCGCGAAGACTAACTTCTGACACAGCACCCGCAGAAGAATGACATGACGCCCACCATCCATGAACCCATATCGATCATATCGCGATCGGTTTCCATTGGCCATCGAGACGAGACTCGACCTTAACGGGGTGCGATGATCTGTGTTCCTCAGCAATCCATTGTGCTATGTTGGGTAGTTCTTTTCGCACCTTCAGAGCCACCCATATCAGATCGGTCAGTGGTTAGAGGACAGCCCAACTTAATCTCCTGGCCCTCCACCTTGGAGGTTGGAGTGAGGCTGGCTCCTTACTCTATAAAACAAACTAGGCCAGTGCTGAAATCCCGCTGCCTTGCGGTCAGGTTATCGAACCAAAGGTTTTGGTTATGAACCCTAATCGTTCTGTCAAGGACTTGACAACGTTACAGTATCCTGTCCACGCAATATATTGAACTTCAAACATTTTTCTTGATACTCTAGCCGTCGCAGAGGATTGTTGACGGCGCCATATTTGCTGCGCATTTTCATCCTCATCGTCCCTCTTCAACTTCATTTGTATCCACTCTATTTTCAGCCAATTTTTGACCCTCCCTCGTCTTGCTTCCATGGTCGCTTCCCCGTCCGCACGAGTGACCAAAAAGTGTCCGCTGGAGTGACCGTCGGAGCTCCTTGAGAGACCAATTTTTGGGCCCCCGGCCGTCCTAATTGGACATTTTTGGTCACTCAGAATGTCATTTTCAGACGCACCCTTATCATATACCGTAAATGGATTTTTTGGTTTCATATACCGCCAACACCAAATGGAAATCGATTTCCAACTTGTAATTACGTGGTACTATACTCGTTAGGCCAAACCGAATATGTTTTTGGTTAACTAAAAGTCGTCCAAAGTGTCCGGTTGGGACGGCCAGGGTCACAAAAATTAGTCACCCAGGGCACTCAAACTGTCACTCGCGCTGACTGAAACCACGATTTTACTGAAAAGTAAAGCCTTTTACGCACAGAACGGTAGTGCCAAAATCGCATAATCTTATTTAACAGCATATCAGGACATCATACCGTTTATCTTCATATTTACTTTTTGCTTCCGTATGTGACCAAAAACGCCCAAATGGGACAGCTGGTCGTCCATCTGTGTTGACAGAGTTGTCTTCTAGTTTCGACTCACGCAATTGCAGGGCGTCGCTCCAGTCCAGTCAACAAGTCCAAGTTCAGACAAATGGACATCAGTTCAACCTTTCTCTTTGGAGCCCCTGATCCTCGCTAAGACTGCTATGCCTCAACCTTCACACTATTGCAGATTGACCAACAGGCAGCATTTGCCCAAACACTAAGAGGCCCTATCGATCGATATCCGCTGCTTATCGGATACTCGCCTGCAAGATTCGAGTTCGGCGATTATCCTCTGATCCCCCACATGTGACATTGGTGGCACTTTCTCATTGCGTTTATCTGGAAATCACACAACTCGAAATACTGGTCAAGCCGATGTGGACATTGCTCTAAGTCCCCGGGCCAAAGCTGCCATGGCTGGCTGGATCCCAATCAACAGCCGGATGTGCGCTGTCAGATTGGCTGTCTCGTTCAAAGGCTCGAAGTCGCACGGGCACAATTGGCACCTGTTTGTCATTGCGGCGTACGCCCCACAAACCGTAGCACTGACGCGGTAAAAGATGAGGTATGTTACCAACTGAGCGAGCTCATTCGTTACAAGAAAAGTACGGATACTGTAATGTTTGCTGGTGATCTGAACGCCCACGTTAAAAAAACTGTGTACTGATGAGCTGCGTCTGGGCCACAAACACGGTTTAGGCATCCGTAACGATAACGGTGAGCGGTTGCTACATCTGTGTGAAGATGCTCGTGTACTTCTCGCGAGCATTAATTTCCGACACCACATCCGCCGTAAGGTGACATGGCGCCCATCAGATTCGGATCAGTCATGGACGCAAATCATCCACATCGGGATCAGTTACCGCTGGAGAGACTGTCCATAACTAGCTCAACTTAGAACTCTAGCGTAGACTCTTAGAGTTCGCTTCGGTAGGCGCCAGCGACGACGCTGTGAACGCATGCATACTAAACTGGAGAGAGCCAGACGTATTCACGGAGTATCGAAGTACGCTAGCATCCTGAAGGGCAGAGTATACAATGCGACCGTCCGATCAACCTCCTATACAGTTGTGAAACCTGACCCATCAGATGCACAGACATAAAGAGGCTAGCTACCTTCGATCGTCGCTGTCTTCGCAGCTTAGATCATGTCTAGTGAGAGCACCGCGAGTTCAATGAATGTGGTCGCTGTCGCATTTATGGTGCAGGAAGAGCGGGTGAACCGCTCAGCATCATTATATCACGCACCATACTCTGATGGCTGGGCAACTTCTTGGGCATGCCGACTCCCGCGACTTGCGTTGTTTGCGCGCCGGGGGTGTAGGTGGAAGAAGAGAAGAGGCCAAGCGGTAACTTGGTCAAGGGAAATGAAAACCCTCACTTCGAGTTTGGCCTCGGTTAATGTCTCCCAACTGCCGAGCTGGGGACGGAAGGACTATGAACATGTTTGGTTGGGTACACTTACTGATATGGTGAAGAGCCGCCCCCAATGGCGTTATTTGTCCACTTGACGAATGTGCACTTGGCAGGCACACAACACATAGTTGACTACAACAAAAAGGGGAAGAACAGGTAGCCGGTGGGTAGGTCAAGAATGTTTATGCGCTGTGTGGACAGAAATCTTCCCGGTTGCGATCTCGTACCAAATGCATTTTATGATATTTGACATCATATTACTTGCTTTTTGACCTTTTTTGTAGTCTTTAATTTTTAGTATTTTATCTTTTATATTGCGGCACATTGGATGGGGTGTTTCTGATTCTCAGCTAGCTCGTATTGATGACTGTCAACTGTTTTATTTTTTCCACATCTTTATGAATTCCACCGTGGTGTTATCTTGTAGAATCATAAAATGCAAGTATTACTTTTCTGTATGACGGCGATCCATTTGATTTAGGTTGTAAGAACACCACCTGCTATCCAACAACTGCCAATAGGCTTACAAACCAAGGATAAGTCTTACACAATGGTTCCATTCTTTGATACGTATGCACTTCGAGGTACGGCGGTAGTGCAGGACTAGTGGCCATTCGATAGCTGGCCGGTGGCCGGGTGGTTCAGGCTTCTGGCCTGTACTTCATAAATCCATTCAGTTTCACTTTACTTGCCCCACCTCTCAGTCATTACATCCGAGTTTGTTGGTAACAACTGTTTTTCCTCCTTCAGCCAGACTCAGTGATGAAACGGAGCAAGCGTTTTATTTCATCACGTTCCCCTTCTTCGTCGACACCGGCCTATGCTCGCCACGGAGTGGGACACTCCCCGTTTCGAGACTCAGACACTGATACTGACCATTCGGGCTTTCATACTTCCCCATTGCTGTCGAAAAATGGTCTGTCCAGTATTCCTTACAACTCCCTGGAAGTGGAAACTCATCCAGCCACAAAGAGTGTTGGGCTTTCTGATAGTGTACACACGTTCGGCAGCCATGAAACTCCTTCACCAGATGGACGTCTTTTTGGTATCGATCTGTCAGATCGATCGATTGGCAAGGGACAATTAAGTGACCATCTTCAACACAGTCTGTTATATGCCCGTCGTATGGAGCAACGGGCTGCGCATTTGTCAGCTCGACTGAATCAATCTGCAAATCTTTCTATGAGCCCTCGTTTGCTGTTCAGCCCCGATCCGAACGCTTCTGCCCTCGACTCAGCTACTGAGCAGCGTCGTCGCTTGTCCGTCGTCGATGATTTGCACATGCAATCTTATCTTAGCATTAGCCAGCAAACTGCATCCACTGTTGAACGCTACGCTCGTTTGGCCGAGATTAGTCCAGACTTGCTGAACAAACCCACGCTCAATCGCTTCACAACTCGTTTTGTCCCAGGCGAAAAGTCAACTGAAGAGAAGCCAGCCGGAATTAATCTGGTTTTCAACTGTATGAAGTGAGTTTGATCTTTATACTCACCTTCGTTTAGTCTTGCAGGATCGTTTTCAAGCGTCACTGACATCGCTCGTACCCGATTGGCTGTGGTATACAAGGCGAAGCACCGATTAAGTGGGGTCCTTTATTGCTTAAAGCGATCACGATGCGATTTCGAACACGATCGCCCCTCTGGCAGGTGAGCGCTGTTATTTCCACCAGGGAGTTGGTGTCTCTCTCTTTTTACCACTTGCGCCATATTGTTCGATGTTAGCCACATCGATCGCCGTTGCTCATCTAAACATCGTTTGAACGCTCACACTGCTGATTGCCTCTGCCTTTCCCTTACTTGCGGTATGGTCGCTTTGTTGCGTTCAACTGAAATAGACATACGTTAACCAACTACTTAATCTCATGTATATAGTTTCATCTTAGCGACCGTTGAATTATTGAATGTTTGGATATCCACCGCAGGTTCATGCCTGATCTCTCATATGTGTCGGTGAAACAATGCACTTCTTCCTTGTATGAACTATACTGCCTGAGAAGTTCTTCAGTCATTTATCACTCTAGTACACTGGACGTCTTCTCTTCCCACTACACTTGCAGTTACAGTTTCCATTCAGGCTCCATACTCCGTCGCCTACAGGCGCATTGTTGTCACTGCGTAGCGGTAAACATGTAGGTATCGATGGTACTTATTACAATACGCAACCGTACCAAACTTCGTTTCCTCTCTCCCCATGGGCGTACTGTCACTTCATATTTGCATTTACAGTGATCTACTCGGTCTCAAGCCGATGAAGATGATGCTTCAGTCTAAGTTAATGGTACTGCTTACCTTGGAAAACTTGTGCTAATTCCGAAGGAGGCTGCCTACAGAAATTCTGTTAAAGGCAACGAGTATACGGCCGCGGGTGGCTGACGACGCATTGGCGAGGGCCAGATTGGTAGATGTTCCACTCATACAGTTCTGTGAAGGGATTGATCTAATGGCGATCTCAGCATCCGACGGAACACGACTAAATACGTGAGACCATCAGGACCCAGACAGCCGCGAGTAGTCGTATAACCCAACCGAACTTTAAAAGCCAACGACCCCAAAACCCGGCTAGTGGCCGTCACCTCAACTGTCGGCACCATCTCCATTCTTAGTTCAACATCCTGCTTGTATACTAATGCATAAAGCCTTATTCAATCAATCAACAACAGCAGTACATCAGCCACTTAGACTGATGCTTCGCTGCCATACAACCATGATGACCTATGGAATAAAAGGTAACAAGCGAGTAATGGGACTTATCGGAAAACCGTACGCCCTAAGCCAACATTCAAGATCAAGGCAACTACTCCTTTTCAGCATACCGCCGCAAACAACTGGCTAACGTGCAAAGCTAAGACAGCATCGGTGAGGCAGCTTCTTTACGACTTTCACTGCCCGGGTCATAATCACCCATTACCCCGCAGATAACTCAGCACCAAACACACGTTAAACAGGCAATCCGATTAGAAGACGGCAGCAGACGCGCCACTGGTGTCGACTGCGAACCATGCCCTGTAACGTCTCGAGCCCAGCATAAGGTGGGTAACGTGGACTCCAACCTGGAAGGCGAGACGGGCCCACGGCACCAACTTCGGTCATCAGTGACTTCATTTAACGCTGTCAAGTCAACTTTTGTCTACTTCGAGTCTTGCACCACCCTACACCTGTCAGACTAAACAAGGCCCTCCTAGGTAAACGGTGACCGGGCATACGTAGTACGTGCCCAAGCCACCGCAACTTATTCAGTGCTATTTGTTGTTCTAAGGAACTAGCTTGGGTATCACTGCGTAGTACTCGCCTACGCACATCATCGTTGTCAGCACACTGTTGCCACCCGGCACCAGCAATGTTCCGCAGACAGTAATGATGGAAGACTTGATGGTGCCTCAAGCCTTCATACCAAAGGAGTCAAGCCTTACTTCGACAGAGCAGGACTGCCCTCACGATGGCCTTGTAAAGACGACCTTTCGCACACAGGGGAACTCCCTTCTGTTGCCAAAGCTGCCGCAGGTTTAAATAAGCAGTTCCGGTCTTTGCAATACGTGAACTGACTTCAGTTTCTATGCGCCTGTCGTTGCTGATTCAGCTCCCAAGATAAGTGAATTGATCAACCACCTCGAGTTCCTCGTTATCAAGAGTCAAGGGGTCATCAAGTAGCTGGTGGTTCTGCAGCAACACTTTGCACTTTGAATGTGCGAAGCCCATACCAAATAATAGGACCATCTATAGAGGCTATTCAGGGTTGATTGTGCTGCTGCAACCTCGTTAAAAAGCAAGACGATATCGTCCGCATAACCAAGATCAACTTGCCTTTCACCAGGAAAGACCTCGGCGTTTACATCCTGAGATTCCTTAAGAGAACACTCCATGATGGAGTCCAGGACAAAATTGAACAGAAATGGGAAAATCGGACAACCCTGCGGAACGCCACTTATTGTTGAAAAGCTATCCGATAGGTCACCGTAGACCCTGACGCGGCCTGTAGTGTTCGAGTACAGAGCACTTAAGATGTTCACATGTTTCGTGGGAACAGAATGTATCGATCGACTGAAACGAATGCACTCTAGAAGTCGAGGAATACAGCTATTGTCGGTCTGCGGTATGCATGGCGCTGCTCTAGCACCTGCCACAAAGTGAATGTAGGATCTATACAGCAACACCCTGGGCGGAAACTTACTTACTCTTCCCTAATCCGAGATTCCTGTTCCTTAGGGAGGCGACGAACGAGAATTGTGGCCAGTAATTTTGTCACAACTGACATTAGACTATTACCGCTGTGATTAGCACAGTCGGTACGACTGCCCTTCTTGTGTATTGCCACTATAATCGATTCACTCCAGTTAGTCAGGACACTTTCTTCCAGATATGTTCGAACAGGGTGATCAGTGTTTTGCAGAGAATCTCATTTCCATCTTTGAATAGTGTAGGGGAGGGGGGAATTTGTGTCAGCGGCACTAAAACCTTTGTGGGCTGTGATCGCTTTTCCGACGTCGGCTTCCGATGGAGACTCTAAACTAATTGTCCATGGCTCATCCTGCATCACTTGAGTAGGATGAGGTCCGGAAGCAGGTGGCAAGCCGAACTGATCTTAAAAATGTTTCATCCAACGAGCCATACGGCGCTGCTTATTGTGAATCAGTGTATCCGTTCTGTCTCTGCTTGTTTCACTGATACCTGGTTACCTGTGGGCGATGGTGCGGATCAGTTGGAAGAGCTTGTGGTAATTGCCTACTGCTCCCGCCTTCTCCATTTCTTGAGCCCAACTGGTCCACCAGGCTTTCTTATCAGCGCGCAGGCTCCGCTTTAGTTCGCGCCTAATGGTCCGTCTGGTCACATTGTGCTCAGAATCAGCCGGGAGTTTTCTTCTGGATTCCAACAGGTTCACCAATCAGATATCCAGTGACTGGCACGTCTTTATTGGTATGCTGGTCGAACTCCGCCATCGTCAAACATCAAATCCTCGAAACATAATGATCACCGAAACGTGGCTGAACTGTGAGATTATCGATGTTGTGGTCGCTGTAACCGGTAAGTCACTTCTCTGGAACGACAACGGGTAGCGGAGTGGAGTGATCATTTATTACAACACACACCTTCGCTGTGAACTTATCTATGATCCCTAAACGCGCGTCACTGGTCTCCCTTGATGCAAGCTGTGGTTGAGGAACAGCAACACATGCCTTGGGTCCGTTGTTTACCGACGATCCAAATTCACTCCGCAAATGGACCATAAATCAATATCGGCCTTTTATGTTGTGACAAATCAAATATAGCCATATCCTCATTACAGGAGACATCAATATTTATGATCTGGAAACTCCAGTAATTGATTGCGAACAGTTTAAAACGTATCAACAAGAGCTGGTCTCTAGCACACCCCTCTACAACCACATCACCTCTTCCGCCGAATTCAAAACCACGAATAAGCCATAAATGCGAGATATAGTGCTCACTGGCGAGCAGCTCATGATTGATGGGGTATATGTGTGCAGTCCTCAGTGTCAAAGCGATAAAGTGGCTCTACGCCGAATACCCCGAAGCAGAGTCCGAGAGAATGCCATACATTACGCACTACCGCGTATTGCACGCATTCGTTGAAAACACTAGTTGAACATTCATGACTGAGTGCATTCCAGAAATAGCCTGGGAAATATTCATAAAAGCCTTCACGTCACTAGTCGCAAAAGCAACAGAGCCATAAACTTCCAATCACCCCTTAAAACCAAAATACATTTTGCGAAGCCGAACCTGAAAATATCTCGTCTTGGGGATCGAGCATAGCTCGTTTGCAAAAGCAATCCCAGTCCAGAAAATTGGGCATCATATGTATTTCAACACAGTACTCTCTGCAGTTGCTTCGTGAGGACAAGGTAACACACCAGCTTGAGGTAGCGAAACGATACTATTCGAATCACAGGCTTTTATGCAAACGCGTAAATACACTCCGTAAAATACAGTGCGGAATCCCACCACTAACTACGGTCAGTAGCTATACACATAAAACGAGAGAGGCAGCCAACGCCTTACGGGCTCAGTAGTCACCTACACTCCAAGGAGTACAAGCCTCGAACACTATTCCTACTTCTGCCACTCCACCATCAGTTTTATTCATCATCACACTCACTGCAGATGCGGTGTGAAAAAGCTACTATGCTTGCGTACACACAGCTCTCCTGCAGCTGATAGCGTTCACCCCAGAGCACTGCAAGTAGCAGCCATGCACCTAGACGAACCACTAGCTGAATTGTTTCAACGTTCTCCAAACGAGAACGTAGTTCCGTCAAAGTGAAAGCGAAGTTTTATCTGCCTTATTCACAAGAGAGGAAGTTGATTTGAGCCTGCCAATTACCGCCCGATAACGCTTCCCTCTGTATTCACCAAAGTCATGGAAACGATCATCGCAGGCGCACTGATGGTCTAGCTGAAAAACTACGGTCTCATTGCATCAGAGCAGAACGGCGTTCATCAACATCGATCATGTACCACAAATCTACTGATAGCACGTGACAATTGGACCGAAACAGTCGATGAAGAAACAGGAACGCCTGTTATATGCTTCGTCTTTTCGAAAGCGTTCGATCACTTGGATCATCGAATCCTGCTTCACATACTTCAGTACTACGGCATCCGGGATCCAGTATTAGGATAGATCGGTAGCTTTCTCCGTGAACGGCAACTGGAGGCTAGAGTCCGAACATCTTCCTCCAACCCGATTTGAGCATAGTGCGGTGTACCGCAGGGTTCAGTTCTTGGGCGTCACCTGTTCTTAGTTTTTATTTACGATCTAGCGATAGTTATCACCTCAAAGTTTTTACTCTTCGCTAACCCCGTTAAGCTTTGTCTGGCGATCAAGAGAATGGACGACCACTAGGTTCTTCAACGCGACCTCGATGAGGAATGCACTGCCACTCGATGTGGACAAGTGCCGCGTTGTTCACGTCCGCCATCGACACACTTATGTCTACAAGTTTGGGGCGCACGATCTGCAGACAAGCTCACAAGAACGTGACTTCAATGTACTGGTGCAGGACGCCATCGTTTGTTCCAAGCCGTCTGAATCCGCATCAAAAAGATGTTATCAGCATGGTGATCTCTTACGGAGGGCACTCGGAAGTTTAGATTCATCGATCTTTTCTCTTATACTCAATGCCTACCCGCGTCCCCACGAATACGCTATCCAAGCCTAGCAGCCTTGGTTGAAGCATGATCTCGCAGCCTTGGATACTCCACCACGTCGAGCAACCAAAAATGTCAAGGGTTTATGCAACCTTATGTACTAGCACCGACTGAAGACACTCGGAGTGTTGAGTGGACTCTACCAGCAGCCACGTGGAGACCTCATACTAGTATACCAAATACCGTCTAGATTGTCTGCCTCCGGGTCTACAAACTCCGGGACGCTCTCTCAAACTCACTTGTTTGTGCCACAACCTTAGCCATTTTCAAAAAAAACGATTGGATGTCCCATTGAGCTCCCTACACTATATTACATGTACGGCTATTCTATACCATTTCAAAGTCATGTAAGGCCATTGCGGAATCAATTTAGGCCGTAAACATTTCGAATTGCGTCGTTACCATTTTCAAGTTGGTCCATTCCACACGTCGACCGACTTGTAGAATGGACCAACTTGAAAATATTAGCGGCACAATTCGAAATCTATGCTGCCTAAATTGATTCCGCTATGGCCTAACATGACTCGGAGATGGTATAGATATATTCAGGCTAACTATCCCCTTTTCAATTTTGACCCACAGTGAAATACGTACATCTGTGCGAATGGGGGAGCAGTCAACGTTATTTGCAATGAGCATTAACCATAACAACTTGTTAGCTTGCAAATTATGTGTAGACCAACCACCGGTCCCCATGTCTAGTGACTTAAGTTGCTGGTTAGTTGGCGTCAGCCTCTAGCGGTCATGCGTTCGATCCTTAGTAGGAGACCGATGGATGCGCACCACTGACTAGTCTCAATAGGGCGAAAGGCGTGTCTGGAGGTTTTTCGGATTGTGGATTGTGCTATGTAGTTTGTGAGCTGCTGGAATGAATACATTAAAACATGTTATTTCATTTTGCCTGATACTATTTCACTCCTACAACCCTCCTTATGTACACCATTACTCTATCGCTTCATCGATACATATTTTATTTAGTCCACTTATGTAGTAATCAGATATCAATTTCTTCTATTACCAACCTAGGGGACATGTTTAGCTTGTGCTTTTCTTTCCCCATCATAAACCATTGTTTTATTGTTCATTCTTGAATTGTGATTCACCACACTGTCACTCCTTTTCATCTCACAGCTCATCCTCCGAAATGTTAAATGAAGTTCAAGCACTCTCCCTACTTCAGCACCCGAATATAATTCGTTACTACGGTTCGTGGTATGAGGCGGAATCGGTTTACATCCAGCTTGAGTTTTGTCTTGGTGGCAGTCTGTTCCAGTTTCTGCATCCTGATCGGCAGCTGGACACCTCGGATACGGTACCTCGGGCCACATCTTTGGAATTGCTTAACGGGTATGCTGACGACTCGTCTCCTGTAGATATGCGGCGGAACGTGTTGTCTGAGAAGTTTTTGTACATTTTGTTTGCTCATGTGCTGAGCGCTCTTCACTATATGCATACCAGTTGGTGTATGGTCCACGGGGATGTGAAACCTAGCAACATATTGATTCAGCTTACTCGACCAGAGGCGTACTTAGCCTCTACTAAGGATTCTGTCGAAGCGGAGGCCATGAGCTATTGTCACAAGGTAAGTTTATTGGTTGAACTCTCTATGAAAGCATGCTTTAATAATCTCACCTACGCACAATTTGTTTCTTTGTATTCCCCAATAGATGCATTGATACTCTTGTCAACCGCTACCTGTTTTCATATTTTATCACAAGATTATCATTATTGCGCAATGTGCCCTGAGCACAGTAACTGAACTGGTTCTGGCTAAACACTGCGGAGGATAATCTTGTCGCTGACGAAAGTGTAACACCAGTAGGCGCAAACGCCCATTTGGGACTCCCATAAGACATATAAACCATCTATGCATCTGTTCTTACCTTTAACAACGGTCTCATCGATTAGCCTACTCACGGATTAGGTCTGTATTCGCCGCACTATCGGTTAACATATACAGTCGACTTATACAATAAGATATGTTAGCTTTTTTTGTTATCAACTGAGCAATCGCATTATTGCATCCTAACCTGATAGCTGATCGTCCTTGCATGCAGCTACTGCCACTGTGAATGGGAGCAGAGCAAACGTGCCTAAACTTTAGTTGCCCGTCTACACCATGTTCGCTATGACCTATTGTTGTCACTTCATCAGACTGCTTCCTGTACGCATCGTCGAGGCTCCTATAACCTCTCAGATACTCAAGCATCCATGGAAGCGATATGACAAACTCCTGGGTTTATGGTAGTGTGCGGCGCCACAGTGCCGTTGATGTTGCTCTGTGCTTTAGAGGAAGGACAACCGCAGGCTGAAGAATGTAGTGGACTGGCATTATTCTTTGACCACAATCATTTACCTACACGGCACCGCTCTTATGTGATAGAACATTGAGTGCACGTTGCCGAGGTCCTCCCGTTGGCCTCCCGCATGACCGCATCCTCTTCTGAACCTGGAACTTATCTGGGTTGCCCTTTTAATCCACCCTCCATAGCCACTTCGTCTTGGGATCATGAAAGACTATATCTGGTAAACAAGTACATTCCTATGGTACTTTGATGATAGCAATTTCCTAAGCTCGAACCCAACTCCCAGACAAACTCAGCTGCTTAGTCCGACTCAGGACGCTGCACGTTTTAACACCTCCGGAGTTCTTTTTACTAGTGCATTTCCAGACCGACGTCTTCACTTTAGTTGTCTCAGAACAACCACCAGAAATGGTTGATCGGTCCATCCATCCCTGTGGTTTTATCATTTTTTGTGATCAAACCACTGCCTAGGCTACTGGGTTCAATAGGGTATGTGTTTTTTCCAACTTTACGGCATCCTCGAGGGCTGTGCGATGCCGACTTGTTAGTTACTGATGGCGTGTGCAACATTCCAGTGTATATATTACACATTAAAGCCGTTATGCTTTATCTTTGTACAATATCCAGCTGTTTTTGACGGTATGCTATTGACAATGTGTAGGCGTCTTGATCCTGAATGTTTGCTCAGAACGTTAAGATTTTATCGCGAGGCCCCCCTTCGCTCCCACTTGTCACTCTTTATTCTTTAGGTCATGGCGGTTGTGCGGTACCAAGGCATCTGTCCCGATAGCTACTGTTAACGGTGATGGAACTGCCACCACATGTACGCTCACGATGCGTTACGCGCAACCGGTTAAGATGTTCGTATGGCACAGAACATTTACCCTCGTACCTTTGATGCTAACCGGAGTGTATATACTATTGTGTTCAGAAATAAACCGAACTATTGAAATAGTGCGACAACTGGCAAAGGAAGCACGCTGCGATTACTGAGGACACGCTAACGTTCAGAGCAAGTGCGGCAAATGGCAGTTATTGCCTGAGCAAGCCTCTACGCGCGCTCAGTAGTCTCAGTGCACTCACTTCGCCGGTCGGCGCGCTATTACAAAACTGTTTTTTCTGAACGCTGTACCATTCTCGTCTTTTTGCGAATCGCCTGGATTAACTCTGATTTTATGCGGTTTCTGCAATCAGCTGTCGCTCTTTTAATAAAGCGGATCAGTTATGTATGCCCACTGCTCCTACGTGCTAATGCCTTTCTTGACATTCTAACCTGAGAAACTTAGTCTACATTTCTATTAAAGTCATAACGTCGTTCTTTCTCGCATTACTCCTATTAGAAGTATTATGGGAACCCCCATGTTCCCATAAAGCTCTTCTAGCTGACCTGAAAGCTTCTACTTTCTTTGAACTTTACACTACTCATAAACATCCTCCATTAATGGAAACATTATAGTATTGCTCATCCCAACACTGGCACCCCAAGACCGCGGTTTCGTCCTGGTTTGTACTCATCATGTGGAGATGGCCTTAGTTGGGCTGGAACTCAGAGCCTAGTGGCTCATGGTTGACGCCATAAGCACTATGCCACTGAGATCCGCGAGCAACGCTTGGTCCAGCGGAAACGAATGCAAAGTTGGGCTTGGAGAATCCTCTGGTGGTTGGGTTGCTACAAGCAACCTCTATTGAGACCTCGGTCCATTTGAGGTGGACCTCGGTCATTCCGATCACAAGGACTGTAACTAAAATGAAAACATTTCCGCTGGACCAAGCGTTGCTCGCGGATCTCAGTGGCATAGTGCTTATGGCGTCAACCATGAGCCACTAGGCTCTGAGTTCCAGCCCAACTCAGGCTATCTCCACTTGATGAGTACAAACCAGGACGAAACCGCGGTCTTGGGGTGCCAGTGTTGGGATGAGCAACACTATAATGTTTCCATTTTACTTACGGTCCTTGTGATCGGAATGACCGAGGTCCACCGCTCTCGACTGTTTAATCGTGCGATCCTGTGACACTGCCTAGTCGTGAAAAGGAGTGCCTGAATAACTTCCTACTATTCTGAAGTCTTACCTGTTTTCTTGAGGCCGGGTCAGAGTCTACGGGAAGTTGTCTGAGTTCCCCACAAGTTGAGTCCGCCAGGGTTCTCTTATATCTCCTTTCCTCTTCACTTTTGTGATCAAAATTATTATGAATGACTCAGTTCTTCCAGAATTTTCTGGAGTGGATACTATGCCAGGTGACTTACTGATAAGCCTTGGGTCCAACACAGTGACTGCAAACACTATTGGATGGTCTGGTGCGTAGCGCTGTGCGATTTAGTATACACATTGCACCTTCAAAATGTAAGGTATTGTTACAGGACTGGACCACCACTAGTTTTGGCTATCAGCGAAAAATGCACCAGCAGTACCGACGCTTCGCTGCCGCACAACCACCACCAGTAGTCGCGCGAGCGCTAAGGATACTGCGAGGGTGGTCCGGTCCCCTATGCAGGCTCGAACTCATGACATCCGGGTTGCGATGCTTACGCCCTGTCCTTTCGGTTTCTGCCCGAAATTGGATCGATTCCTTACTTAGTAGCTGTGTCACCTCTGGTGGTCACATCACTTAGGCGGTTATTTCGCGTATTAGCAAGGCCAGTGGGGCTTTCCAAACGCTGAAGGGTAGGGTGTATAGCGCTGTGGTAAGACTAGTGTTACTACATGGATCAGAAACCTGACCAGTTCTCATTATGAGCTTGGTTGTGTTTCATCACTGGTGCTTGCGGAAGCATTGCTCACATCTGGTGGGAACACCGGCTGAGCAATACTGAGGTCCACCAGTTGGTTGTTGGCAATAAACCTGGTGCCTCACTCGAGTTTTTGCTTAAGCTCGACCGCTTACACGGTTAGGCCGTGTTTTCCGTATGCCCTTTGACCGGCTTCTTCGTCGTGCATTATACGCCCTGGCTTCATCAAGTTGGAAATCGCGAGACGGCCAGTCGATAATGTGTTGATAACAACGTAGAGAAACTGACCAAGAGGCTTCGTTAGGCCGCTGCTTGCCGTTTTCTCCTAAGGTCGTCTTTAGACTGTCCATACCAGGGGTTGGAGACCCTATCAGACTTGTTGCAGTCAGTGGCACTTCTGCATTCCGTTTCTCGCGTCTAGCCGTTGATTTTCCATCCTGAATCATTTTACGCACTTGATTTCACTTTATGTTTATTATGTTTCCGCCCAACCTCATTTTCTTACTGGTTGTTATTTATTGCTATTCTGGCGACTTGAGTCGTGGCAACTAAGATCACCTCACTTCGGTGCCCGGACTGATCTGTAAATGCGATTCAATATGCATTGTTGCTACGCCGTATATCATGTGCTCACGCACAGTTGCTGACGCACAAGTCACGTTAATTATGCCTGAGCTTCTCCCATACAGACTCGATTTGCTCGGTTGCTAGGCAACAGGTCACACCTCAGTATCCTCTCTCTCATGATTCATATCCCATGTTATCAAGTTACATAATAAATCAGCAGAAGCGCTCTCGCTGAGAATCAGTCTTCCCTCTCGTTCACTGATTCGCAGTGCGGTTCTGACGTCACCGCTTTTGGGGCTACCATGATGGGTGTTAGTCTCTTTGTCACTGGCTAAGTAGACCGTAATCGATCCGAATTCCTGCAGCTAGTCTGCGCATAAGAAAACCATGCAAAGCTGTCGGCTGATTCGTCTCAGTTGGAACGACAACAGGAAGAGTCTCCACTCGACGTTGATCTGGTCACTTTGATGACGCGACCGCTCCATATTACATTGACTTGTGGTTTGCACTCCACTATTAAGAACTGGTTGAAATGAGGCAGCTTCGTTAGTGCATTCCAATGTTTCTAATTTCAACTCCTCCCCTTTAACAGTTGGTTCTCGCTGGGGATACCACAGGTGTTCTTTTTAAACTCAGCGACTTTGGCCGCGCCTCACGTGCTGGCGAAGATCGGGACGGGGACGATCTCGGAGACGGCCGCTATTTGCCCCGGTTGAATGATCCCAGTCCTCCGGCTAAGGCTGCCACTGGTCGCGACCTCTACGCTCTGGGTATCACAGTTTATCACGCAGTAAGATTCTTATCTTTGTCATGGTTAATTAACCGTATACGTGTTTGCTCTGTCTCATTTCGCCATGCTGGTATATTTTTTGGGCGGCATTTGATTTAAACGTTTTGTAATAATCTACTGCCCATCAGGCCGTGATATGGACGCTATAGCGCGCTTGAAGATATAGACTGTCCTTGAATTTACTTTGATTCATTGGTCCAGTGAACTCATGTCTGTTTTCCAACCATCCCGGAATGAGGTAGCATGTTAGTGATCAGCTTACCCAAACCGACAACGAAAACTATCACCAGAAGCTCTGCATCTGCAACCGACGACATACAATGTACTCGTCTTGCGTTAACTGTGTGCGCACCGCAGTCATTGCTTTCCTTCACACCAAGGGACAAAACCTAGCATTAGTTGGAGCTTGTGCGGCTGCATTCCCGGCATCCACTTTTCACTCGATCAACTGTGTCTAATGTCGCCGGTCTCATTCACATGCCCCTTGTTATCCCGACTCACCCTTCATTATTCTCTTCTTAGGCCGGTGGATCAATGTCGGCGTCTGTGTGGGAGCGTCTGCGCGAAACTGAGTGTTTACCGGATCTATCCGTACTCCCCGACTCACTGGTGCCTATTGTCAAAGTGAGCTCTTATTGTGATGTATTTCGTGTCGTTGCCAATGCCCATCGATCAATGCGTCCCGCACATAGCGGTGTTAAGCCCCATCAAACGGTTGTCCAATTCACGTCATTTTTTCCCCTGTCATTTCTCACCGATGTGGTGGTCGATCGTTCTGCAGCGTTCTGGTTCACATCTCTTTCCACGAATTTGTTGATTTTGTTCTTAGTTGCTTTTCCACTATTCTACGAATTACCCTCCCAGTCGCACATCCAAGACACTTTCAATGTTGTGTGTTTGTTCGTTTCCTTGGAGGCCAACAGGAGCCACCTTCACTTCAGCTTAATCTGCTGCTTTTTCCTTATTGCCCCCCACCACCACCACCACTGGCTTTATCGTGTGAACGGGGACGAACATTGGTGTAGTGGATGTAGTTGCTAAGTAACTGACAATATAGATAGTAAGATTCGCACCGTTATCATTTCAAAAAGATGAAATAGTTAAGTTAGACGAAGATTAAACGAATGTACGAGTACCATTGACTTCACGACTGTGCGATATCCCGCTGGGTATGCAACATCTGAGGTGGCTCCCGAGAGCCCCAACTGGGAAGAACCAATCCTGATCTGTGCTTCCGTACGTTTCTTCATACTCTCGTACCACGTCATTGACTGACCACCTGTGCTGAATTCCACCCAACAATACCCACCACCGGGGCTGCCGGTTTGCAAGTCTGAGAGCCAAATTACCAGACCAGTATAGGCACTTCAAGTTCAACAGCACTTCCCATGAAGCACCGGAGGATCGAAATACGTGTCTTGTTGCGGAGTACAGTACAGATGGCTTATTCGGCCACCGATCGGATTTTGCGATTTTTTACTCTGTTATAGTAGCAGCGGTGGGCGCGCCACCCAACCATCATCAAAAACAATTTAACCCTACCGTTCGTAACGATGTGAACGATAACATTTTTTATTCATTGTAGGAATAATTGAATTAATCGAATTTTAGATCAATTTACCTATTCTTACTAACCGACGTGCATGTCACATGTCACGATGCACTTGGTTCCAAAAGCTGTCTCCGAAATCAGGACATGTTTCGTTTGGCCGCGAGCGAGGGTCACTGGGTCAAACCGATGTCTAGGTTCAATCACCTATTGTCTTGCATAAAGATTAGCTGCTGATGTTGCTAGTGCCAAGGTATATTTGTAGGTAGCGATCACGAAATGTTCCGTGCACGCCGACTTCAGGTCACGTGTTTGCCTTAGGGGTGAGATTTTAGCGCGCACCACGTGAGCTTTTGTGTTTGGGTCCGGTGGTGCATGGCACCTTGCTCCGTTATCACCCCAGGTTGTTCGGTCACGCAGTTAATAATGCGCTGTCACCGCGCTCAGACATGTCGGTGCCGATCGTTATCAGCGCCGTTGGGGTGTGCACACTACCCTTCAACGAGCGGAGTGATGTTAGTTGGGCCATATCATTACGTTCCACGGAACTGGGATGTTGTTTCATCTCCCTCTAGCATATGTATACACACCATTTGGTGTAACCACTTTCCATGATGTAACTGGCACTTTTCTGGTAGGTCCCGTAGGTTCGATTCTATTTACTACCATGTGTGTGAGGCTACTTCCTTCTACTTCTTCTGAAACGCTGTCTCCCCACTTCCACTCCATAGGATCTGTTGTGCCCCCTGGCACAGGATCGTCCAACCGCCGCAGAGCTAATAAAACACCCGCTATTTCGTCCCTTCGTCACACTACTCCTGGACAGTAAGTCATTCGGTGATTGCCTTTCGGCTTATCCATTGGAACATTTAACCGCGGATGCGAAACATGGGGCTGCCACCATTCAACTTAGGCCTATTATTTCCTGTAGTTGGAACCCGCCAAAACGTACCCTAGGGCTAATCAAAAACGTATCTTAGGATCATATTTTGTATGGTGTCGTGTAGCTATGGTATTTTTAGGCAATAGGAAAGATTCACGTTTATTGTACGGGTCAAAACTGATTGCGTTCGATAGTGAGTGGCAATAATTAGTAGATATATTTACCACTGCGTCTTGTAAAATTTCCACCTGATGACCACGGGATGCCTAAGTGTCGCGAATGTTCGTCACAATTGACCTTCTGACAATATTTCCGCAGGCGACTGGTTTGTATTCACCCCTTTTCATTATTATTTAGCTCAGTCATCTAAATCGTTTCCCGTAACGCTCCTAAACAAGTGGATGAGTGTTGGAACGGCAGAATAGCTCAAAGACTTGATTATTCACGTAGACACAAACCACCACGAAAACAAGGGTGACCCACATTCTTTTGTTTTGCATTTCGCTGCTGTGTTTACATACATACTATTGCTCGTGACATTAAAAGTAGCCTTAGCACCGATGCCCTTCCCGATCGTTAATTACCTGCTGAGTCAGAAATAGTCTTTGTCATATGCTTAGTGGGATCATGTTCAGTTGAACGAATTCTTAAATCTGATAACCAGTGAGCTGCAGTATACCATTCTCATCATTCCTCAGCCTTTCACACATTAGCTCTATTGATTCGCGATACGATTTACTCAGGTGGCAGTGAAGAAAAATCAAAGCAAAACACAAAATATTATAATGCCGTATTTCATATCAAGCATTAACAACGGCATTACGATTGGAAGAGGTGCTCCTAAGCGAGAGGGGGTGGGACAAAGAAACTCACAGCACGAACACCATTGAGGTCGGCTCCTCGCCATGTCATCAAGTGTATGCAACCAAATGTGTTCATCGTTTTTAGGACCCCAGCCTGGCAGTCCGGGGGACACTAACCGATGCCAATTTCGTAGTGAAGGCCTTCATTCAGCTTGACTAAGTCATCGCCTGGTCTACCCTCTCATCCTTTCATTCATATCCCCGGCTAGTGAGCAACGCACGACGCGGGAGCCGGTATGCTGGCCTGCGCAACATATGGCCCGGCCATCGGAGCCTGGTACGTGATCCAACGGCGCTCTTCCTGCACTAAATACACGACGCCAAACACGCTCACTGCTCACACGGTGCTCCCACCAAACATGAGCTAAAGTGTGAACGCACTGATAATCGAAGGTAACCAGCCTTTTTATGTCGGTCGACTTGACGAGACAGGCTTCGTAACCATACAGGAGGGTTGAACGGATGACTCCAATGTTAAGCCTACCGTTCAAGGCGAGATCGATCTCCTGCCGATGTCATAAGTGGCGAAGATTGGCTCAGGTGGTACTTCCAGACTTCGCTATACGGTTCGTGATCTCATCTTCGATTCCACAGGCGCTGATACAACTGCCCAAGTGGTTGAATTGCTGAACAAATTCTACCTGATCATCATCAATTGTCTGTCTAGGAGGCGGTTACTGATAGTCATGGGAAAGGATTTGCATCTTTTGGTTGCGAAGCAAAGACCAGTGTCTAACAGTCATTGGTAATCTGTCCAATGTTGCTGGGCACGCTTGTGAGCTGTCACAAATTAAGTCAATATCATCGGCATACTCCGAATCAAAAAGTCGCTCAACTACCAAGTCTCGTCTAGCAAATGTATATTTTCCTAAATGGCGAGTAACAGCGGGCATCCCCGTGTCAAACCGCTTTAGATATTGGAAGACGGCGACAGCTTGTCATAAACTCTCTCTGCCCGAACTGTGTGCGTATATGGCTCCCAAAATGTTCACGTATTTATTGGGCACACATTTACTGAGCCGATAGTCCCAAAGGACACGTCGATCCACCGAATCGAAGGCACCTTTGATGTCGAGGAACACGAGTCCGGTTGGTCGCCAATACTTCTGACGGTTTTCTAACAACTGGCGTACTGTGTGCAGTGTAATTTAATTCATTGTGCCACACCGTTCACTCCTTTGGATCTTTGCACATTCGATGCCACCTTTGTCCATTTCGGTTTCAGATTCGTCTGCTATTACACCCTGAAGTGTTTCCCTAGCGCAATGCATTTTTGTCGTCTTTCCACGGCATTCTCGTAATAGCAAGCTCCATGAAGATAGCAGTCACAACACCGGATTCCGTCCAGTATTCCCTCATACGGGTGCATTGTCACCCCTTACCATTCTTCCGCTCAAATGTTCTCATCTTACTTATTCAAAACGCGACATTGTTATGTTTGAATCCAACCTAGCTGTTCTGAGCTTGTGTAGGCATTGTGTGCGAATTGACTACTAAAGGATTTCATCACCTTTAGACGCGTAGCCATTGCTCAAATTTGCCCAACCCTGTTACCATGATTCCCGGTCGATCTGTTTCAGATATCCCTCCACCAACTATAATGGAAGTGGACTGTCCGGTTGAATGAACCCAGAGCTCCGAAAGTAACATGCACTGCATATCAAACCTGCGCTTGTCCTGCTCCCTCAGGTTCATCTTTTATATCATTCCCACGCGTGGAATTCGGTCACTTATTGCCTCATTGTGCGCGGCTTTCGCGCACTCCCTCACCAGTTAATGGTTGACACGTTTCTCAGATTTACGTTTCATTTTTTCACTGTGCGTTCCACGGCACTTTTTGTATGTAAACTTTATTCGTATCTAACACGAGCTATCTAATTCCCTATTTTGTTCAAATTTCCTGGTTGGTTTCCACGGATTCGATAGTTGCCCTCCATCGCTTACAGTTACCCATGGTTTTGTTGCTCGACTACTTGCCGGAGGTGTGAATGTGCGAGTAGGTCGTGCCAATCCTTCAGTCACTCTGTTTGGCTGCGCATAATGTGTGCAGTGGTCTCTTCCGTGATGTGACCGTCAGAGGTGATACATTTGGCCAGATAAGTAAACTGGATGACCACTCTCAGTGGTTGTTCAGTGGCACAGTGAGGATTAGTTGTGAGTCGGCTTAATCCTGTGACAGAACGTTGAAATTCAAAGATGTAAAGCACATCCCATAGCGTGCGGCACTGCTGCACGTCATTCGGTTCGGTATCGTTTGCCTAATGACTGTGTCTGATGAGAGGTGAGCTGTTCTACACCGCCAACCAGTCGAGCTGCAATAACATAGAGATGAAAGGGGACAGGAGTCAGCCTTTCGTCGCTCCAACTTTCATAAGTTTAATTAGAATTGTATTGGTATAAGTCATTGTGCATTCCTTTTGGTGTGCTGGTGGACTTAGTGGATAGCTTCCGGCAGAACCCCAGGAGTCGCAACATAGAGATTTTACAATAGGAAGGAATTGTTCCAGTGCACCACTTCGTGATAGACATCACCACAAACAAGTCCAGTCAACCCATCCAATGGCAGCGTTCAAGTCAAGGGAAAGTGTATTAATGATGTCGATGGATATACTGAAGAGTAAGGATATGGCCGATGCACCGGCTGTCTGTGGCGCAATTCAGCGGAACTTTTGTCTCTCAAGGCGACGCATTGTTGTGCGCGTGAGTAGTTTGGTGCTCTAGATGCGACTGGTACTCCGGACGCCTTTTAACTCTTAAGAGTGGAGCGGCGTTTGTCGACCGCTAAGTCAACTACTGTCCATTTGAGAAGCTAAGACAGGCGTTTGGGGCCGCCTCAGTCCTCCAGAAAACATGATATGGGGCCGTCTGAGTCATGCGCTTTTTCTGTCTAAGCAGCATTAGCTCGTGTTGGACCTGTCTATGGTTCGAGTTGTTACGTTTACCTCCCAGGTGTGTTCCGGTGACCTAATTAGCAATCCCGATACGCTAAGCCGGCCGAGTTACTTTACGTAACCTAGCCGACCTAACAGAGTGAACCATCTGTTTATTTTCCCTAATACTCTCTATTACTCATGAAATCCCCTCCTGTACTTGCCTGTCAGAGGAGTTGGAACTGTGTCCCGGTATGTCCAATCTACACTCTCAGTTACTTCCGAGAATCCTAGTCGGACGTCGCTTCAATGTCACGGGTACCTTGAAACTCTCATTCACACGTATTCATCTTTCATGTTTCGATTCGGCCAGTCGAGATCTGATATCCACCCACTGTTGAGACTTTTCAAACTGGAAAGATAAGCGGTCTCTAGTGTTTTTCGCATCACATCTTTGGGTCGATTCCATTCCGTATTCAGTTTGCCTACCCCATGCGCTAGTGATGGCTGATGTTGCGATTCGGGCTGCTATTCCTACTTCGCGGTTTGCGAATGAAGTTGACGCACAGGTACCCTCGAAGTTGAACGCTTTTCTGAGGCATGGAAATGACACTTAAATCGTATGCACGAGGACTTGGTCAGAAGCCAGACGAGTGATTCGGATTAACCAACAGCCTTGCATTGACATTCTCCGTCTGTAACAGTTTGGGTCCATGACAGTCTGTGATGCGGTGGGCATTTTTTCACCTCGATGAGTGCACTTGTATTTAGAGCTATGCCACAAACACAGGTTGTGATCAGAGCACATCTGAAGAAGGCGGTCGGCACATATTGCACAACACGGATCGACTCCGAGCTGATCTTCTGGGTCTAACTTAAACGTTCCTGTCACTCTCCACGATGTCCGGACTTGTAGCCACTCGAAGTAGGAAAGAAAGGTGCTGATAGAATTCCTCTTTCGGTGCCTCCAGGTCTCAGTTGGCTGGAGCGTGGTCGTAAATACACCCAACCTTCGGCCGTTTCTCGTTAACCCGAATGGGCATGAAAAGCATCGAATGCTCCAGTGGAGGGGGGCAGTTCGATCACATCATCCAAATTCAGTTGTACTGTTTGCCTCAACTACACCGATGTCGGCTTGACATCGGTAGTGCCAAAGCTGCCTCCATTTCACTCCGTCCTCGTACTGCGAAACTTTTGAGAGCGGATCAGGCAGAGTTTCGACAGTCTCGGTACTCCATTATTTATATATTTACTCTGCGGCAGCGCAGCCCGTGCGGCGATTGTCCATAGCTTTGCTACTCGCTCTCAAGGACCCGTTCAATCCAATTGATCACTCGTTCTTATTATTTGCGCCTTCGTAGGAGTGTTCCAACGGATTAGGTGAGCACTGTATACGACGCCCTTGGAAATCTCACCCCATCCGGTTCCACAGCGAATTGTCAGACCTCTTATCGAAGATACATCTTTTCTCTCCCCACCATTATCACGCAATTTTATCACGGTCTTACAATGAAGTATTTAAAAACCATCCTGGGAGTTAACTGGTTTCTTGAATGATGCCATATCGTTCCTCAAGAAAGATAGCATTTTAGGAGTGATACGAAACCAGAGTGTAGACAGTAGGATACTTCATTCTGAAGCCTCGCACATATGATGAAACAATGGCATAGAACTGGTAGAAAATGTAACGCCTTATAGGCCACAGAGGGTGATCGGGATGCAAATAGAAGAATCGGGAGAAGTGTCAGTGAATTGAAGTGCTGCTGGTATGAAAACAAGTCCACCTGGTTCGAATTTGGATGCAAGCCGTTTGGTTGCGTTATGTAGCTTCCTGATGAACACATTTTATATAAGGAAATTTAAAAGGCACACTGCATCACCAAGTCGTTTTCAAACATCGTTAACTTGTTAACGCAAGCAACATACGTGGGCATAACGTTCCACGGCTGACGCATTCGAAGTTGGAAAACGTTCCGACGGCATTCCAACCGACAAAACTGCATGGACAACTTTAGATTGTAGTCTGTCAGATTGATGAATGTGGTTGGGATCTTTCATGATTCACTTAACCATCATGTTGTCCTTCCAGAGGCGCCAGAACAATGTGTTACACATTCCGAGGAATTTTAATCTAGGTTAGGAGAGAAGATAGGAGAATTTCTTGATGTTCTTAGACGCTCTTCATTGTGGGGTGGAGTACTGCGAGACCGTGCTTCTGCCTAGAATGTCCCGCATTGATGACGTATTCCACGTGGGGTCGCATGTATGTTATAAGATGGCAGGGTCAAAGCGACCAAGCGCTCTTTGCAAAAGGCCATGTTGATTGCCGGTTTTCGACTCCTTGGACCGTTTCGAGCAGCGGAGATCATCTTGAACCACTGTCCCGAGGTCATCCTCCTTGGAGTTTTCATTTACTATCCCTACGCTTATCTGCGCGGTAAACTAGGGTTAATTTCTCATCGACCACTCACAAACGCCATTTAGATCACTTTGATAGAAATTGCGAACTTCATGGAAAGTAATTTTGTCCACCTTGTCTTGAAATCGTCAGCAAAAAGCAGGAAAGTCGGGGCGATAACGCTCTCAAGGTCATCGATAAACGCCAGGAATAAACGCAGTATCTGTATTGAATTCTGTGGAATACCGCATTCCACCTCACTCCAGTTGGAAGCTGATCCCCGAATGTGCAATTGCAGCATCTGTTGGCGAACGAAATTACCGATCCACCCAAGGCAAGAATTCTCGATTCCATAACTTTGCAGTTTGTGAAGCAGGATGCAGCAATCCAGGTAGCCGTAAGCTTTGGTGAACACCAGTTGGATGACGTCGATTCCGGCCATACCATCTGTCGCTTCCGTCCAACTACGTCGTGCCATCTGTAAATTTATCCTGTATTACCAGTGTTGATAGAAGCCGTACTGCTCCGTTGCCACGATTACATCTTTTCAGGTGGCACTCTAGTTCCTCGGGACTACCGTTTCCATCCCATTGGAGAGCACGGAGACTGGTCGTTTACAGGGTCTGCATGACTGCCACCTTTAATAATTGGGGTAATGATACCTTCCTTCAACCCAGTCGGAACTTGTTACTCTTTTAAGCACCCCAGAAAGAATTTCGAAGAAGGCTCGGTTAACTTCCTGGCTCTAGACTACACTTTTCTTTTGCGTCGCTTTTGTTGCACCTGAAACAATCAATTTCACCGGTCAGTAGCTTGCGACACTGTTGCTGCTATTTACCAATCAGCTGTTGGCATGTTCAACCGACTGCGTATTTCTAATACTTTGGTGGAGAACAGATTACATTTGTTTGGTTACCTGACCGATCGCCTGATGCCAATCCATTCACTCCAATCGGTCGCCTCACGACGCCCTTGTTTGGTTATCATCAATTAGTGCATCTACCTCTAAGCAAATCTTTCGCAGCGGCTTTATTTTGGTGTTTGCTCCGAACCCTAGAAATGCAAAGTACTGTTGCAGAAACACCTTTTTTATCAGCTCATTTGAACATTGGCGACAATAGAATTGGAATTGTTCCCTGTTTCAATCCCCCTGAATGCCGTATTGGCCATGACAAATGTGTGAAAGCCGAAATTAGTTCGTGCAATCCACAAACTCCCCTCACCACGCTCGATACCGCACAACGCAGGGCGACAAAGAACGTTAGAGGTTTGTCCCGCCTTCCCTACCCACTCAGGCTGAAAACCCTCAAAATATACAGCGGACACTGCCGCCCTCTAAGAGGCGATCTCATACTGGTGTATCAGATCCTGAGAAGCCTCAACCATACACGCCATTCTCTTTTGAAACAGTCAAAACACATCTCTAAGGAGCCATCCGTTTAAGCTGGTCACGCAATACAGCCAACTGGAATGTCGACGAAACATTTTCTCCCACCGAATGTCACAGACTTGGAACGCTCTTCCAGAACATGTAATTAATGCTGCTACTTTATCCCTTTTCAAAAAACGCCTTGACGACACTCGGACACACAGTACGTGATAATCCAAACCCCCTTGGTGAGTCATGTATTTCACACGTTCATTTACTGACGCGGTTTTTTATTTCGACTTTTACCCTCGCCATCCTATGGGACATATCAAGCGTTCGTTTTTATACCCGTCATAAACCATTGTTCTATAATCAGTTTTCGACGCTTTTATTACCAGAAAGGGATTTCTCTGGGTACTGGAAGCCGCGTATGCGGTCCACTGCAATGGCCTGTCTGAGAATCTCTGGCACCCTCAAATTAGCAACCTGGGTCTCCTGCGTCTATCCAGATCCTTAATATGCACAAGGGAGTAAGAACTTGGCGGTGGGGGGTTAACTTTTGTCCCCTTTCCAAACAGTATGTTTGGACGGATTGCGTCGGTATGACGTTTAGGGAGAAAGGCAGCGGGCATTCCAAACCCAACTTGGTATTCCTTACCGCTGTACCAAGCGTTGCTTAAGGATCTTAGTGGCATAGTGATCAAGGCGTCAGCCGTCAAACTCTAGGCCCCGATTTCCACTCCAGCTCAAGCTATCTCCATCTGATAAGTCCACACCAGGACGAAATCGGCCGTGGGGTATAAGTGTTAAAGGGAGCAACACCGAAACCCCCTCACTTCGGATACGGTCTTGGTGATCGCAATGACTGGGGTCTACTTCAATGGAAACCGATGTATCAATAGAGATCGCGTGTTGCAATCCAACCACAACCGGTACTCCTAACTGCTGTGCCAAATGTTGCGCACAGGTCTCAATAGTCTAGTGATCAAGACCTTAGCCCCGAGTTCCACTCCCAACTCAGACTATCTTCATCTGATGAGTACAAACGAACACGAAACCGACCGTCAAATGTAAGTTTTAGCAGGGAGAAACACTGAAACTTTGTTTGCACTAGACTGGAAATTCTGACATATGGAGACGCAAGAAAAGGAAAAGAAACTCCGGAAGCTTGGTTTTCAACACAGTTAAAAATCTGCTCATTGCCCTTGATCCTGTACACTAACTACTGAAAAGGGAAGGTAAGACGAACTGGGAGCCATGGCTTGGACTGACACGCGCCAAAGGCTGGACAACGGACAGAACAGCTGCTGTAGCCATATTCTGTAAGCAGCCTGACCACTGCACCGTCGCAACGAGACTGGACCTTAACGTGGTGCGAAGGTTTGCGTACCTCATTGACCCATTGAGCTATACTGGGTGATTCCACCGGGCACCTTGAGAGCTACTCCTACCAGGTTGGTCAATGGTGAGAGGTCAGACAAAATCAGTCTCCTGGTCCTCCAGGTTGGGGGTTTGAAATGGGATGGCGTCCATTTCTGTAAAATTAAACCATTGCCACCTCTCCGCTGCCTTGCGGACTGGCTTTTGAGCCAAAGGCTTTGGATGTGGACCCGAATCGTCCTCCTGTCTAGGTCTGGGTGTTTTGGCAGTATCTCAGCCCACATACAAACATGACATCTTCTTCAAACATAAACTTCATCTTTTATCGGCCGTCGCGCAGATTATCTAGGGCCGTCTTATCTGCTGCATACAGCAGGGCGGATAAGCGAAAACATGCTACTGCTGGCGCCTCCCTTTTTCATTTTCACCTGTTTCTCTTACTCCCATCCCGACCCCCATTACTAACCTTCCTTCTATAATTCCCAGCTTAATTGACAGCAACCGAAGTGCCACTGGAGTAGAATCACTTGCAGCCACCATCCCACCGCACCTATCGGCAAAAGTCCCTTATAAGGCCACGCTATCCCGTTTCCATGGCGACATTCAACGTTCGCACTCTAAGACAAACAGATCAACAGGCTGCACTCGCACGCATCTTGGACACACTGGGTATTGATGTGTGTTGTGTGTCCGAAACTAGAATCAACGACCCTAACGGGGTTATTGAAGTAACTGCACCCGGCTTATCTTCTCGTTATTGGTTGTACGCATCCGGAGACGCCGATGCGGCACTCACGGGTCAAGCTTGTTTATCATTCTAAGCTCCAAGGCTGAGCCATCGTTGGTCGATTGGATTCCGGTGAACAGCCGTCTATGTGCTGCCCGTTTGACGACATCAGCTAAGGTTGATTCAAGAAGTAGTAAAAAACGCTGCTTGTTTATTATTTCCGTTTATGCTCCCACCGACTGCAGTCCTAATGCCGTCAAGGACACCTTCTACCACGAACTGAACGCCCTACTACGCAGTGCTACTGGTTCAGATATTATAGTACTTGCAGGGGATATGAACGCACAAGTAGGGCGTCTCAGCTGGGTGGTAATTGTGGGCTTAACTCCGAACAGACTGACAACGGTGAGCGTCTGCTGCAACAGTGTGCGGAGCACCAGTTGTTTCTTAGTAGCACTGCTTTTAGACACAATGGGCACCGAAGTGCCACTTGGCGTCCTCCTGTAGCTGGCCAGGGATGGACCCAAATTGACCACATAGCCATAAGTTACAGGTGGCGTGGTTCCATCCTGGATTGCCGTTCGTACTGGAGTACATGTGTCGACTCTGATCATGCCTTGGTACGCTGTCGTTTCTCCATAAACTTTACCGGGAGGCACACCAAGTGTCCCCTACGATTGGCAACGGAGAAATTGTCTCAGTCCTTGGTCAGGCAAGCCTATCAAGAAGCGCTGTATAGCGAACTTCTGCTGTTTTGTCCTAATGACACTGTGCTTCAGTGGAATAGGATCTCGGTCGCCATGCACGACGCAGGAGCATCTGCTTGTGGCACTATCCATCGTCACCGCACCAGTCACTGGATATCCAAGAGGTCGGTGAACCTGTTGGAATCTAGAAGACACCTCCCGGCTGGCTTTGAACACAATCTGAGCCGACGGGCTATTAGGCGTGAACTAAAGCAGAGCCTACGTGCTGACAAGGAAGGCTGGTGGACCAGTCGGGCTCAAGAAATGGAGGAGGCAGGAGCAGTAGACAATTACCGGAAGCTCTTCCAGCTAATCCGCACCACTGGTCTCAGAAAACCAGGCATCAATGAGACAAACAGAGACAGCGCGGGTGCGCTGAAACACAATAAGGAGCACCGTATGGCTCGTTTGGCGGAACACTTTCAAGATCAGTTCAGCTGGCCCCTTGCTTCCGGACCTCTTCCTACTCAGGTGATGCAGGACGAGCCATGGACGGTTAGTTTAGAGCCTCCGTCGGAGGCCGAGGTCCGAAACGCGATCACAGCCCTTAATCGTTTTCGTGCCGCCGGCCCGGATTCCCTCCCACCTGCACTATTTAAGAATGGAGGTGAGGTGCTCTGCAAAGCACTTACCTCCTTATTTGAATGTATCTGGAAGGAAGAGACTGTCCCAGCTAATTGGAGCGAATCGATTATGGTGGCAATATACAAGAAGGCCAATCGCACAGACTATTCTATCCACAGGGGTATTAGCCTAACGCCAGTTGTGACAAAGTTATTGGCCTCGATTATCGTTCGTCGCCTCACTCTGGAACAGGAATCTCGGATTCGGGAAGAGCAGGCCGGTTTCCGCCCAGGACATGGCTGTATAGACCATATATTCGCTTTGTGGCAGGTGCTAGAGCAGCGCCACGCATACAGCAGACCGACAATAGCTGTGTTCCTCGATTTCAAGAGTGCGTTTGATTCAGTCGCTCGATCGATTCTGTTCGAAATACTTGCGCGGAAAGGTGTTCCCACGAAATATGTGAACATCCTTCGTAATGTATACTCGAACACTACAGGCCGCGTCAGGGTCCACGGTGTCCTATCGGATAGCTTTCCGACCACAAGTTGTGTTCGTCAGGGTTGTCCGATTTTCCCATTTTTGTTCAATTTCGTCGTGGATTCTATCATGGAGTGTTCCCTTGCGGAATCTCACGATGTAGGCTTTGAAGTGCTGCCTGGTGAAAGATTAGTTGATCTTGCTTATGCGGACGCTATCGTCTTGCTTTTCGACGATGTTGGGGCGGCCCAATCAACCCTGAATAGCCTGTCCAAAATGGTCCCATTATTTGGTATGCACTTCGCACCTTCAAAGTGCAATGTGTTACTGCATGACCACCAGCCATTTTCTGACCCCTTGACGCTTACTAACGAGGAACTCGAGGTGGTTGATCAATTCACTTACCTTGGCAACTGCATCAGCAATGATGGACGCATAGAAACTGACGTCAGCTCACGCATTGTAAACGCCAGAGCTGCCTTCTTGAACCTGCGTCATCTTTGACGACAGAAGGGAGTTTCCCTCCTTTCTGAAAGGCCGGGTATACAAGGCCACTGTGAGGGCCGTTCTGCTCTATGGTGGTGAGACTTGGCCCCTTCGGTCTGAAGATCTGAGGCGCCTTCAACTCTTTGTTCATCGTTGTCTGCGAATCATTGCTGGTATCGGATGGCACCAGCTTGTCCGCAACGATTATGTGCGTAGGCGAGTACTAGGTGGTGGTAATCATGCTAGCTCCCTAGAACAACAGGTAGCACTGAATAAGTTGCGTTGGCTTGGGCGCGTGCTACGTATGCCTAGTCACCGCTTACCTAGCAGGGCCTTGTTCAGTCTACCAGGTGTCGGATGGCGCAAGGCTCGAGGTGGACAGAAGTTGACTTGGCAGCGGGAAATGAAGTCACTGACGACCAAACTGGGTGCCGTTAGTCCGTCTCGCCTTCCGGGTTGGAGTCCACGTGACTCACCTTGTGCTTGGCTCGAGGCTTTACAGGACATGGCTCGCAGTAAACACCAGTGGCGCGTCTGCTGCCGTCTCCTAATCGCATTGCCTGTTTAAAGTGTGTTTGGTGCTGAGTTATCTGCGGGGTAATAACTGATTATGACGCGTGGCAGTGAAAGCCGCAAGGAAGCTGTCTCGCCGATTCTGCGTTATCTTTGCACGATAGCCAGCTGTTTGTGACGGTATGTTGTCTACACAAGGTGTATTCGCCTTGACCCTGAATGTTTGCTTAGGGCATTAAGGTTTACAGGTAAGTCCCGCATCTCTCTTCTTATTCTTTATTTCATAGGTTCTCATCGTTGTATGGCAGCGAAGCATCAGTTCAAATGGCTAATGTACTGCTGTTGATGATGATGGTGATGATGATGATGACTGACCACTTCACCAATGAAACTGCTGTACGCCATTCCACGTCGCAGCAAGCTTCACGCCGGCCACTAACGGTCACTCCTGTATGCTTAAGTGCCCAAAGAGGCGATCAATCAGGGTGAAGCGTGGCCAGGAACATTTGGATTGTATATAAAGAACCGCCCCTTAATCGGCGGCATACGTCCCTGGAGTTGCTCGGCCTTCAGTGCCGACTAACAACTTACTTTCCATTACGCACACAAAACGCCACTTTGATCGCGGCGAAACGTCTGTAATCAAATTGATCGGCCTGGCGAACTAATCAAGACTTCAACCGCCAACCCGAGCTACTGGTATTCAGACTTATTTCGAACACTGAAACCACTCCAAAACAGCGTTTCCTTTATCCGATGATGTGTGATGCAGCGGAGACTAAAGTTACTGACCACTGTGATTAAGTGATGTTGATGCATATCACTCTCCAGTTCGAATCACACGTGGCTTAGCTTGCGCTTGACTAAAGACACGTATCCGGTAACACTGTATTTTTGCTGACTTCCCGCACTCGGGCTGATCTTTCAGGTGGTAAGTGATGCCATCAATGCGCGTCGCAAGGTGGATGGCTTCCCAATACCGCTTCACGTTTTCAGGATATCCGCTGCTTGCAACTTTGCGATGCTGACAAGATGCGTTCGTTTTAATCTCGAATAGCTCGTTAATGCGTTTGGGTGCTTCTGTTCCTCCTTTTTATTGCACATTAGGATAGTTGTGTCTTTTGTGTTGCCTTAGTAGTGAGGCACCGGTACAAGTCGCTGCCGTGTGTTTGTTGTTGGCGCTCAACTTCCCGTACTCATTGTGATGATTTTAGCGTGTACGCTGACTACCGGTGGGGCACGCGGATTTGTCAGTGGTAGAGTGAAAGATCTCGTGCACATATTTTGTCCAATCGGGGCCCATGAAGATTGAATCGCAACTACAGACCACTTGCATGTTTTTGTGTGGCTGGCAAGACCCGGTTTGGGATAGTGAGCCATTCTAGTGACCAGTGAAGTTATGGCCCCGAACGTTCAGGCGGCGCTTGATTGTGTAGGCAGTTTTCCTATGCATTCTGTGGGAGGAAACTGAGCAGTCGATAGCTCGAGAGTTGCCATGGTTACCAAGCTCTGCATACTTTGCCTCAAACACTGACATCTCCATCTGCGTGTAGCATGACTCCCTTGTATAGTCAAGTCAAGTCAAATAAAACTTTGTATCCAGATGGGTACATTTTCAGCACTTTTCAATATCGACAACGGATGAGCTAAATTTACATTATCAAAAACAACTTTGTAGGAATGGATAATAGGACACTGTGTAGAAGTGTCACTTAACTTGACGATCAGTGTAAAAGCAACAATTAAGCAGTTCCGGACAAAATAATTTAAACCCAACGTTGCAAGCTAGATTTTCAATCGGGACTGTCCATCTTCACATGCGCAGTAGCTTGAACTTTTCTCAAAGATTACGCCGAGGACAGCAGCGCTAACCTTGAAAATAGCTTGACAAAAATCCACTTTGAAATATTCTGTGAACCAATGTATCCATAGTGATATTGTAGTAGTCACGTCCAGTGACAGCAACACGGCCGATTTAAAGGCAGCGCCCACGACGGCATCCGCGCAGTTGATCGTGTTAATTATGAGACCGTTCTATCAAACGCCAACACATTGACTAGTCCAACTAAAGTTAGCTAGTCAAAATGCCTGTTAGAGCAAGGTCTCCATGGTGCCGTTGGGTTTACCGACAAACTGATAAATTTAGTCTTTAACTTGTATGCGCTTCCGATTTAGTGGCACTCTGCATCGTCAGAATAACGGTGTCTTTACTGGGATAATTTTTTCCAACTGCTTTGTGAACCAACGGAGTAAACTAGTCCATGTTTATGCGTGCTTAAGCATCGACATGTAAAAAGCATTCGATAGTGCCATATTATCATCTGCTAAGGGAATTGTCACGAGTTGGTATCATCGACCCTGTACCAACGATACGAAGCCTAAACTAAATACTTCGTACGAAACCCAAACTAGAAACTACCAACAAATAAACCTAAACTTAACGCACGGTCTGGGCAGAAGAATAAAACGAATTATCCTGTAACCGTGGTTCTATAAGGCATATTAAATACAGTACTTGACTTACGAATAGGTTTTGCAATCGTAGCGCAAGATGGCAGGAATTGTAAAGCGTGCGGCAGCGTGCGAATATTTGGGCAGTGTTACAGTAACAGAATGGTATTTATAACCTTGAAACGTCAAGGATATGTCAGTGCTCGAGAGTGTAATGAATAAATGTACGAAATGGTAACCGACTGTGGCACACAGCGTAAAGCAATGTAAAATGAGCAGAATAATTAAGGAAATAGAGATACCGTGTCCTGAAGTAAACAATCCAGGCTGTGGATTCAACAAAGTTCCTTTTGGACTTTACAGACCTCTTGCACGCTTGGTTTAGATCATATCTTACTGCTCGCACCCAACAAGTGCACATAGGTGTCCATAGGTCATCGTGGCTGCCTCTTACTAGTAGGGTGATCCAAGGGAGTGTCCTTAGTCCACTGCACTTCTTAATGTACATTAATGAGATAACAGAAGCTATTAAAAATGGTACAGCCTACCTTTTCTCTATTTAGTGTCAAGGTACTGTACACGTCGGATCCTAAAAATCTGGAACATGCTTTGGCTAAGATACGAAGATTTATTAGCTCTCGAAAGACGGTGTAACAACTGGCAAATGTCATTCACTGCGGATAAATGCGAGATCTTAATATAGCTATACAAAACAGCTATGGACACTGTACCTCTGTGGAAAGCCAATTCCATTCCGCAACACAATAAGAAGCTTGGCTATTCATTATTCAAACACCCTTAATTTCGGGGAGCAGATAGAATTCATAGCAGTCAAAAAGCGCGGCTACTCTTCAAATCAGTGGTATTGCGTGATTCCATGCTGTTTATGTTCAAGATCTGAGTGTGCCGTCTTTTGGAATACTGTTCCATGATATGTACCAGTTGTAAGAAACGCAATCGTCTATGCCTAGAGAATGCGCAGCGTCAATTCACCAAAGCCTTCTTTACCGAATCCCCAACTCCACACTATTCATAGTGCTGTATTCTGCTTGAATTAGAACCTTTGTGGCTACGGAGATTGAAATTGGGCCCGAAGTTTCTGTACAACTTAGGGCACAAATGCATATTTGCCCAGTACACTAGTATACACTTCATTCAGCATGGAAGTTATGACATTATGAATAAGAAGAATTCACTTTCCGCAAGTAAAACTAAAACAATCATACGCAGGAAGTTTTACCTAATGAATTACTCGAATAGGCTACCTAGTGAACTGCGACTATGTGAGTCTAAACAATCGTTTGCAAAAATACTGGATACGCACCTTACTATGTTGTAAGTCAAAGAACTTATGAAACTGGGCTGCAGAGTGGAGACAATTTATGGAGAAACGGTTGAAGTATAGATAATCAGGGGCAACTGCAAACTGCCTGAGTATTTTCCTCGTTTGATTAAAGTATTAAGCTAATTCCCATTCTTACCGCCCGTTATCTAGCTTTCCGCCATACAAAACTGATGTTCCTTTCCGGCTTTACATTTGCTGTGCACTATTAACTGTTATCTCTTCTTTCCCGGAAACTACAGCTCGGCTACCCGTGGCAGTTTGTGATGCTCTATGAAGTCCATTTTCCATACCAATTGCTCTACGACTTGATTGTCTGGAGTCGCTGGATCTATCACAAAATCGTTTATGGAGCCATTCTCCTTATTTTTTCTATGTAATCCCTAGTTACAGCCTGAAGCAGAACTTGCCGGATATATACCACTTAATTGTCAATATCTGTATTTCTTCACCTTCTATACTTTTCCCACTGTTGACTACGACTGGGCCGATCTCCTGAGGTGGCGGAATAAAGCTTCCGGATTATTTACTATATCCCCACGTGTGACGAATTGTCACAGACCTACATTTGAGAAAAAACCACACCTACTCAAGACAATTCGGCGAGTGGAAAAAGTGTCGTACTCGAAATAGTCAGAAGCCAATATGGGCTGAATGGCCTACACGAGTACAGAGCTCACTTATCTCCGCGAGCTTATTACTCATGATACATAAGAACTGCTCCCTTGCTGTAATGCGACACCGACACGAAGTCAAATGGGATGTGGGAGTGCAGATGAAACTTTTCGAGGGACTACCCTGCATGGAAACAGGCTCACAGGAGTTGGTTTCACGGGTAGCCGTATTAATCCTATTGCGCTTTCTCAATAGCCACTTTATCCTATTTTCAAACTTTGCTTTTTACCACTTCTACCGACTGAACTCCCTAGAAATCTTATTTGGAACTGTTCTGAAAAATCTAAAACAACATCTGCACTTTGAGATCATGTTGTACTAAATGATCAGTCCAATTAGTTGGACTGTAACTCGCTCAGTCGAGAAAAATGCATCCATCTATCTCGGCAGTTGGCTGCACCTTCGTAGCGGCTGTTACCGTTCAGCACATGGTCCACCTATGTCCGAAACACTGCAACGTCATATGACCACAAGCTTCATGACCAGCCGGAAAGGTTGGCGGGAGACTGGCTAGTGCAAATTGCCATGCTACTGGGAACGGCGAATGGCTATTCCAGCCTCTCTTAAGCACTGGTCTAAGAATGCTTCTGTTTGACGAAGCTATAGCTCAGAAAACGCAAAACTGCACCATCGTCAGAATAACCTGCTTGAAATTGAGCTAAATTTTGTGAAGAGTAGTTCAGTCGGCCTGATGTGTCGTCCGGCTTAACACCTAGAAGATCTGACAGTAACTGGCGCAATGCGTCTGGATCTATTTCAATGGAATTTTTAACAGGTAAGTGTTACTACCGAAAAGGAACGTAGTACATGGACCCAACAACTGTACCACCTGATTTTGACTGGTTTAACTTCACCGTTCACCGCTGCATGGAGCGGCAGCTAAACGATCATGGCTTTTAACAACGTCCAAACACGTCATGCGAACACACCTGGACAAAACTCTGTTGCCGTTGCTTCCAGCTTACGAGAAGCATGGTGCTGTGACCCTTTGGCCCTTGTGAGATTCGGATGGGAGAACATCAAGCCGATCTCTGTTCCGGTGGACATTGCATGGATCATACTTTTGTGTCTCGTTTTTGATGGTGGTTTTCCCTGCTCGTTTTCATTAGCCTGGAGGTCACATTTGATTACGTCAGTCGTATCGGTTGAACTACTGTCGATCGCTGAAGGAGACACACTAGACATCTTTTTCTCAGTTCAGTCTATCACGGCTTGGTGTCATGTGTTGGTTTATGAAAACATATCATCTGCGACGGGTGGGTGACTCGAGGTTACTGTCAGATAGTTCTGGAAAGAACTTGTTATCGACTCATTTACCAACAAACCTGAGACACTCTAGCTTGGGATCGACTCAACCCGCTTGCGGGGCGCATCTTGATGTTTGGAACACGGTATCCCAGGCTTCAAATTACTGTTAGTTCGCTGAGCTGATACCCAAACCGCTCTGATGATCAAAAGCAGTCGATCTAAATGGCTGATGACTTCATTTACCTAATTGATCATTTCACCTATGGATGTCAGCTCACCAGTGGTGTAGTGGAGAACATCATCAGTGCCCACACGACCTTCTAACGACTCAAACAGTTCTGCGAGCGTTGTGATCTCAGCTTATTTGACATGAACATGATGTGCAATACCGCAGTACATTCGGTGCTATTGTATGGATAAGCGATATGCGAGTTGAAGACGTCGAAAGAGCGATCAATTTCATTCACTGGTGATTACATTATTTCCGGTTGGAGTATCGAATGCGTATAATGCGAAACTTCTCTGGCGCACAGTTCAGTGATAGGCATCGCAGCGACATGTATGACCAACTGTAACGAAACAGCTCTCAAATGAGACAGCATAGATAATGCTAGTTGCATACACGTGGTGGCTCTTGCAACATGAAACAAAGCATACAAATAAGTGGTTTTCTGGGCGGCAGTCCCTTTACACTTAGCAGTTTCGATTATGGAAGTGAGCGCAGGTTTCGTGTTGGCTGGGAATCTGAACGCTCAAGTTGGAAAATTATCCACTTATGAACTGCGGCTGGGCGGTCAGCACGGTGTACGATCCCGTAATGATAATGGTGAGCGGTTACTTCATTTGTGTGAAGGTGTTCGTTTATTTTTTGCGAGCAATAACTTCCCACACAGCACCCGCCGCAGGATGACCTGACGACCACCAGCCTCGTACCAGCTATGGACGCAAATCAATCACATTGCGATAACTTACCGATGGAGAGGCTGTGTCCAGAAATGTCGCTCGATTTGGAACACATGTGTAGACACCGACTATGCACTTGTATGTGTTGAGCTGCGGATGCGTTTTGGCGAACGCCTACGAGGACGTAGTAAGCGCATTGACACCAGCCAACTGGCGAAACCAGCTGTCCTGAATGCCTATCAAACTACGCTGTCATGCGAGTTGGATAAACGCTCACTGGATGCAATTGAAGCTCACTGGTCTCATATTCACCAGACCTAATTAGCAGCAGGAGAATCCTCATGTGGTAAGTCTAATCGCCAATATGGACATTGGGTCTCTTCGCAGTCTCTGGAACTTATCGATGTTCGCTGGCACATTCCGACTGGAAGCGAACACAATGAAACTCGCAAACAGCTTCGGACAAAACTCCGTGCTAGCCTGAAGAGAGACCGCGAATCCTGGTGGTCTCATCATGCTTCAGAGATGGAGATGGCCGCTGCTCTTGGTAACCATTCCGGCTGATACGGGAAACGGGCAGCAAGAAATCTGGTGTTAGCGAAACTATACGTGACGAGAGTGCACAGCCTATCCACAACTTGTCAAAACGCTTGGAGCGTTGGGCTGAGCAATTTGAAAGACAATTTAATCGGCCGGAATTGTTCGATTTCTCGCCGGCTAATGATCGCCCCGCTCTGTAGGCTGTCCCTTTGGATCAGCCCTCTCGCTCAAAAGTCGAACGTGAGATCGCACTGTCGAAGTTAAATAAAGCCGTGGGACCAGATGATCTTCCTCCAGCCCTCTTCAAATTCGGGGGACCTGCTCTTGTGAATGATTTACATGAAATACTAGTGAAACTGTGGGGGCAGGAAAATGTCCCAACCGACTGGAGCCGAGCCGTCATAGTCCCAATTTTCAAGGGAGGCTCAGATCGGAATGCGGCAACTATAGAGGAAACAGTCTGATCTCCATCGTCTCAAATTGCTTGCGTCTGCCATCCTTTACAGACTGACTGACACCTATGAAAGCCATATTCATGAAGAGCAAGCAGGGTTTCGTCGAGGTCGTAGCTGCATTGATCACATATTCACTTTGCATCAGTTGTTGAAGCGCTGTCCCATATGTTGGCGGCGCACCGTTGTCGTGTTCCTCGATATCAAAGGTGCATTCGATTCGGTGGATAGACGTGCACTTTGGGACTGTCTACTCAGGAAACATGTACCTGGGAAATATGCAAATATTAGCCGATCATTATACGCGCGTAGCTCAGGCAGAGTGAGGGCTTACGGCAAGCTGTCGTCGCCGTACAATATCTCCAGCGGTGTGAGACAAGGATGCCCGTTGTCACCATTCCTCTTCAATTTCGCTATTGATGAAGTAATGGAAATCGCGTTCACAGGACACGAATTAGACGGGGTGTGGATCTGCGCCCAGGAGAACGACTTCTTGACTTGGAACATGCTGACGATATTGCCATAATCTGTGACAGCTCCCAGACTTGCCAAGCCGCACTGGACAGATTAGCACTGGCTGTAAGCCACTTCTGGCTTTGCTTCACACTATCTAAGTGCAAAGCATTCCTCCAAGATTGGAAAGGACCGCCTCCTTCGCTGACGCTTGGTGGGGATCAGATAGAAGTCGTTCAAAAATTCAACTACTTGGGAAGTTGTATCAGTGCCCATGGGATTGAAGATGAGATCACGAACCATGTAGCAAAAGCTCGAGGCGCTTTTGCAAACCTTCGCCACTTATGGCGTCGGCGCTACATCGCTCTTACCCTGAAGCCTAGAGTGTACAATGCAGCGGTACCTTCGACCCTACTGTACGGTTGCGAAACCTGGCCCCTTAGATTAACTGACCTGAAGAGGCAATGAACAATGAATTTATACGGGTTAAGAAGCGTTGCTTTATAAGTCCCGTTGGATAGTTGGTGGGGATATCAACATAACAATAATGATGATAAGGATAGTAAAATAGTTAATACTTTGATACTCATCTGCGTACACAATGAATTCCATTGGTCTTGGTCGTCTGATAACTTATCCCGCAATGTGATGGCGGTAGATTCAAGGACATTTGAGCATACAACAGTCCGGGCACTGTTGTTGGATCCCTTTCTAGTCGATCTACAAGGTATGGTACTCATTTGTCTTGACTTGTTGACAAGTGATTGTTTACTGTTTTTCCCTCCATTTGTGTCAACGGTGTTTACAATGGAAGAGGACGCAACGGCGGCCTCTCGGTGGACCTTTGCAGCAATCTCTGCATATGTAATTGATTTTCTGGGAGGCTTAGTTTCGACAAGAGATATTTGAGCTACAGGTACCAAGGGTTAATGTTTGGCTGCTCCATCCTTGTTAATACTAGATGTCAGGTCTAGTGGAATTTGCTTAACCAGGCGTTTTGAATGGTGCCTGATTTTTGTTGCTGTGAGTACTGCTTGATTCACGTAGGTACAGTCTGTTTTCGCCCGGCGTTCTACCAAAGTTGGAGAAGACAACGGAGATGGAGACATGGCTGATTGCGGCGCAGGGGAAGCGGTTTGTTCATTGTTTCCGTTGCCTAGCAGCCGCTACGCTTTTGTGGTCCATACTCGCTTCCATTGAAGTAATCTTATCGTTTACCCTCTGCTCTGCTTCTGCGGTTAACCGGTCGCATTTCTCAGCTAGGATAAGCAAGCACTTAACGAGGGGGATGGTGGAACACGCAGTACAGAACCAAAATGCATCTTGGGAGCTATTTCGCTCCCGTAACTGTTGTTGGGACACATTTGCACATTTCGTATGGTACCAAACCAAACGGTGCGAACAAGCCAGACCGATTTTTACTACCCGATGACATTCTCCTAACCCGCAAATGCCTTTCGATGGGAGTCTCTTCGGTTTCGCCTTTCTGCCATTCAATTTGGTTTCGTTACCTGACCCAGTGGGTTGGTTAGCGTTCTGTACTTTTACAGCTTTGAGAGCGGCGCACATCGGTCAGGCGAGCGTGGTGGTTGCAAGGTCAAATGAGCGGTCGGCGTGGTCGCGCGGTCCGTGTGATGGGTGATGCAGCCGCACTGGCTGACAAGGTCACAAGGAATGGCGAGTGACTACAACCTGAACAGAGCGCTGAACACTGATTCTTTCACAGCTGTGTTGAGAAACACTGGATGGGAGTAAGCTTAGGCTTTTCGGCCTGCCTCGAGAATTCTGTATCGAATGATGTCACACAGAATGGCAATCGGCTCAATACGATTGAATTAAACGCTTGCGCTTAATCACAGATGCCAGTGAAAACGGTTAGTGATGGCACAGCCTCTAATCGTAGAAGATATTTCCACGTATGATGGATCACTGTGTAGAGCTAGTAAATCCGGTTCGAATGAGCGTACATTGACAACGCTGCGAGAAGATGGAGAGAGGATTGAGGGAAATAATCCAAATGAACCAGTAACACGCACGTCACGCGTGTGTGAGGATGACCTTGAGCGTGATTACGTTAAGTTACGTTTGACCACCGGTGCCTTCGCAAATTGGCTCGCATCTGGTGGGAACACCAAGTAAGCAACGAGCGTGTTCGACACCGTGTTTACAGCACAAGAAAAGAACTGAACCGCTCAGCACCGTCATTTCACCCACCAGGCTCCTATGGCTCGGTCACGTGTTACGCATGCCAGCCCACCGACTCCCGCGACGTGCGTTGTTTGCTCGCCGAGGGGTGTGGATGGAAGAAGAGGAGAGGTGACCAAGCGAGGACTTGGTCGAGAGGAATGAAGGCCCTCACTTCGAAGCTGGCCTCTGTTGGAGCGTCTCGGCACCCTGGTTAGGGTCCGAAAGGCGATGAACTCGTTTGGCTGCATACACTTGCTGATATGGCTAAGAGCCGACCTCAGTGGCCTTCGTGCTGTGAGTTTCTTTATCCCACCCCATCCCTCTTAGCCTCTCCCTCCAACCGCAATCTCATTATTTAGCTTTATATGATTTTGTATAGTAAACTATTTTTTTCTGCTGCATATTAGCCGGCTGCTAGCTTACCGGAACGATGCCCATCCGTTACCGGTAGCTCAGCTGCCTTGCACCTGTTGCATTTTATGCCCTTTTACTTTTAGGTATTGCGGCACAGTATCTGAGGTGTTTCCCACCTCTAGCTAGCGTGTATAATCTCTGTGTGTGCTGGTTTTGGGGCTACACCGGTCACTGTTACCGCGTGGACCAAAGTTCTCGCTTTCCCTGATCTATGCAAGTTTGAGATTGCTCTAGTAGCATGGTGTCAGAACTTCAAGAGATAATTTCGTTCCTTATACCGAGTCTTCTTTCCCAGTCCGGACGTGTACCTATGGATCAGGTGCCGGACCGACAGCCATGACGTGGCACTGAACAGATTTCTCATGTGGCCAGCTAGTATTGATTCGTCTTTGTTGTACATTTCTTGTGCCAATCACATAAGTCCTGTTTCCAGTTACTCCGATAGAGCTACCCTTGTAGGTTGGCTCAGGGATCACCAACCTTTTTTCATGGCGGGCCGGCTAACTATAAAAAGTGATTTTCACTCGCCGGATAACTCACAAACTGATGAATTTGGGCCACATAATCCTTTTTCACAATATTCACAAGCACGAACGAAAACTCTAGGACAAAAATGGCAATACTTAATGCCTGCTTCCCTTCTCGTAGTAACCATATTGGAAGCCGAAATAGCAAGAATCTGAACAAAAATCATCAAATTACACAGTAATAAAAATCCTGTTGAAACACGAGAAAAGACAGTACTAGTGCTCCTTGAAGCTGCAACAGCTTCCCAGTGGTGCACGCAAACTTCATCTGTTCCTTCGGTAATAAAAAATATTACAATACAATGTCTGCATTATATATATATATATATATATATATATATATATATATATATATATATATATATATATATATATATAATAAATCCGCCTGCCCCAACTCCAGTTTGCCGACCAAGTGTTGGAAACCACTCCGAAATTTCGCTACCTTGGAGGCGTTATATCAATCGCATTGCAGGCGATGAGTGAGCTGCGCAACCACTTATTGCAGGCGGTTGTTTTTATGACAAGCTGGAGTGTCACGTGTGGAGCAAGCACTAGCTCCCTTTTTGGACGAAACTGATGGTGTACCAATCCATTGTGCTGTCCATTCTTCTATACGGCAGCGAAACCTGAACGCTTTATCGAAAGGATGTCATTTATCGGGAGCAATTCCATCAACAGTGTCTGAGACGGATTCTTCACATTGTTTGATGTGACAGTTGCGGACACGGAAGTATTACGCCGAAGTGGATTAGATGCAGTGGACTGCATACTTTTGCTGAGACACCTGTGGTCGCGTGGTCATATGAGCCGTCTGGATTCGACGCGGATGCCGAAGCAGCTATTATATGGTCAGCTGAGTGTTGGGAAACGACATGTGGGGAATCCGAAGCTTCGTTACCAGGACTTGATCAAAGTGGTAGTGGAGCTATAACTAGCTCAGTTATAGCTCATCTTGTTGATAGTGGGCATGAGGTTGATCCAGTCAGTGCGTTTCGAATACTATACAGGGTTCCTCCACTCCAGTCGAAAGGCCTGCGCCTCCGCACCCTTGCTACTGCCGAGGCGATCAGCATTCGGTTGTATCAACCGTTTTTGTGTGCACAAAAGAAGCTGATCGAAGCTGTTAAGCTATCTTGGCCAGCCAAAACGGATCCTTCTGAGAGTAACTGCAATTGTGCAACTGCACCTCTGCCCTAGTTTGCTGTTTGTTACTGGTTCATGCCTTTGGTCGACAAGTGATCAATTTCATTTGGACTGATTGTTAATCCACTTGTACGCCCATTGCTATTTCACCCATATGATTGTACAGGTCTGAAGATGACTCATCGAAAACCATTGTTTACCTTCGGTCTTTTGTTCTTGATAATGAAATGGGAATTTTCCAGTTACCAAAGTGAGCCTCTCATATTCTAATCTGGATTGCATGTCATGAGGAACGAAGGCAGTTGATCGGCGTGCATGGAGCGATCTGATCGCGAAGGCCGTTGTCGCGATGCAAGAGAAGGCCCTCGTGCATGCAGAGAAGCGGCAATTGTGAAAACCACAGGCGCTAATGGGTTGTACTCTATCGACATCGAGCGCAGGGTGCTGTAACACACTCGGTCGCGAGTGCCTGAATCAGGCAGACCTAGTGAGTCATGAGCGAGGCCACTCATAGTCACCACAGAAACGACGACGCTTTCCGCAGCGAACAGTGGCATGAGAAATGATATATTACAAGTAACAAAGCGATTGCTTTACAAGTCCCGTAGGATTGTTGAAGTGAAAGCAAACATAAGTGTAACTCGTCAATTTATGCGTCTACCGATTCAGATGCCCTGCTTTATTAAAATATTATACAACACGCATTGAATTGTTACCGTAGAGTAGTATGGGGAAGGTATGTCTTAAGAACGAAAGGAACGACGATGCTCACTCGTGCGCCGCTTTCTCGGACTGATGTAATTGATGAATGCAGTTGTTGTATATCCAAACGATATTCCACAGCAGCAGCGTGTAAGTAGTAAAGCAGAAAAGTTGAGAATTAGCACCACTTGATCGTGTTTGGTTGACGTAGACATCACTGATTATATAGAGTACTGTAAGTGGATGAGCGAATCACCCAGACGTCTTTTGAATACCGTTAGCATGGGGAAAGATACAACGTATGTGGGAAGAGCGTTACAGTTTTGGCACACACGAAGGGAAAAGAAATTCCGCTGTCATTCCAACCGGCTGTATTGTGTGGCCAGCTTTAGCTGGCGTCCTCTGAGTGTGGTATTGTGATTCAACTTTAGTAGGTGACGCCAAGAATGGTTTGGATTCTTCAGGATCATATAAGTCATTATCAAGTCGCCACGCAGGCCTTGATACTGTCCACTGTAGACCCCGAGTGTTTTCAGTCTCAATCGGTAAGGCAGATGAAACATGCCGTTTACGTTCTTCGTATCCCTTCGTTGTGGTAGTTCAAGAGCAGTAAGGTCTTGATTTTGCCATGGCTGCCAAGCGTGGATGGCGTACTCTGATTGAGGCCGAAATTACGCGTTAAATATCTGAGAAAAGATGGAAGGATCAAAGGGCCGAATGCCATCCGCGAAAAGCCAAGGTGTTAGGTAGCTTAAAGGTAGCTTAAAGCTTTCTCGGGCTGACGGGAACAGCCCAAATCTTCCTGTACTCTCCAACTTTATCTGCACGCCGCTTCCCAATACTCAGCTGACTATATAATAGTTGTTCCGGGATCCCCGTCTGTTATACCCCGAAAAAGCAGAAGACCAGATTAGCACCGGAACGTATGGCTGGAGGAAACTGTCCGCACGCACGCATAGTACAATTAAATAGATAGAGGTTCGCATTCCAGCCAATCAGATGCAGGATCACATAATAGGCCAACCAGTGCTAAATAGAAGTTTGAGTAGGATAAGCGAATCGAGGGCAAAAACAAAGCAAAGTATTTAAACACGACATTGTCCCTCCTCTGTTCGTAAAAGTATAGGCACTACATGTCCATGAACGATCTACTTTAATGTCAGCACCCAGAAGAATTGTTATGTGGTGTTATCCGTTAAAGCGTATCGGTAGACAAGACGGCGTATCCGACCGGAATCTTGTAAGTTTGTATTAGTTTGTACCGAGCGTTGTGTTGTAGGTGTGTTCGTCTGTTCAATAGTACGTTGGGAATGCTCTGTATGAAGCCGTCTTGCATTCACCTTTGTCCCATCAGCTAACTTATAACTTCCTGGAGTGCACACAGATTCCACATGGGTCGGCGGTCTGAATCCATTACATCCTTTCCGGGAATTGGGTAATCTCACAAGAACAAATGTCCATGGAGAATACGTTTTCCCAACGCGTCTATATTTAGCCTGGTAAACAGCCCGTCTTTTGTATTCTCTGTGATCGGCGGTTTCTTCGCAGGTAAAGGCTGCATTTAATCGAGTTCGAATTGTTCGCCCCAGCATTAGCTCCGATGGGGTCCTTGCCGTTGCAGTATGTGGAGTGGTTCTGTATACCCCCAATGCAGATACCAAGGCATCATCCCAGGATTCTTCCGAAAGCCGAAGGACCTTTAGAGATTCCTTTAAAGTATTATTAAGTCGATCGACTAGTCCATTTGCTGCGTCGAATCCATACGCCACACATGGTCGGGCCACCTCAGGTGTCTCAGCAAAGGTATGCAGTCCACTGCTTACACACCACATCGACGCAACACTTCAGGGTCCGCAACTCTGTCGCACCAATTGATGCGCAGAATCCGTAGCAAATAGTGTTGATGGAACCGCTCGAGATATTGCACATCCCGCCGGTACATCGTCCACGTTTCACTGCCGTATAGAAGAACGGACAGTACCATGGATTTGTACACCATCAGCTTCGTGCCAACCGCAAGTTGGTGATTGTTCCACACTCGGCACTCTAGCTTCCCGAATGCAATCGCTGCCTTCGACACGCGGATACGCACCTCATTGTGTTGCTGCTAGTCAGTCGACATCACACTCCCAAGATAGCAGAAGCGGGCGGTGGTTTCTAATACTTCACCACCAATGCTGATTCGCAGCAATATTGAAGATTGCACCTCCGGTGAAAGCTGAAACAGACAGACAGTTTTTCTAGTGTTGATGGTGAGCGCGAATTTGGCCGCTGCCGAAGCCAGCGCACTAGTCATGTGCTGCAACTCATCCGCGCTGTGTGAAAACAATGCACAGTCGTCAGCAAACAGCAACATACGAAGAGTTGTCTCACAGGTTAGAGTTCTCGCACGGAAACGACGGATGTTCAGCAACCCACCATCAATACGGTGCTCCACAAAAACACCGTAAGCACAGGCCGCATCAAAAGCCCAATACACCATTGCATGATGATACATATTAAACAGGGCAGGAGCTAAGACACAGCCTTGCTTCACACCAGAGACAACTGCAAAGTCATCCGAGGTCTCTCCACTCAGCTGCACCCGCGCTCGCATACCACTGTGCAGACATTCAATTAAACGTAAAAACATAAGCGGGCAACCAAACTTACCCAACATCAACCACAATGCCTCGCGGTTCACCGTATCAAATGCCTTGGTGAAAGCAACAAAAAGCGAGTACAATGGCTGGTGTCGTTCTCTGCACTTCTCCTGCAACTGACGAGCCGCAGACATCATATCTATAGTGCTGCGACCCGAACGGAATCCACACTGCTCTTCCGCTACGTTCGGTTCCACAACCTGACTGACGAGGCAGTTGAGCAGGATTCGAGCAACCAGCTTGCCCACACAATTTAGCAATTTGATGCCACGATAATTCGTGCAACCTTGCTTGCTCCCTTTGCCCTTGTACAGTGGTAGCACAAGGGAATCCTTCAGCTCAGTAGACACCTCCTCCTCAAACCACACGCGTTGCACCAAGTGGTGCAGCGCAGTCACCAACGCGGGTCCGCCTTGTTTCAATACTTCAGGCTGGATTCTGTCGGCACTGGCACACTTACCGTTTCGCAGTTGAGCGAGTGCTGTCTGCGTTTCATCCACTGCCGGCGTGTCCGCCAGACTCGCCTTTACATCCTGCTGCTTGAGGTCCTCCAAAATTGGCCAGTCGATTTCTGAACGGTCGTTCAAGAGACAGCAAAAGTGCTTCCACCAGATCTGCATTATGTCTGCAGTCTGTGTACAGGCAGCACCTGAACAACCATCGAGCGGTGTCCTCAGCGGCTCCAATCTCGGTCCATATACAGTCCCCAAGAAGTCAAAGAATTCTTTGTGTTGGCGGCTTTCGGCGTCGCCTTCCATCTGCTTCGCTTTCTCCGTCCGCCATGCATTTTAATGCAACGAAGTTCTTGAGTCAGATTCCGTTGAATTTTGCGAAACCGTCTCTTCTTCCACAACTAATTGGGGTCTGTCACATGTGCAGCAAATGTTTCATTCTTCTCCGACACCAATGCGCCAACCCTCGCAATGTTCTCATCAACTCAATCAGGCCGCTTACAGTTTGTTAGCCCGATGGTCACCCCGGCAGCAGCTTTCATCTTGTTGCGAATGTGGTGCCACATGTCACCCACACAGGCGTGCAGCCATCGCCTTCTCCAGCTCAGTACGGTTCTCCTCAGTACCGAGGGAGATGATGTTAAATTTACGCCGATTCACGGCGGGAGTGCAATACATAGATTTACGAAAATATATGTACAGTTTGGTCCGCAACAATTCATGATCAGTGCCACAATCAGCTCCACGCTGTACATGTGCCATACGATTTTCATGCATATCACGCTGACGTACGATGACATAGTCGAACAGGTTAGCGTGACCACTCCGTGGTTGCGTCCAACTTGCTATATCACTTGCACTCAGTACAAACCAAGTGCACGTGATCGTCAGGCCGTGAGCGGCACACAGTGAAAGCAGCCTTTCACCGTTCGCATTCGCTGAACCAATGCCACGCGGACCGATGATATCTTTCCACACGGATGCATCATGCCCAATGCGCGCGTTGAAATCACCTAATAGACATGGTGGAAAAATCTCGTAGTGCCCTGAGGATGGTGGTGGCTAGATCCTGACGAATGGTCTACCAACTGTTGCTACTTTTGTGCCACTGGCTTATGTCCTGGTCGCCTCATCTTGGCCACCGCTACACGGGAGTTGGTTTACGCCCTGCTTGCTAAGAGCCAGTACACCAATCCGCATAAGTCAGTGAACTGACCATGTGCTAGACCCTCTGCCTTTCGGGTGTATATTTAATCGAGGGCTTTTTCTGAGGACCCGGATCGTTCTCCTGTCAGGTATCGGCTCCCTGCCAGTATCCTAATCCATCCTCTTCGGAAGTTAGGAAATGGTCGATGGCCCTCTTGCCATAAAACCTACGGGTTATGAGCTCACAGCTCGAATGATATAGAGCACGAGTGCCACGCATTGTCTCTATCGGTGGGAGGGCACCTCCGGGTCTTCAATGGTTTGCTACTGCCCGCCTCAAGCCAGTCAGACCTTGGTCATCATCATCGTCATTATACACGTTAGCTAGAGGTGAGAAAACACCTCCGCTATTGTGCCGCAGCCCTTGGTCAAATGTGTGCAAACCCGCCAAAACCCACCTGCGTCTGGCCGTGGTCGCAGGTACGTACTCTACTACGGTTGCAAAAATATATGAACCGTTCCAGTACCTCAAAGGCTGCGTGTGACGGCAGTCAAGCAGATCCCAATCTGTATCTGCAGTCACATTCCCGAGCTGGTTCTGCTCCCCACTGTCTTGTGGACGTCGGAGTCCCACAAGAAAACCTCTAAATCACCCACTACCTTGTAGGTCAAGCTGCTGAGCCAAAAGCTCCGGGTGGGGTTCATCACGCAAGCTTCTGAAGCACATCAGCCATCTCACGCGCGATTGCCAACCAATGCAATCGTAGACCTTCGCGCAAAGCACTCAGAGCATCGGGTGCTGGAACGTGCGCACACTACTGGACCAGAACTCGAGTGAGCGCCCCGAGCGACTCACTGCACTCGTCGCGATGGAACTGGCGCGCTAGCACATCGACATTACGGCGCTCAGTGAAACCCGGCTCGATGAGCAAGGCAATTTGCTTGAAGTAGATGCTGGCTACACATTCTACTGGGTGGGAAACGCCGCCTCAGCTCCATGTGAACATGGGGTCGGATTTGCAAAATCCGATCACCTCCATGGCCAGCTCGTGGGTGAACCAAGAGGCATCAGCGCGCGACTGATGACTGTTCGCCTACGACTCGGAAGAGATAAGATTGCCACCTTTATAAGCACTTAAGATCCGAGAATGTGTTATCCTGATGACACGCGTGATCAATTCTACACTCTGCTATTCTTCGTGAAACCCATACATGGTTGGCGGCATCCGGTTTCGGATTTGCTTGTCACTGTGGCCTCCATAGGACAACCACAGGACGCCTGCGCCTACAGAGGGACCTTGGATGGCTTGCGCTGCACCACCCATACCTCCAAACACACACCCCATGTCCAGTGTAAAACTGAGGGTTTAACGCCAGGAGGCATATGGATGGGATCCAAGTTTCATCAACGGAGCCGAGCCACACTCCTTCACAACAAACACAAGCACGCTGTATTTGGGGAATCAAGCGCACACAAGGCGGTGGCTGGACTTTGGTCCGCTCCATACTGAGTGCATGGAACCACTCTTCGAGACTAGCACGACCACAAGCACCGCGCACCCCGTCCCCTCTAGCAACGACCAACTGTCTTCTGGAGCCAGTATGGACGAGGTAGTGGGTAATAGACAGGTAGGTATCTTGTCAACATGCACATCAAGCGCAGCCACACCTGCTAGAAACCCGTACACACATGCATACATTTACATACATACGCTAAATACATTTTTAAAAGGAAATGACGTTAAAATGGTGATAGATGTTATTACAATAAGGATCTTGCACAGCACAATTATATATCCTTACCATATCGAAATATTTATAAATAATGAATTTATTTTTACATCTTATTAACAATGAAATTATCCCAAGCTGTATGTCACGTAGCATTTGTTGCTGTATTCCTTAAAATGGACACATGGTTGCAAAACATGTATGCGGATTTTTGGATCAACGTGTGCTGGATACTACTTTTGCCTCAGATTACTGTGTTAGCAGCGTTTTATCTGTGTGAATTGTGCACCATTATTCTTCTTTTGGCGTATTTTCCAGGCGGTGCAAAGTTTGGGGCTATTCTTTGGCTAATTCCGGAGATCTCACTGATTTGCCATACTGCCATCTCTGTCCGCCATCTTGGATTTGCTCTAGCTTGCGATGCCGTCTCAAGCTACTTGTGGTTCCTGTTCGAAAGTTGTGGGAAATAAGGCTCATGCACTTCGATGCTTCAGCTGTGATGTTTTGTTCCATATTTCGTGCATTGGCTTATCCGTTGACGTGTTTCGAAAATCGCTCGACATCCGACATCGGTTTTTTTCAAGTTATATGTGATAAATGTCGCGGTACAAGACATCAGAATACGCAGCGACCGCAAACAACTACGGGAAAATCTCTCTTTCAGATAGAAACAAACCGTTCACCACGTGGGATCAAAGGCCCTTGTGAAAGTACCTCTGTCACCTCGCCTTCTATTGTCACTCCGCCATCTGCACCACCACCAGTGTCTTCGACCCCGGCCGAACCCCAGGTTCAACGTTGCCCACCGATGAAAGACTCAGACACGGAAGCCACGAAATGCCGCTTCACTGATCGGTCCGTGAATTTCTCAGAGCCTGTCTGTGAACCGAGGATCCATGGACCACCCAAAAGCGCAAGGGTCCACGTAATGGAGTTCAGACGTCACCTGCTGGTAAACAACAGCCCAATCAATTAAGCGCCTCTAATTCTACTCTCCCACAGGTTCATCACTGATTTCTCTGAGGCGTCATAATCTCATGGTCTTCCACGTACCGGAGTCAAAAGATGAAAACCCTCAGATACGTTATGATCACGATGTTGAGTTCCTCTAGGGGCTCATCGATAGACTCTTGGATGCGGGCGAGGACAGTGTGACGATTAAACAAGTAATCCGACTTGGCCAGAAAACTAACCAGTCATGTCGACCTTTGAGGATCACCTTTGCAAATCCCAAAATGCCGCAGCTCATACTGTCTCGTCTGTTGAGGTTAAAAGGCATAAATGTTCACATCCGCCGAGACTTGGAACCCGAAGACAGGGATCGTTTGAAGACTGCGGTCATTGAGCTCAAACGCCGTACAGAGGAAGGTGAGACTGACTTACAAGTTGTAAATTTCCGGGTGATTAAGAAGAGTGTACGAACCCGTATCAATCGGTTGCTCAACCTCCATGCACGTCCCGCAGTACCTCCCAGGACCTCCGTGTCGCATTCGCCAACGTGTGCAGCCTAATGAACAAACGTGACGAACTGTGCCGCTTCGCTGTCTCGGAGCGGCCGGACATTTTAGGACTTGCAGAGACATGGCTGAACTCCGACATCATACTCCAAGAAGTCGTGTTGTCAGGATACTCTTGTTTCCGATGTGACCGAAACTCAAAGGCTCACGGTGGTGTTCTGTTGTACATAAAATCGTCACTATCTGGCAAACTTATCAGTACCTATCGGAGCGAGGATAGTTTATGCGAGCAATTGTGGTGCACAATCCGTCTCAGGCGCGCAGAACTAATAGTGGGTGTTATCTACCGGAGCCCATTAAACCGTTGCTGCGATTTGATACCACATGTACAGAAGCACATGAGCCGCCCTCAGTTCTTACTGATGGGAGATCTAAATTTACCTAAGATAATTTGGCCAGATGTTCGACTTCTTCCCGGTCATGGCAAAGTTGAGGCTCAGTTCGTTAAAATGACTATTGCAATTGGGGCAACGCAACATGTCATCCAACCGACGCGCGTAACTCCGCACTCGGCATCTTGTCTGGACCTAATGTTTACGAGCTGCGAGCAGAAGCTAAAAGAGATCAGAGTCATCGAACCTCTGGCGAACAGTGACCACTGCTCTATTGTAGCAAGCTTAGAACTGTCCTTACCATATTACAATCAACAGAAGCCTACATTCAACTATTGGAAGACGGACTTCAACGGACTCGTCCAAGCCGCAAGTCAGACTGATTGGACACTACCACATGATGCGTCACTTGAGGCGTGGTGGTCATTAATAAAGGGGAAGCTTAACTCGCTCTGTACTCGGTTCGTTCCCCTTAAGTATCCAAAAATCGGACCTGTCAAACCGCATTGGTTTGATAGGGAATACAGACAGTTAGCGCGACGACGTCGTAAACTTTGGGATAGATACATCAGCTCGGGTTGTGATGAAGATTACGCGGTGTACAAGAAACAGCGTAACTTATGTAACGCCGCAAAGATCAAGAAACGCCGGCAGTTCGAAGAGGAGCTAGCATCCTCGGCCGCAACTGCACCCAAGCGAATATTTGCCTATTTGAAACGTCAACTGAAACCTGGAGACGACCTACCGGTCTTAGAGAGCTTAGACGGGAAGACACTCATTTCAAGCGCGGAGCGCGCGGACTCCCTGGCTACGCACTTCCTCACTGTATTTTCCAGTAAATCGGCGGCTGTTCCAGTACCGGCACAGGTTGCGCAAGTCTTGCTCGACAGCCTACAATGTGATGCAGTCGAAGTACATCAGCTACTCGTCAACGTCGATGGTGCAAAGCCCCCAGGACCAGACGGACTTCACCCATTAATACTCAAGTCCCTATCGATTATCATCTCACCAGCTGTGACAAACCTTTTCAATAAAGCACTCTCTGAAGGATCCGTCCCGAACGACTGGAAATGCTCGATAGTGAAACCGCTTCCCAAGGGTGGTGATCCGAGTAAAATAGAGAACTATAGACCGATCTGTTTGACTTCGGTATTATCCAAAGTTCTCGAGAAGGTTGTGCAAAAGTGTCTGCTATTGTTCTTCGAATCGATGGACGTATTGACGCCAGCGCAACACGGCTTTACGAAAGGGCGATCCTGCATCACCAACTTGATGTACGCAAAGCACCAGTGGGTTCGAGCTCCCAATAAACAGAAGGATGTTGATGTGGTCTACATCGACTTTAGTAAGGCGTTTGACAGAGTGAACCACGAGGTACTCCTTCGTAAACTGAGGACATACGGAATCGGTGGCACGTTACTTCAGTGAATACAAGAGTTTATTGTGGGACGAAGGTTTAGAGTACAGGTCAATGACTATCTGACAGACTGGTTCCCATCGACCAGTGGCGTGCCTCAAGGAACTGTACTTGGGCCAGCATTATTTCTTATTCATATCAACGATCTTCCGCAGCAGCTCCAGTCACCATGTGTCCTGTTTGCAGATGATTTGAAAATCTGGAGGATCATTGAAAACCAGGACGACTGCGCTCGCCTCCAGCATGACCTAGAGCGACTGCCAACGTGGTCCACTGAAATGCAACTCCCTCTTAACGCAAGCAAGTCGGAGTTCATCAGTATCTCCAGACGTCCAGCCACTCGATCATACACCTTGGACGGCCAGTTGCTCCATCCCAACACATCTGTCAGAGACTTAGGAGTTCTCTCACGACATGATTTGAGATCACTAGAATACAGAGAAATTGCACCGTGCGGGACTTCGTATGCTCTGGGCATTACGACGCAGTTTCTCCACATGGTCAGAAGAAACCGTCCCTCGTCTATTCACCTCGCTCATTAGGCCAATCCTTGAATACGGTGCCCCAGCTTACCATCCGATAACCCAATGGGAAATGGAAAAGCTGGGGAAAATACAGCATATCGCAACTAGAATGATACCAAGTCTACGAAAGCTTCCATTTGAAAAACGTTGTGAAAAACTCGGACTCTACACACTATCCTATCGCCGAGTAAGAATTGATCTTATTATGACCCATCGAGTACTACACTTGAATCACTTCCCCATACTACGGCCAATATTTCACCTGCGAGAACCCTGTAACACCCGAGGACATCGTTACAAACTCAGGGTCACCAGTATGAACAAAGTATCACATCAGCTTTGTATCGAACGAAGAATCGTAAACTTGTGGAATACACTACCAGAAGGATTAATAGTGGCCGATTCTGTGAAGTGTTTTAAAACCCGTATCGACGATTATTTTGGAAACTTGTGCTTTTGTGAAACGATGCACATACAGTGCCAAAAGAAGCCATTGTATGTCCGGAAATAATGACGCTAGTACAAATTTCTAACCGAACACGGATAAACGATTTACGGACCAGACACAACTGCTGATAATTCAAAAGTAAATTTTGATTTTTCGTAATTCGATAGAGTTGTACAGAAACCTTTCTACTTGCTCTTAAATACAGTCTCAGTCTCTCACTAACCATCACACTGTTTGCATCATTTTATGTAGAAATACAATCTACTAATATAACTTTAGATAACTACAGCAAAAATTTGATAGTTTTTCATAAGTACTTAGTTCCTTTTCACTTACCTTTTCGAATTTTCTATTTTCTCCTACATTTGAGATCACACAAGCAAAACACACCTTTTTTCAATAATAAACATGGACTGGGCAAAAGAACTTTAAAATTCAGCATATTAGTGTGTTATCTAACGTTGAAACCAAAATATTATAACTAACGGGCGGTTTCAATGTCTTAAATCATATTTTAGAATGTCTCCTTAAAATAGGACGACAGCAGAAAATGACTTACTAAGCGGTGTTTAACATGACACGTGCAACAAGAGAGCTGACCAACGGAAAATTGCGGCACGGAGGTTTGAGGTAAACAGACACAGCTGGGTACCCGGATGAACGGGTTTGGTGCGTTGTCACTCATATCAGTGTATCAACGATGTGTGGTCACTAGTTGTATGTAGTGCAGTGTTACATGTAACTACCATAAAAGCCATCTCACGCAAGTGTCCAAACAGTATAAGGACATGGACCACATGAAGCTCAGTGCCAGATGTAAATAGTATCACAATGTCGTGTTCCATACGCTTTACGAAAGAAATTCGGAGACAGTCGGTGAGCCGGATCTGGCCGGTGGGTCGTAGTTTCCGACCTCTGGCTTAGTTAAATAACAGAAATCGGAGTTAAGGTCATACCCAACAAAAATTTCGAAAATCACTCAGGAATATCGTGGGATCTAAACTTTCAACAATGGTGCCGGTACGTGGAGATGTTACGAGTGGGTTATCAAGATCCATCGCTTTGCCATGCAAATGTCATACGCAAATACACTTGTCTAGATAGCGTGTTGTAGGTGGAACACCGTGTGGTGTAAACTACTGCTTTCCCAGCAAAAAATTTGTGTCAGTTCCGGAGTCAGTTGCCACTTATCAAATCCTTGGATTATCCTTCGCCGCTGTGTTTCATTACTTGCTGTGCCCTGGTTTATCTCACACAAGAGCTGTTGCAAACCATACTTCGCTGCCTTTTAACCTATCACGGTTTTCATGAGCGCAAATAAAGTTACCCTACTATGGTCCCTAGTTCGATTCTTTTTACTGCTCTTCGTCCCACGCTGACCGAGAGTGTCGTGATGCGGTTCGCAAAAGACAAACTTGACCGCTTCGAAAAGCAACCTGGTCTTGAGTCTAGGCTGCTTGCACCTAAGTCGGCCTGTCGTAGGGCGCTCCTGCATCCACTTGACAATAGCCGATTACTTCACTAATTGATTTAGAACCTGGGTGCTGCCCGGTCGAAAATACTGCGCGGGCGGGCAACACCAAATTTCTATCTGTTTAAGCTCCGGTCCTCTTGATCGAAAGGCCAATGGGAATCACGGTCAACAGTGAGACTGAGTGCCGCAATCCACGCACACAACATATACTTCAACATGGCCCTCAAAATCAATTACTGAGTTGTTCGGTTGTACGGTCTACTAATGAGTAGTAGGATTCGGTATTTTTTGGCCATCGCGCATGACGTATGCGAATGGGTGGCAACTAAGCCACAGATGTAACATCGGCCTCCAATTACTTCATTACACTATGTCCAACAAACTTCGCACCAGTCTCATACAGGCGTTTGATGCATCGAACGGTCGGCCATTTGAGCAAGAAGGGAGCGCTTAGGAAGTATTTCCACATCATTGTTTCACAACCATATATCGCGGATGACAAAAGTTGCATGTTTACGCGACATGCATTCGAGTCTAGATGTCGCTTCACCGTGCTCATTCCAGCTATAGACGGAATGAAGTAAAGCAGACTCTACTCGATTCTCATCAGAGTCCAACGTAGATTGTCCGTTGCGTTCCAGCCAACAAACGATGCTTGCATGATTTGTTCCTTAGCGAACGAGAACTCACGTGGATGCCCCTATTACTAGCACGTACGGTAGGCCTAAAGTGCATAAATTAATATTTCCCACACAGCCAATTCTCTCCAATGTTAATTCACCTTACTAATTCAATGTCAAGGACACGCATGTGCTCGTCTGAAATTCCGTGGTAAAGCACACTCGATTAAAACACTGATGTAACTCTTTACTTGGATGTGTAAACGTGACGCTAAGATGAATGTGCTGGCTTAATGCGTATTTCCCATTCATCAAAATCTCGTCGAACAAAACTAGTATGTATCTCTCTTAGTTCATCACAAAGCACAATATTCAGCCGTAATTCCCGTAGAAGCGTTGAACTACACACGTTCAATAAAGAAACATAAGGACATTTCACTGTCAAACAAAATACCCGACATCTAAACGTTATGACAACCTACTAGGCCCGTTACTGACAAACTTATCCATGCTAAGGATATGCCAATAATTATGGTCCCAGATGAGGACGTCGAGCGTGCACTTAAGTCACTTAACAGTACGTATAGAACGTTACAGTGACGTGTGGCACTGAGTAAGACAATTGTCTCTCCTATCTAGACATGTCGATCACATGACAACCGGATGGTCGTATCACACCTGACCGTCACATAAACGAAGAAGTTACTAAATAGGACACTAAGGCTAATGTGGATACTCAAATACGCGGTTAAGCATGAGGATGTTAGAAGGTAAGATGGCTGCTTTGGGGTCACTTATGCAACACAGCCACTTTTACTGTTCCAAGCACCCTCCAGATCCCTTTGCAGTAATGACGTAGAAGATTGATCGCCTTTGATCACTGACATCTGAGAGGTGTTCGCTCATATCTGGTTAAGAAACCGAGCTGGGTGTTCCGTAGTAAATCCTCTGACGCCGCACTAGAGCACCCATTGGGCATGATTCCGTTCGTTGGTCAAGTCGTGTACCTCGTAATTCAGTAACTTGGTTGCCTCGGGCGCTATTGTTCGCCAACAACACGACTGGTGGGCTAAGGCCTGAGATGGCTAGACAGTGCGTAAGTAAATTGAGTAAGTAGAAATCCATCATCCTCATCATTTTGCACGTTAGCTAGAGGTGGGAAACACCTCAAATACTGTGCCACAATACATAGAAGAAAAAAGGCGAACAAATGGCATTAGGTGTAAGCCAGCTGAGCTACTGGGCATGGTTCCGGTAAGCTACCAGCCGGCTACTATGCAGCAAAAATAATTAATATGCAAAATTGTGTAAGGTTAAATAGTGGGATCTTGTTTGGAGGGGAGGCTATGAGGGGTGGGTTGGGGCAAAGAAACTCACAGCACGAAGGCCACTGAGGCCAGCTCCTAGCCATATCAGCAAGTGTATGAGCCAAACGTGTTCATCGCCTTTCGGACACCAACCAGGATGCCGAGACGCTCCAACTGAGGCCAGCTTCGAAGTGAGGGCCTTCATTCCTCTCGATCAAGTCATCGCTTGGCCCCCTCTCCTCTTCTTCCATCCACGCCCCCGGCGCGCAAACAACGCACGTCGCGGGAGTCGGTGGGCTGGCATGCGTAACACGTGGCCGAGCCATCGGAGCCTGGTGGGTGAAATGACGGTGCTTCGCGGTTCAGTTCCTTTGCTTGTGCTGTAAACACGGTGTCGAACACGCTCGTTGCTTACTTGGTGTTCCCACCAGATGTGAGGCAAATTGCGAAGGCACCGGTGCACCACTTGATGCAACGCGTATGGTTTGAGGTGGAGGTGCCTCCTAAGCTGAAGGATTCCCCTGTGCTATCATTGTACAAGGGCCAAGGGAGCAAGCAATGTTGCACGAGTTATCGTGGCATCAACTTGCTAAGTTGTGTGGGCAAGCTGATTGCTCGAATCCTGCTCAACCGCCTCGTCATTCAGGTTGTGGAACCTAACGTGGCGGAAGAGCAGTGTGGATTGCGTTCGGGTCGCAGCACTATAGATATGATATTTGCGGCTCGTCAGTTGCAGGAGAGATGCAGAGAACAAAACCAGCCATTGTACTCACGTTTTGTCGATTTCATCAAGGCATTTGATCCGGTGAACCGCGAGGCATTGTGGCTATTGTTGGGTAAGTTTGGTTGCCCGCTTAGTTTGTAAATTTAATTAAATGTCTGCACAGTGGTATGCGAGCGAGGGTGCAGCTGAGTGGAGAGACTTCGGATGACTTTGCAGTTGTCTCTGGTGTGAAGCAAGGCTGTGTCTTAGCTCCTGCCCTGTATAATATTTATCTTCATGCAATGATGTATTGGGCTTTTGATGCGGCCTGTGCTTACGGTGTTCGCGTGGAGTACCGTATTGATGGTGAGTTGCTAAACATCCGTCGTTTCGGTCCGAAAACTCTAGTCTGTGAGACAACTATCCGTATGTCGCAGTTTGCTGACGACTGTGCGTTGTTTGCACACAGCGCGGATGAGTTGCAACACATGACTAGTGCTCTGGCTTCGACAACCGCCAAATTCGGGCTCACCATAAACACAAGCAAAACTGTCTGTCTGTTTCAGCCTTCACCGGAGGTGCAATCTTCAATATTGCTGCGAATTAGCATTGGTGGTGAAGTACTGGAAACCACCGCCCGCTTCTGCTACCTTGGGAGTGTGATGTCGACTGATCAGCAGCTACACGTTGAGTTGCGTAATCGCGTGTCGAAGGCAGCGCGGCATTCGGGAAGCTTGAGTACCGAGTGTGGAACAACCATCAGCTTACCATTGGCACGAAGCTGATGGTGTACAAATCCATGGTACTGTCCGTTCTTCTATACGGCAGTGAAACGTGGACGATGTACCGGCGGGATGTGCGATATCTCGAGCGGTTCCATCAGCAGTGTTTGCGACGGATTCTGCGCATCGGATTGGGCGACAGAGTTGCGGACACGGAAGTGTTGCGCCGAAGTGGGATGTATGCAGTGGACTGCATACTTTTGCTGAGACACCTGAGGTGGCTCGGTCATGTGTGGCGTATGGATTCGACGCAGCAAATGGACTAGTCGATCGACTTAATAATACTTTAAAGGAATCTCTACAGGTCCTTCGGCTTTCGGGACAATCCTGGGATGATGCCTTGGTATCTGCATTGGGGGTATACAGAACCACTCCACATACTGCAACGGCAAGTACCCCCTCGGAGCTAATGCTGGGGCGAACAATTCGAACTCGATTAAATGCAGCCTTTACATCCGAAGAAACCGCCGATCACAGAGAATACGAAAGACGGGCTGTTTACCAGGCTAAATATAGACGCGTTGGGAAAACGTATCCTCCAGGGACATTTGTTCGTGTGAGACTACCCAATTCCCGGAAAGGAGGTAATGTATTCGGACCGCCGACCCGTGTGGAATCTGTGTGCACGCCAGGAACTTACAAGTTGGCTGATGGGACAAAGGTGAATGCAAGACGGCTGCATACAGCGCTTTCCCAACGTGCTATTGAACAGACGAACACACCTACAACACAGCGCTCGGTACAAACTAATACAAACTTACGACGTTCCGGTCGGATACGCCGCCCTGTCTACCGATACGCTTTAACGGATAACACCACATGACAATTCTTCGGGTGCTGACATTAAATTAGATCGTTCATGGACATGTAGTGCCTATATTTTTACGAACAGAGGAGGGACAATGTCGTGTTCAAATACTTTGCTTTGTTTTTGCCCTCGATTCGCTTATCCTACTCACACTTCCATTTAGCACTCGTTGGCCTATCATGTGATCTTACATTTGATTGGTTGTAATGCGAACCTCTATCTATTTAATTGTACTATGCGTGCGTGCGGACAGTTTCCTCCAGCCAAACGTTCCGGTGCTAATCTGGTCTTCTGCTTTTTCGGGGTATAATGGACGGGTGATACCGAAACAACTATTATATAGACAGCTGTGTATTGGGTAGCGGCGTGCAGGTAAACCGAAGCTTTGTTATCAGGTCATTAACAAAGTGAGCATCTCACGTTCTAATCTTGATTGCAGGTCATGGGTATCGAGGGCGGTTGTTCGGTGTGCATGGCGCGATCTGATCACGAAGGCATTTGCGAAGATACGGGAGATAGACCTCAAGCATGCGCAGAAGAAGCGGCAGGCACCGATGGGTTGTACTCCATCGACATCGAGCGCACGGTGCTGTAACACATGCGGTCGCGAGTGCCTGAGTCAGGCAGGCCTAGTGAGCCATTAGCGAGGCCACTCGGGACCACCACCGAAGCGATGACGGGTCCTGCAGCGAAGGTAGGCAGAACCGGCGCAGCGTTTGTAGGTACGCTGCATTCGATTTACTAACCGCTGGCTTGCATGCTTGGTCTCTTTATTTCAGGTTGTGGGTTTGCAATTTGTCCTAAGGCTTTTCTTTCTCATATTAATATGTACCTGAAGTAGCTTCTACAAACTTGCACACGTCACTTTAGCTAATTGTAGTCGAATTCGATAAGGTTTTCGACCTTGTGGCATTTTTTTAATGTACATATTCTGACGTATTGAACCATTCGCGGATTGTAAAACCATTTTATTTCCTGTGCTCAATTAGTGAAGATTTAGGTCACCGCATCTGTATGCGGTATTCGATTTATTTCATTTCATCTTGTCGTTTCAACTGATTGGCTGTTGCTTAATATGCTCGGTGTGGCTGCGCTTGATGTACATGTTGGAGAGGTGTCTACCTGCCTATGACTTACTGGATAAATTTCATTCCACTTTATTTATTTTGTTCTGCCCACCTGAATAATCTTCTATTAACTGGCCACTTGCTTACGCTAATTGTGGTGTTCTTCGTTAACTTTATTGCGTTTACATCATATTTTGAGTAGCCTCTGGACATTTTGTACTTATCGCGGATTTTTTGCCACCCAACATTTTTCATATGCTAAATTATGGATGAGTTGTATCTACATAGCCATATTTTTAATAGATGTATTTTATTTGAAAATATCATTTCAAGTGATTGGCTATTGTCTGACCTTCCTGGTTTGGCTGCGATTGTTGTGCATGTTGACAAGGTACCTACCTGTCTATTATCCCCTAACTCGTCCATACTGGCTCCAGGAGACAGTTGGTGGTTGCTGGAGGGGACGGAGTGCATGGTCCTTGTGGCCGTGATAGGCTCGAAGAGTGGTTCCATGCACAGTATGTTGCAGACTATGGCCCAGCCGCCGCCTTATGTGCGAATGATTCCCAAATACAGCGTGCTTGTGTTTGCATGTGAAGGAGTGTGGGTCGGCTCCGTTGATGAAACATGGCTCCCATCCACATGCCTCCCGGTCTTATTCCTTCGGGTTTACACTGGATATGGGGTGTGTGATTGGAGGTGTGGGTGGTGCAGCGCAAGCCACCCATAGTCCCTCTGTAGGCGCAGGCGTCCTGTGGCTGGCCACAGTGAGTGACAAATCCGAAACCGGATGCCGCCAACCATTTGAATGTCTTTGCAATGTTTCATCAACGGAGCCGGCCCACATTCCTTCACAGGCAAACACAAGAACGCTGTATGTGTGAATCAATCGCACACAATGCGGTGACTGCACCGTGGTCTGCTCCACACTGAGTGCATTGAACCACTCTTCTGGCCTAACACGGCCACATGGACCGCGCACTCCGTCCTCTTCAGCGTCGACCAACTGTCTCCTGGAGTCAGCATGGACGAAGTAGTGGTTAATAGACAGGTACGCACCTTGTCAACAAGCACATCAAATTCAACCCCACTGGGTATCTCAAGCAACAGGCAATCAGTTGAGACGACGAGATCAACTAAAATAAACCGAATAACGCGTGCAGATATGCTGACCTATCTCTTCAATTAATGAGCATATGAAATATATTGGTTACCAACAGATGCGTGATAGGTACAAGAGGTCAGAAAATACATTTTAAGAAAATGCCACAAACGCGAAAATCTTATTGAGATTGACTACAATTAGCTTAAGCGACGTGTGCAAGTTAATAGAAGATAGTTCAGGTAGATATTGATATGGCGTAAAAGAGCATTAGAACAATATGGCAAACCGGCCAGCTGAAATAAACTTATCATGGAAGCACGTGGTTAGTAAATCGAATGCAGCGTACCTACCAACGGTGCGCCGGTTCTGCACTAACGTTCCTGAATCCAAATCCAACACAATAAGGGGTAAACTTATATATGTTGGTAGTCAGTGTGATTCCATATTTAATATCATCAGCATGCGCACTGAACCCACTACGCTGAGACGCATCGCACGACACCCAAACTCCTTACACTGTGGTGAGCCTCGACTATTTCGAGTAAGACTACATTCCGCGGACGAAACGGAATTCATTCTGCTCGCTGTGAATGGACACCCCAGAGCATCAAATAGAGTACGGACCTTACGGGATATTCCGTGGGAAGAACGTTCAAAGGATATGAACAATCAACTGGGAAGTAGAAAACAATAGTTGAGATCCGTCATTATTTATCGCGTTCCCGAGGCTCAAGCTTCATCTCCTGAAGTAGCTCAGGCACATGACCTGGAGCAATGGTGATACATTCGCGAGGCGCTGTCTTTAGGAAATGTCGTTGCTACCTCCCTGACAAGGAGTCTGGTGTCACCAAATTACAAAGGGTGTGGTCCTAGATTGCTTTAGTTGGTCTTACCGTCTGAGCTAAATCTACAGACAGTTCTAGAGAACTGCGACAACTTCAAGAACATGTTGTCGACAGAAATTCGACTAAAGGCAGCAGGTTTACGACCAGAAGCTACTGGTTACTCAGTGGAGAGAATCAATTCAGAGGGAAAGCCCGTTGTTGCAGAGTCCACCACAGGGACTGATTTGACAGCCGTCATACCATCCGGCGAGACACTGCAAGAGGTGAGTGAGTGACCATCAGGATCATCATAAACTCGATTGCATAGTGCAGAGAGTTATTCCAAGTCATTCTCGCGAGCCGAAGACTATTCAACAATACGAGACTATTCAAAATTCACGAGGGTCGCCCAACTCGCAAACACTGTCTACATCCACTAACAACCTTCTAACCTATGAATCACTCTCCTGTTTTATACCAATGCACAAGGTCTTTTAAGCGAACTGACGGAGCTTCGCCTGCGTCAGACCTCGATTTCAAGGGACCTCGTTATGATAACCGAGATCTGGTTGAGCGAAGCGATCACTGATGCAGGAATCGCACTAGCTGGGATGTCTACTCTACGCAACGATCGACCAAGTAGACGAGGTGGAGTACCACATTATTATCGCACCAAACTATACCTTGATCTCATCGATGACCCAGAGGTTCAGATTGTTGATGCGTTTTGGTGCCGTCTTCACATAAATCGTGGGGACGCATGTTTGTTGGGTGTCGTGTATCGCCCTCCGTCGGCTATACTGGAAATGAACAATCGCCTAGCCTCCACAATGAAGACCATTCTCTCACCGTCGTATAGTCACATTCGCTTGGTTGGTGACTTCAATATTCACGCTATAGAAACCCCAGCCTGTATCAACGACCAACCAACCTGTATCAACTTCAAAATAGAAGTACTGGAGAGAATTAGTGGACTACCACACTACAATCACATCACATCTCCCACATGATTCAGGACGGGAAACAAACCGGGTATCTTGGATCTCATACTCACCAGCGAAGAGCTTATTATTATTATTCTTAATATTATTATTATTATCGGAACGGTATCGATAGACAGTCCTTTAGGCTATAGTAACCATGCAACACTTTTGTTCAATTATATCTGTTATGCAGAGTATTTCGCAGAAAACACCGAGGAGTGTCAGCTGATTATGGATTACGACGCTCTACTCAAACTGATAAATGCTAAAATCTGGGCATTTCTAGCAGAACGATCCCCCGATGTGGCTTGGTCTGATTTTGTGCACCAATTCAACACGTTAGTAACTAGTGCTACTAAGAAAAGTCCTTCGCGAGCGAAGACAGTAATATCATTCATACGCAGCAGGACACGGAAGTGTATCGTCACGAGGAATTTACTCTGGCGCAGATACAAGGAGTCACCGAGTGCCGAAACATAGGAAGCCTACACTATCCAAAGGAATCACGGCGTAAACCTAGTACGCGAAGATAAAATACACCATCAACTGAATGTGGCTGTGAAATTGCTCTCAAACCCCAAGCTCCTCTACAGACACGTTAACAAGCTCCGCAATGTGCAGCGAGGAATTCCTGACTTACACACCTCATGTGGGCTGGCACAAACCGCAACCGAGGTGGCCAACGCCTTATGTCAACAATTCGCTCCGAACTTCCAGAACACGACATCGCCGCATACACTGTTCCCGCACATTGTATCACCATCAGGACTTGGCCAAATCACGTTTACGACTGCGGATGTTTTGAAAAGGCTAATTGCCCTATGCGGACATACCTCTACCGGCGTTGATAATATTTGTCCAAAAGACTTGAAATTGGCTGCAGTACACTTGGCGGACACACTCTCCAAGTTCTTCCAACGGTGCCTCGATGAGATGGGGGTGCCAACAATGTGGAAGCAGGGAATCGTCACTGCCATCCATAAGGAGGGAAGTTGTACAGATCCGGCCAACTATTGCCCGACAACACTAATTCTGGTACCCTTCAACATTATGGAAGTGATTGTTAGCGAAGCTCTCATGAACTACTTGCAAGAACGCGATATCATAGCATAAGAACAACATGGATTTCGCAGGAACCGACCTTGCACTTCAAACTTGCCAATTGCTAGATCCAGTTGGACTGAGACCGTTTACAGCGGCGCAGTTGTTGACGCAGTATATCTAAACTTCTCAAAGACTTTTGACCGTCTGAACCACCGTATCCTCCTTCACAAGCTGCGTCATCTCTGATCCAATTGATGTTAAGTGCAGAGTGTCCCAGGGCTCAGTACTTGGTCCACGACTATGCCTGATTTACATAAACGATCTCGCTACAGTAATCACCTCCAACTCCTTACTCTTCGCTGATGATCTCAAGATATGGCGAGCCACTAGAACAACCAGCGACAATGCAGCACTTCAGGATGATCTGGACAGGGTCTACGAATGGTCGACTCAGAACCTGCTTCAGTTCAACGCTACAAAGTGCAAGGTGTTGAGCATACGCCATTAAGCCATTTGCGAATACAGACTGGGGGATCGAACACTACAGTGCACTTTAACGGAATACGATCTAGGCGTTATAGTACAGGAAGATTTGGGCTGTTCCCTTCAGGCCGAGAAGGCTTTCAAACACCTTGGCTTTTCGCGGATGGCATTCGGGCGCTTTGATCCTTCCATCTTTTCTCAGATGCTCAACGCCTACTTTCCGCCTCATTCAGAGTACGCCATCCAGGCCTGGCAGCCATGACAGAAGCAAGAGCTTACCGCCCTTGAACTACCACAACGAAGGGATACAAAGAACGTAAAGGGCTTGTTTCATCTGCCTTACCGATTGAGACTGAAAACACTCGGGGTCTACAGTGGACAGTATCGAGGCCTGCGTGGCGACTTCATAATGACTTATATGATCCTGAAGAATCCAAACCATTCTTATCGTCACCTACTAAAGCTGAATCACAATACCACGCTCAGAGGACACCAGCTAAAATTGACCACACAATACAGCCGATTAGAATGACAGCGGAATTTCTTTTCCCTTCGTGTGTGCCAAAACTGGAACGCTCTTCCCACATACGTTGTATCTTTCCCCATGCTAACGGTATTCAAAAGACGTCTGGATGATTCGCTCATCCACTTACAGTACGCTATATAATCAGTGATGTCTACGTCAACCAAACGCGGTCAAGTGGTGCTAATTCTCAACTTTTCTGCTTTACTACTTACACGCTGCTGCTGTGGAATATTGTTCGAACATACTATAACTGCATTCATCAATTACATCAGTCCGAGAGCGGCGAACGAGTGAGCGTCGTCGTTCCTTTTGTTCTTAAGACGTACCTTTCCCCATACTACTCTACAGTAACAATTCAATACGTATTCTAAAATATTTTAATAAAGCACGGCATCTGAATCGCCAGATGCAGAAATTGACGATTTACACTTATGTTTGCTTTCACTTCAACCATCCTACGGGACTTGTAAAGCAATCGCTTTGTTGCTTGTAATATATCATTTCTCATGTCACTGTTCGCTGCAGAAATCGTCGTCGTTTCTGTGGTGACTATGAGTGGCCTCGCTCATGACTCACTAGGTCCGCCTGATTGCGGCACTCGCGACCGAATGTGCTACAGCACCATGCCCTTGATGTCGATGGAGTACAACCTATTGGCGCCTGTCGCTTGCACAATTGCCGCTTCTTCTTTGCACGCACGAGGGCTTTCTCTTGCATCGCGGCAACGGCCTTCGCGATCAGATCGCGCGGTGCACAGCGATCAACTGCCTTCGTTTCCCATGACTTGCCATTCAGATTAGAACTTGAGAGGCTCACTTTGATCAAGTCCTGGTAACGAAACTTCGGATTCCCCACATGTCGTTAACCCAACACTCAGCTGACCATATAACAGTTGTTTCGGTATCCGCGTCGAATCCAGACGGCTCACATGTCCGAGCCACCTCAGGTGTCTCAGCAAAGGTATGCAGTCTACTGCATCTAATCCACTTCGACGCAACACTTCCGTGCCCGCAACTCTTTCACATCAAACAATGCGAAGAGTCCGCCGCAGACATTGTTGATGGAATTGCTCCAGATAAATGACATCCTTTCAATAAAGCAACCAGGTTTCGCTGCCGTATGGAAGAACGGACAGCACAATGGATTAGTACACCATCAGCTTCGTCCAAAATGTATCTGGTGGGCGTAGTGACGTGGCCATAAAGCGGGAAGCCTGAAACCTAATCTTGCAGGTCTGCATTGAATTGCTCTCCTGCTGTGGCTTGGGATTTTAGAGCATGTAAGTCGAAGTCGCCGGTGACTATAATGTGACTGTACTTCTTATTTATCACTTGTTTCAAAGCAGCCACCAAGTTCCAGTCCATCTCAGGAGTAGACGATTGTGGGCGGTAAACAGCAACCAATAGGTCAATATCGTTCTCACTCAGCCGGAAACCACACCAAATGGAGTCAGGTACCATGGTTTCCGAATCGTTTATGGGTTTACATTGCAGGTTGTTACTAAAGTAGAGGGCTACCTCACCACCTTTGGTGGCTCGATCCCTCCGGACAACGGACAAGCCTGTTAGCGCGATTTCGGCAGCCGTTATCTCACAGCGCAACCACGTCTCGGTGACAGCGATGAGATCCCAAGCTGCTGACGCGTGTCGAAGTCTTAATTCAGCTAATTTGCTGAGTAAACCTTGGGCGTTTTTGTACATGCGTGAGAGCTTCTCGGAGACCAAGAGTGTGTTAGATTGGATGGATGAAGCAAGTGAGTTTGCGCCGACCAATAAAGGGTCAGCGACTAATCGTTTTTTGGATGGGTAGCAGACTGTCGAGACAAGTTTGGTATATGGTCAAATACCAGATGCCCCGGATCCCGGTGTTTGCTCGTGTTCTGCTGTGTCCTTCCGGACATTGTGGCTACTGCTGAAACCGTTCCCGAGTCCGATCCTGCACTTGGCGTTTTCATTGAGAATTATGCTTTCACTGAATTGTCATTAGAAGGTGCTGGTGTTCCTGCTGATTTCAGATGAATTTCTGTTGGCAATCTGCAACGGAATTTAGTCCAGTTCCCTAGAAGGGTTTGTGACATTAGTTCTGATTGGAACACAAGTTTTAACAGTCTGGGACCGCACCGCTTATATTTTGGTGATTTGGGGATCATTGTCGACGAGGTGGTCACGACATTTTGAGAGAAAGAGCCTCCTGGATATAGTGACACCGCTCGCCGTCGTGCATCTGAGCATCGTCGGAAGAGGAATCCGTAGGCTCAGGAACACCGTAAGCAATCATTGCTTTCTTATCTTGACTTGACCTGTTAGCGGCATCCGCCTCACGTTCTTTCCACGGGATTTCAGGTAGTATGCGCACTCCACTTGAGTTGTTGCGGAGATTATTCGTAGACAGCAGAACCGTCTCTGTCTCGTCCGCCGAGTTCAGTGTTACCCGAAGTAACCGGGGTTCACCGTAATGCAACGTGTTTGGGTGACTCGAGATTCTTTTTAATGTCTTGGGATTAGCATGGACACCGATCGAGTTACAGATGGAACCCCATTGATTTCGATCGTTCGTCAACCTACCTATAGTTGTATTGGATTTGGATTCGGGGACCTTTGTGCACACAAGGTTTAAGGCACCATGGTTGCGCCTGGTGGCTACTGGTTTTGGATTTGGAGCCTTAGTATCCGGTGTTTTTGTGAATTTGTGAACGCCACTGATGGGGGCCATCCATGCTGCGACACTTTAGTGCATCATTTCACAAAAGCACAGGTTTACGTAATAATCTTCCATACGTGTTTTAAAACACTTCACGGAATCGGCATCTATTAATCCTTCTGGTAGTGTATTCCGTAAGTTTAAGATTCTTCGTTCTGTACAAAGCTGATGTGATACTTTGTTCATCTAGGGGACCCTGAGTTTGTAATGGTGTCCTCGGGTGTTAAAGGGTTCACGCAGGTGAAATATTGCTTGTTGCTTTCATCAAGGCATTTGATACGGTGAACCGCGATTCATTGTGCCTGGTGTTAGGTAAGTTTGTTTGTCCCAGTAAGTTTGTATGTTTGGTTGAATGTCTGCACAGTAGTACGCGGGTGACGGTGCAGCTGAGTGGACAGACCTCAGATGACTTTGCATTTGTCTCTGCTGTGAAGCAACTCTGTGTCTTAGCTCTTGCCCCGTTTAATAGTGCTCTTCTTGCAATGATTTATTGTGCTTTTGATGCGGCTTGTGCTTACGGTATTCGTGTGGAACACCGTATTGATGGTGGGTTGCTGAACATCCGTCGTTTCGGTGCGAGAACCCAAGTCGGTGAGACAACTATCTGCTGCATGTTTGGAGTGTCCATGCTCACAAATAGTGGATCACAGACCATTTGAAGCCACATCAAGTGCAAGTTTAATTTGGACAGGAACGGTAGGAAAATTCCCATGTGTGTTCCTTCTTCAATGCGTCCTTGAACCAGGCTGGAGTTCGCGAGAGCGATTTGTAACCGAGAAGAGCCTAATCAATGCACACGAATCACATCACGGTCAATCAGTCAATGCCCACGCGGCCTGCACTAGCAGTCCCCGCTGTACCGGCCACGTGATTAAGAATAAGCGCTAAGAGAAGGGAATCAACATAAACTGAATAATGGTAATTGTAGTACAGGAGAGGATGTGTGGATATGACAATAATAGTAATAGATGTGAGAAGCCAAGGAGATGGATGTAAAAGTTAGGTACCAAACGGAAAGATCTGAGACTTCAACCCAAGAGCGTCCAGTCGATGTTCAAACTCCTTCACCGTTGGTGCTGAGTAGTGCGTTCCGTGATTCGATGACCCTGCGTGATAAACGAAAGTCAACTCGAAGGCGATCAGATCTGGGCTTATGAAGCTTCAAAGGTTGACCACGAAGAGATGGTACCTGAGCTGGATGGAACAGTCTAGTTAGATCAGGCCCAATCTTGCCAGTCAATATACGGTATGTGAGAAGCAGGTCTCCCCGAAGACGCCTATAGTGCAGCGAAAACATCTGCAAGCTGAGCGGCCTATCAGGAAAGAGAGATGCCTCAATCCTTGTATCATTTTTGTGCCATCTCTCAGAACTCGTTCAAGTGTCATCTTGTCGCGTACCAAGCATAAAGGAAAGGCCTGCACACAGTACTCCAAGTATGGCCTGACAAAGGCTGAGAACAATGTAACAAACGTTTCATGTGTTATGATGCCGAACGACCTGCGGATCATTCACAGCATTCGGAAACCATTGCGGATAGTATTTGTCTAGTTCTCGCTGGATTTGGAGTCAGAGGATAGCGAGATAACCAAGTTGGTTTGTTCAGTCACTTGACGCACTACATTTCTGCTAAGTACGTAAGGAGTTGTGGAAGTGCTTGATCCCTTGCGCAGGACCGAACACTTGGCAGAAATGATTGGCAGCTGCCACAATTTAGACCACACTCAAAGCTTGTCGAGAGTTGCCTGCAAAGCCGTGAGTCCAACAGAATCACTCACTGTATTCCAACATTTTAAGTCATCCACAAACATAAATGCTGGTACCTTATGCTTCTCAAGGAGGTCATTGCCATACAGTGCAAAACAGTAGAGGTCCTAGAACTGACCCCTGAGGAACACCACTCCGGACGGCTTGTCTGAAAGATAGCCCGGAACCCACTCGAACGCTCATCTGCCTTCCTTCCAGGAAAGCCGAAATCCTCTTCAATACTTGGCCTGAGACGCCGTATGATACTAGTTTAAACAAAAGACGGCAATGCGATACGGTGTCAAAGTCTTTAGCAAAGTCGATGAACAAAACGTTCACCTGTCTGTCCTTGATCCACAGCCTCAGTCCAGCACTCTCGGGCTACCAACATGTTAGTCAAACAGCAGTGGCTTCTTCGGAATGCATGTTGAGACGGGCTGCGTGAAATGAACTTAACCAAGTGCTTCTCCAGAGCATGTCTTACCAGCTTCTCTAATACTTTCACTGGCACACTTGTTAGGCTAACCGGTCTATAATTTCAGGTAGGTGCTTATCACCCTTTTTGAATATAAGGCACACGATAGCATCTCTCCAGTCAGTAGGTAGGGAGCAGCTAGGAAGAGTCTTCTCAAAGCGACATTTAATCGGTTTACACAGCAACTCAGCCAGCTCGTACAAAAGTTTGGGATGGAGGACATGTATCCCGGCATCTTTAGTGGAATTCAGGTCATGCAGGAGCTTGAGTACCTGAGCTTCTGAGATGGAAAGGTCCGTCAGAAAGGAATCTACTGCAATTCGATATTAAGCAACGGATATTCATGAAGAAATGACTTAGCAAACTGTTCCGCAAGTAAGTAAGTCTTGACCTGATCGGTTGATACTTCAGTGCCGTCAGGTCCAAACAGCACAGGGATAGGCGAGTTTGCATTGCATCGCCGTTTGACGTCGCCAAAGAACCGTTACGGGTTTGTTGATGCGGATCGAGCCAGCGCTAATTCATATCTCAAGCGTGCGGCCTGCAGATGCTGTTTACATGCATTTCGCACGCCTCAGTAGCGATGATAGGTACTTTCTGAGGGAGCTGATACGCAAGTCCTCCAACACCTGGTTCGCCTACTGAGCATTCTGCGCGCCTCAGAGTCAAATCAAATCGTCTTTGCCACCACTTTGTTCCTCGCTGAGAATGGAATGTGGGGGAGAGAAATCTCTCAAAGAAAGGATTTGAACTTGTCCCAAGCAACCTGGACGGTATCATCCACTGAAACGATACAGGGCTGATTTGCAACCTTGTCCTTGATGGCTTGAAAATTAACGCGCCAGGTATTTGGCCTCCTGATAATACATTCTTCACGGCCCCGACTTAAGATGCATTTGAATAATAGGCAAACGTCAACACTAGAGCCAAAGGGGAATCATAGTCTATATCTCATACAAAGTCCATCGATTTTGCATTGATGAGGTATACACTGGAAGGCTTTTGGCACCGCATAAATCTAGTTGGTCTTTCTACAAATTGATTAAGGGATGCTTGTAAGGATAGGTCAAGAAGATCAGCAGAAAAACGTCCAGACGCTGCTGTGCAGAAATTGCTCCAATCAAATTAAAATTACCCATAACCAGACATCTATTGGTCGTATGAGTACGCGTGGAATCAATAAGCCTGTTTGACGTACATTCGGGGCTTTTGTCTACTAACACAGTTCGAATTGCGTGAAAGAAGCGCAAACACCCACCGCAAGAACCTCTGCGGTTATATCATGGGAATTGAAGAAATACGTTCGCGAAATAGTCAAGGTGGATCTGACGTACAAAGCAACTCCACCTCCGCGACAGCATGAGGCGCGGTCGGCTCGCAGAAGGGTTTAGCCAGGCGAACACATTTCACTGTCCAATATGTCGGAGAACAGCCACCTCTCAGTGAAAACAAGTACGTCTAGCCAGGAGCTTTCTATAAGAGTTTCAACCTCGTACATCTTGTTCCTTAGGCTACGCAGGTTGCTGAGGACTACTTTAAGGAAATTGGGATCGTGAGCCGGGGATCAGGTGCCACCATAACGGGCTCCGGTAGGTCGGAAGTAGACCTCCGACTCACCACCCGAAAACCCACCAATCGAAGATCCGTTTCACCCGCCTCGCGATGGGTTTTGGGGTCCTTTATGGCGGCCTTCAATTTCAACCTATCAGCCAATGGGTGGTCAGGTTGAATACTGACCCCAAGACCCTTGAGTATAAATGCGAAACGCAGAGTCGTATTACGGTCGTCTAGTATTGAAAGGACGACTCTCAGTAAACGGGGTTTGACGTCCGAAACATCTACCGGCACAGAACTAATCCTAATGAGTTTCAGCACAGTTACGCCAGGAAACCCGGGCAGTAGCAGTTTGGAAACGTAAATCTTAAACCATTGTAGGTCAACAAGCATTCGCTCCTTTGGAAGAGCGGCTGTGGACTCCGTGGCATTCCTAAAGATGACACTGCTATAAGTGTAAGAGTTACTGCCGCGGGGGGTGCCTACTCCACATGTCACAGTCACAGAAGCCTGCGACTGGGTGGCTGGTTGCTTGGATGCACTAGCTACGTAGGAAGAAGCTTTCGGAGGAGACACCGATGAACTCAATACTGAAGGTTCTGCAAGCGACGTGCTTAACTGATCCTCTATACACTCCGGTACTACCGCATTTTGCAAGTTTACAGCTTTCTTCTTCTTGCTCTGTCTACCTTTTACTGGCAAGATCAATATTTTGTCACTAGTTGTGGAATCACGTACTCCTTCCAACTGTTTAGCGACAACTAGCTCACAATCTGTTGCTGGATAGGGAGTTAGGTCGACGGAATCCGTTTGTGTGCAACTATCCGCTAATTTCAGCTGACCGAGAACAACGGATGGTGCCAGGCGATCTACTAAACCTTCAACTTTCCCGTCCAAAATTGTCAACAGCAAAGACAACACACTTTCCATGTTTGTCAGTCTGAAAACGAGCGAATAGAAGCAATCCTTCGTGGTTACACAGCGCTGAGCTTTATGCTTAAAACAATCTCCACGGCTATAAAGTAACCTCTCACTGCTTGCCAAAAGAGCATACTGATCAGCAGACAAACCGGTGCATACCTCATGGAACCATCTACCGCAAAGATCGCATTGCATACCAAGCGACAAGTCGGTTACAGGCATAGAGCATCTCTATAAGCCGCATGGGTAAACTGAATCAGCAGTTTTACGACCCGAAGACACACCCACAACTTTTCTAATCATCTTGACAGAAGCAAAAAAAAGATGAGAACAAGGAAATGGTGAGGAGCGGTTTGCGAAAGCCTACAATACAGACAGTGAGAGCAAAGTCGGATAATACTGCAAGAGAAGCTTATGCACCGGGGGTACCCAATATGATGCACTTTTTCAAGTAGGACAGCGTCCACACAAGCGTTTTCGTGCAGATGAAGGAGTATTCAGCGTAGGCAGAGAGTAACAAGGTCACACATTCAGGGACGAAACAAGCTTACGTCTAACGAGCAAAAGAGTTTGGTGCAATGTATGAACTCACTGAACACCGTTATGACGCCTAGCACCTTTGCTCCATGCCTGACATACCACGGCTGCAAGGTCTCCATCCCCGGAGAGCGTCAGATTAATCGAACTCATTGGATTACTTGACGAGCACGGAAAGAACAAGAAAGCTGTGCTTTACCAATTGCTGTTGGGAACTGTTGCTTATTTCCGAACATAAGTCGATACTTTTTGGACAATTGTTCATTTCTCTATAGAATGGCTATACATGATATGAAAAATGTCACATGTAAAATCCACACTGAAGTTTGTAAGACTAGTAAATACTAGTCCGAGACGGTGCCCGAAATTAAGCGCGGATATCAGATGTCAACTGGAGTCGGACACAGCGGACTGTATTCGATGGGCTACAAGAAGACGTGGACAGATGTAGCGAGACAAGAGCAACATGTTAGCGTGGGAACTTACAAGACGGTCAAGTGTGGAGCCGGATGTAGGTCAACATGGGCGTAATGTAAGCCAGATTAAAACAAGACAGAATAGTGTACAATTGGTCATCAGCGAAGTTGTGCACAAAAGATAATAGTTATCTTTTGTGGCGGTACTAGTTCACGGCACACTTCTGCCCTTAGCACCACCCGCTAAAGTTGGACCGTATACTAGACGGGGATTTGAAGTGCATCAATTTTTATTACGGTGCCTATGCAGCATTGAGGGCAGCGTGTCTATAACTGGACAAGTTATTTTTGTAGACTAAATTCGCACTTTATTGCATAGGTGACTTTCGCGACGGATGTCAGTAACAGAAACATATGGAAACTTAGGAAATCAATCACTGTCACACAAATAACATGGGAAAAACACGACAGAAAAACGCTTACCGGCAAATTTTATAGTCTCGGTTACGGCTGAATTGTGGGGTTTCGCTAATATAGGGACTTACGACTTTCGACAAATTTGATATCTAAGCTTATATTATCGGTCTATCCACAGACGGGCTAATATTCGCTAATATACGGTAGCCACTACCGTTTTAAAACCTTCTACTATCCTTGGAACCAACCGATAACTCATGGTTTCAGAGGAAAATTGAAGACACTCAGCTGGTATATTTGTAGAGCAACATTTGGCTTTTGATGCAAATCTGCATCAGGCCAACTAAACCAACGGGTGGATGGTCAAACTTTAAGGTAAACTGGGAGGATAATCGAGGTGACCGAGGTGTGAGTATGAGGGCAACTGCGTCACAGATCAAGCGGTCATTTTAATTAATGTACGTTACCAGCTCATCACACGTCGGTCCTTGTCAGAGATTGTGGTGGAAGGCGGTTTACAGTTCATTGTCTGCCTTGGATCACAGTGGGTGCCTTAAGACAGCCCGTCATACCTCAACTCTCACCATCCCCTTCAAACGTCTTTTGGTTACGACAGTTTCCACTTGCGCAATCAAACTTTGGCATGTTGACTTCAACCCCTGATGATCCCGACTTCATGCAAGTCGACTGCATGTCTGACTTACATACCGCTACCGCTAAATCTCGCAGTCGAGCGCTTTATTCAGACCAGTTCATCGATGTTTGTGACATCCGATTCCTGTTCTTGTGTTCTGCCATGCGCGTGACCAGCTATCTCGCGCCTCCGATTATGTAACCGTATGCAGCATTTTTCGATTAAGTTTATAGCAACGATTCGTTGTCCTGTCCGCGGGAAGTGAGTCTTGCAAACAGACGCTTGGCTCCCTACTACACGCCCTCCGGATGAGTCCGAAGCTCCTCCTTTGTTAGGAATTCCTACCTTCCCAATTCTCTCCGTAGTACTTCGTACATGTGCGCCTAGAATGACCAGTAGTTCGTTGATTCCTTTCTTCAGAGTGGCTTTCTTATCCTCTATCCTCTTATCGTCTTCCTCCGTGCACTAGATTTTGACTCTGAGGGACAAAGTGGTGGCGATCCCAGCATACATCTACTTTAAGTGGCCTGAACTGTAGTGGCGAAAACATTTGTGTCCGTAGGTTTAGGAAATATCGTTGTTTTTAGACTGCACACATTCGTAAGAAGCATGCAGTCAAGAAATAAAATTATAGCGTAGTATTTAAAGCGACCATACGGCACTGCAGACAGATCTTCATAGAGCCTATACAAAGTCATATTAACCGAGTCTCCCGTACAACGTGGCGAAATACAAAGAAAACAGCTGAAGGTACCAGCGTACCCATGAGTACCAAATTCGGAAACAGCAGTTGTAAAGTGCTACACCGGAAGGCGATCTCTGAATAATTGTTCAGGATGACCTCGGCTGCTCGAAACGGGCCGAAAAAGCATCCAGAAGAGCCTGTCAGTACCACGGCCTCCTGTAGAGTGTGTTTGGTAAGTTTGAGCCTTCTGTCTATCCGAAAATACTCAATGCCTACTTGAGGCAACATGTGAAGATAGGCTATCTAAGTATAGCGCACTGTACTAACCTGAAATACCACTAGCTCAAACTGGCCACCCACCACAGTCTACTTAATTGCGGACACAGTGCTTTCCCCATTCGCGTGTCCCTTGAACGCCCTTTCAACTCTCATCATGTTTACCCCTACATTAATGGTCTTCAAAACAAAACGCATTGACAACACGCTATCCCATTTGTATTAGTTCATGTAATCAGTTTCGGTCGGATGACGCATTAGCCCGAACCAAACAGTCTGCGCACCAGCCCTCTTTGTGACGTAGCGTTTGGGAGAGTTGCATCCGTTCATGCGAATAGTTTCGTGTTTCCTAAAACTCGAGTTTTCTCCCGGTTTCTATCATTTTTACTTTTGGCTTTGCAATCCTCACTGCAGTCTTCCAACGGGACTAGCTAAGCACTCGCTATTTTACCTTTTATAAATCAGTACTCATTGTTCAGGTTCACAGTGAAAGTACTATAGTCTCCCTAAGCGAGTTCAAGTGATTAAGAGAGAGATTTTTCTTAGCCTGTTTAGTGATTACAACGGAACAGTGATATAAAATGGCTAAAGAGCTAAGGCTTGACTAGTCACGTTTAATGGTTTGTGTATAATACGTTAATTCAAAGGGGAAATATTTGACATTCAGGTACCCTGTGCGTCTGTTGACTCCTCATAGTATCTACGTGACATACATTTATATCCGTCTATCCCGATTTCGGGGGGTTGGTGAGCATAATGTTTCTTTGCGTCTTGTCGACATTCGATGGACGCCAGTTATGTCACGAAATGCAAATGGTGTAATGCATCGTCGAGTTGGTTTTTAGCATTGGGGAACATAGGTGCAGAAACAATAAAAGTCGGAAACGCGTACCACAGCTGACAACTTCGGGGGAGAAAATGTTCGGGCGGCATTCCAGTCAGCTGCTTGCTTGGCGAGTTTTAGCTGGTGACCCGTCAGTTTTGTGTTGCGGCTGAGTTACGGTGGGTGATGCCAAACGTGAATAGGCGCGTAACATACATAGTGTGTAGTTGCGGGAAGATGGAAGGGTCTAACCGTCAAACCACTCTGCGTAAGAGACCAGCGTGTTAACTTCCCGGTTTCTGACACTTTCACGGATGGCTCCGAACAACCCAGCTCGTTTTGTAGCCTCACCCTATAGTTACACAGTTGTTAAGCCGTCTACATAGTACGGTCTCCCAGGCTTTATGTGTTCGTCGAGTTGTATACCCCGATTGAAATGTGAGCTATGACATACTAAGACACAGTTTCATCCCATCGATTAGTTGATCCAACTTGAGCTTCGTCATCTCTTCCTGGTTTTGTCCTCAGTCAAGCAGCGTTTCATCGTCCCCAACGCATCGCCTTCTGACAGAGTGAAGAGTCATCTAATGTCGGAACTGAGCATAACCTCTTCTGACTCATTGACCAGAGCTGCCATCTGTTGTATGAGCTCGTAAGAGTTCTTTGCAAACGAATGTGCTCGTCCTGCCAACGGTTGCAGTAGACTAGCTCAAGGGTCATCAACCTCTTATCTAGGCGGGCCGGATTCGATTTTTCATACTATTTAAAAACCAAAACATGGATACTTGAAGCAACTACTGCGAACTGTGTTGCGCATTCCGTTGTACATATGGGTGTGTCACGTGCAAAGTACGAAAATCAAATGAGTTCAACATATTTATGAAGTGAAAATCATATTAACGATGACTAGAAGTTAGGTTCCTCACTCATTTGCACACCTCCGGAGATTGCAAAAGGTTGCGAAAAAAGTTAATGATCTTTGAAATTGACGTTTGCGTTTCACAATATCACCAATGTTGGCTTTGGTATGGCTGCAACCGATCAAGAAAATTGCTTTCAAATGTTCAACAGTCAATCTCATTCGATGAGCTGATTTCACGTACTCTTATTTTTGAACATGTTTGCTCACAGGCATAAGTTGTTCCAAAAATCGATGCCATACTAGCAGCAAAATTGTTCAATTCCGGGAACTCAACATTGAGTAGGGAGGGGTACAATCCGATAAGTAGTCTTTCCCTGTGCTTTTGTTTGAAAAAGCCATTTGTCTGCAAGTCAATTAGCTCTAACTGTAGTTCAACTAGAACATCACCAAGGTTGCAATCATACGAATTCTGGAACAGAAGAATTGCACCGTCAGACCTGGCAAGATCTGAAAATCTCGCCAAAAGAATATTCTATTCAGTTCACGAATAATTGCTCACGAGAACTCGAGCAAGGCGTCTTCAGCGATCGTAGCGCAAAACTACTTGAAACAGTTAAAATGAGAAGATCTTCTGCTTCCAGTTGTGTTTCAAACAATGTCAACTTTTGCCGAAATCCTCTGTTGATTCCTTACAGGTCACAGATGAGATTGTCCTTTCCCTGCAGTTTCAAGTTCAGCTCATAGTATAACGTCTGTCTGTAACTGAACCCACACTGAACAGAAGCAAGAACAGCAACGTGCGGGGGTGCTGTATTGAAAAACTGACAAAGGTGAGCAACCAGGATGCAAAAGATCAATAGATTAATAGGCCAACCACATGAAAGGATATAGTCATGAATGGTGAGCGGTCTATAGTTCTGAACGACTGTCGTGCATGTGTCCAACACAATCACGTGACGAGATAGTCACGAATGTCAAACTATCCAGCTGTGAAGCGCAAGTCTGTCTAATACCCCTCATTTAAACTGGACAGAATAGCACGCTACGTTGAATTGGTATGCTTTCCGTCCTGGGTTCACCTCGAGTCTCTGCACTGGCGCTCTGATTCGCGTTGAGTATCTTCGATCTGTAGGTACCTTTTCAGTTTGGACGACAGGCTCCTCAGACGGGGTAACTTGATACGTATCCAGCAAGATGTCCAATGGTAGTGAAGCTTTCTGTTTTTGCAACGTCCATTGCATTACAAAACGGGGTACAATATTAAATAAATAAATAAATTGTATATGGCTCGATGATGCGAGAAGCCGTTCCCAAAGGGACGGATCAAATAATGGTACAGCAGTTTCATATCATGGTATAATAAATTTAAAAAATGTGAGCACAAAATGAAAATTTGTGTAGCGAGAGGCGGTCCAAAATATTTACATTCCTCTTGTTCTATCGTCTGACAAATTTTTAGCAGTCACATGAGAGTTGATCGCACACGAAAAAAAAGAGTATAAAGTGCTGCGGGCCAACAAAATATAACCACTTGTGCACTTGACCACATGCATTTTCAGGCACCATTAACTCCGTTCTCAAAAGCGTTATCTAAGGACGATGCTGTTCGAAACATTATTATCACATTTTGAACGGTTAAATGATCTTTTATCGAAAGCTTAAACAAACGCAATGTGCAACAATTTCTGATAGCTCTTGGAAGTTTGTTCCAAAGCTTTGAGCAGTGTATTAAGAAGAAACGCTCCCTAATTTACATGTCTAGTCTATATGATGGATTCCACTTGTATTATGTACAAAACACTTGAAATCCGTTCAACGACGGCCAGGAATCCAGGATGAGGTTCTGTCACGAAAATTCTTTACGTACACACTATCACCAGGCAGGAAATGTCGGAGGCGTGTTCTATGATGGCCATTAAAAGCGAACTCAATTTTAACATTGCGCTCTTTCTTGTGTAGCGATGGCTTCAAAGCATCAAGGACAGTTCTGACACGGGAAACGCTTCGGGTGGGGATATGTTTTGTGGTACTGCTGGATCTGGCGTCGTACGATAAATCAGCAAAAATTTTGTCGTTGGTTTTCTGGATAGTCCCCTCTCCTTCCATTTTAATTAATGCTCGCTTAAACGTACCGACAAAACGTTCAGTCTGCCCCTTCGACTGTGGTAGGTACGCTGGAGTGCATATGTGTTCGATGCCATGTGAGTTGCAGAAGTGGGCAAATTCGTGAGAAGCAAATTGGGAATTATGGTCCGAAACAATCGTTTCAGGAACGTCGAATTATGAGATAAGATGGCGTAGGTGTAACAAAGCAGCAAAAGTGATTGCGTATCTCATTTGAAAATTTTCTGACCACTTTGAGATAGTGGAAACCCTCGAAGGGTTCGGCAAAATCAACATGAATGCGAGACCATGGTCCACTTGGAGTTTATCAAGAATGAAGCTCACATTAGACAGGCAGTTTTGCTGCCATAGAGAAGATGTTACAGGAACAAACGAAATTTTTGATATCCTGGTCCATGAATGGCAAGTAGGCATAGCTGCAGCCTATTGATTTCATACGACTGATTCCCGGATGACCTTCGTGGAACTGACTGAGAACCTTCTTTGGCAGAATCTTAGTTTTGTATCCCGAAATAGCAGCAGACCAGAGCAGCACCGGAACGTATGTATGGAGAAAACTGTCCGCACACACAAGCAGTACAATTAAATCGATAGAGGTTCGCATTGCAACCAATCAAATGCAAGATCACATAATAGGCCAACCAGTGCTTAATAGAAGTGTGAGTAGGATAAGCGAATCGAGGGCAAAAACAAAGCAAAGTATTTGAACATGACATTGTCCCTCCTCTGTTCGTAAAAATATAGGCACTACAAGTCAATGAACGATCTAATTTAATGTCAGCACCCCGAGGAATTGTCATGTGGTGTTATCCGTGAAAGCGTACCGGTAGACAGAGCGGTGTATACGACCGGAACCTTGTAAGTTTGTATTAGTTTGTACCGAGCGCTGGGTTGTAGGTGTGTTCGTCTGTTCAATAGAACGTTGGGAAAACGCTGTATGCAGCCCTCGCATTCACTTATGTCCCTCAGGCAACTTGTAAGTTCCTGGCGTGCACACAGATTCCACACGAGTCGGCGGTCCGAATACATTACCTTCTTTCCGGAAATTGGGTAGTCTCAAACGAACAAATGTCCATAGAGAATACGTTTACTCAAAGCGTCTATATTTAGCCTGGTAAACAGCCCGTCTTTAGTATTATCTGTGATCAGCGGTTTCTTCTCAGGTAAAGGCTGCATTTAATCGAGTTCGAATTGTTCGCCCCAGCATTAGCTCCGAGGGGGGTCCTTGCTGTTGCAGTATGTGAAATGGTTCTGTATACCTTCAATGCAGATACCAATGCATCATCCCAGGATTCTCCCGAAAGCCGAACGACTTGTAGAGATTCTTTCAAAGTACGATTAAGTCGTTCGACAAGTCCATTCGCTGCAGGATTATGTGGTACAGTGCTCGTGTGTCTGGTACCATTGCGCCTTAGGAATTCAGCATACTCGTTACTTCGAAACTGTGGGCCGTGATCAGTGAGTATTTCTTCTTGCAAACCGTACCTTGCAAACAAGCAACCGAACCACTTTATGATGACGGCTGTAGTTACGTCCGCGCATAGAATGGCCTCTGGCCATTTGCTGTAGAAACATGTAGTCACCAGGACGTTTTGCTTCTGCGGAGGTGCATTGACAAACGGGCCCATAATATCAATAGCAATTTTTGCCCATGGCTTCATTGGGTACAAGATAGGTTGGACTGGAGCATTCAGGGGTATCGTACCCTTGTCGGATTGTTGGCAGGCGTAACATTCCCGAATATCCGGCTCGACGCTGGAATTCAACTTCGGTCAACAATAGTATTTTCGTATCCAAGCTTTTGTTCGCACAATCCCTGAATGACCTTCATGCGCACAAGTAACCACCATAGGAATAAGGATTGCAGGGACCACAAACTGCTCGCCTCTAATAATGCTGTTGCTCACAGTAGAAAGCTCTTGCCGTAAGGCATAATATGGAAGTAACTCAGGTTGGATCTTGGTACGACTGGGCCATGAAGTGGATATGTACTCCAGAAGCTTCGCTAGAACAGGGTCTTTGTCAGTGTGCTCACGTATCAGGTCAAATGCTATTGTAGGTGTTCATTCTGAGAGCTGCGATATCATTGTTATTCCCTCTAAGTGCTCGTTTTCTCCTTCGTTGGACAGTGGGAATCTCCACAAGGCATCTGCAAGTTGGTTAAAGCAACTTGGCACCTTTTTCATAAGCATAGTTAAATAAGCCTGATTACCAGCGACTCAAACGTACCGGTTTTTCCTCTTTGTTACTGCGACATAATAACGTTGTAAGAACAGAATGACCGGTGTGCAAAGTAAATCGACATCCGAATAAGTAAAATTGTCATTTCTCGCACGTCCAGAACCATGTATTGGCCACTTTTTCGTCAGCAGAATAATTTCTTTCAGTATCGGACAAGGAACGCGATGCGTACACATTCACTTTTCCCTCGTCATCGTGCAGCTGGGACAGGACTGCAAGCAAGCCAACATCTGAAGCATCCGTTGAAACAAACATTGGGCAGTGCTCATTGAAGATCGCTACCATGGGAGTGGATTCAATCATCGCTCGTATGGCCACGTAAGCATAGTCTTGTTCAGTGGCCCAACGAAATTCCTGGTTTTGGCGCGTCAACCTCCGTAACGGCTCGGCAATAGTCACAAAATTCGGTAAATGTCCTAGGTAATAAGAACACAAACCCAAGTAATGTTTCATCTGTGTAACATTGCATGGTTTTGGACAATCGAGAATGTCTCTGGTATTCTGCACCTTAGGCTTAACACCGGATGTAGAAATAACATGTCAAATGAACGCGACCTCCGTTACAGAGAATTAGCATTTGTTGGTATTCAGGCGGAGTTTTAGTTCATTCAGTTTATGCAGCACATTATGAAGGTTTTCCAGATGTTTGGTGTGCTTACTACCAAAGACACAAATATCATCCATATACACAGCACATCAGTTGAGATCTGATAACGATAGTGTAATAAATTTCTGCGGAGATGCTGGGGCACTACTAAGCGCCATTGGTAGCACTTTGTATTGATACAAACCGACGTGGGTGAGGAAAGCAATCAAATGACGGTAATCTGGAGTCAGTGGCATTTGGTAGTATGCACTGCGAATATCCAGCTCTGAGCAAAGTTTGGCGTTTGATAGCTAAACCATCAAATCGTCGATGGAAAGCAAAGGGAACTTGTCCACAAGTATACGTAGATTAAGCGCTCGAAGGTCAGTGCATACATGAATAGAGCCATCTTTCTTTCGAACAGCAACTGGTGAATGAACCCATTCAGAACACTGTATGGCTTCCATCAAGCATTCCGTGACCATATTTTCAAATCTTGCGACAACGCTTCTCTCTTGGCCAGTGGTACAGGCCTAGGTTGAGAAATGCTGAAGTGTTTGTAATCCGCGCTCAACCGAATGCGGTGCATTGCTTTTGGGACTCAAACAATATCCGAAAGAAAGAGATTTGGGTAACTGGACCGTAACGAATAATGGTTGACACTGGTAATGGTTATCCCGCTGACGCATAATGATACGTTCAGTAAGGCCATGGCAAAACGTCCCAATAGAGGCTTACTATCAGTTTTAGAGACGTAAACTTCAACTAGACGGTTCGTGCTCTGTATAAGAAAGATTGAAACTGTAACAAAACCGAGTATGTGGACATCACCATTGGAATAGCTGCTAAAAGTGTAAGTGGAAGGATGTAAAGTTAGCTGAGCAAAATGCTGTTTGTAAAAACAATATGGCAAAATTTTGACGCGGAAGTTAGTTCCATGTCTAGACAAATGGTTATGTTTCTAACTTCAAAAAGCACACGACGAATATCTGGCGATGGTAGTCTGGGTTCTCGAGTTGGAGACGAAAGTGGATGTTCACATTCATTAACAACATATACAGATTGTCCAGTAGTGACCGGAGAAGCTCTGGAGTCATTTTCAGAATCAACTAAATAAATGACGCGGAAATGACAAACCCGAGCAAAATGACCGATCTTACAGCAATTCCTGCAGATTTCACTCTTTGCAGGACATGATTTAGCTTTTGCACGATGTTCAGCATTTCCACAACGGTAACACTTATTTCTAACTGAGGATCGCGTCAGAGAGCGTGTAGAATCCGAACGGACAATTTCAGCAGCTCCTTTGTTGGAGAGGTAAATTTTGTTTTCTTTCGTGACTGCGACCTTCGCGTGAGCCACCTCACATGCTCTGTCTCATGTGCGGTTTTCTGCGTTCTCCATTAAGAGACTCTCTCGGATCCGAGAACCCTTGAGATCAGAAAGCAATTGTTGTATTACCATGGTTTCTTCCACTTTTTTTCTTGGGTATACTATTGTAGTCACACTTTCGATCAGGAAAAACAAGACCGGAAATGAATGCATCCATTAATTCACCAAATGCTTGATTCAACTGCGAAAAATTTTGCCGAGAAGCATAGGTGTCCACTCGAACACCCCAATGTTTATCGAGCGTCGATAAGGCCTCTGTCAATGTGGGTATCCCCAGCAAGTTTAGAGCGTCAAATATACGTCGACCCTCCGAGCCGAGGTGCAAGCACAAAAGCTTTAAAGTATCCTCCCTTTCCAGCGTCACGGATGGATTAAGAACTGGAAGCACAGAAATATAATGTGAAAAACTAATTTCAAATCTTCCCAGCATTCTGCATTTGGTGTAACGGCAGAGTCAGTCCAGAACGGTGAAGGGACAGTAGAGTGCGAAGATATCGTTAACACGTGAAGCCAATTTGTTGTATCCCGAAAAAGCAGCAGACCAGAGCAGCACCGGAACGTAGGTATGGAGAAAACTGTCCGCACACACGCGCAGTACAATTAAATCGATAAAAGTTGGCATTGCAAACAATCAAATGGAAGATCACATCATAAGCCAACGAGTGCTAAATAGAAGTATGAGTATCATAAGCGAATCGAGGGCAAAAGCAAAGCAAAGTATTTGAACACGACACTTAGGAATCCCATCTTGGTCAGATAACATCAAGCAACCAACAATGGTGGTTAAGGCGAACTTCCTTTTACGAAACTGCTCACCAAAGCTGTCCAAGAGGCGCGCAGGCCAACCAGTGCTAAGATAGCCCATAATACGTTGAAACAGGGGATCTCTTGCTTTTTCTACTCTAACTACGTCTGCTGTTATTGGAAGTTCGCGTGCAGATGTTTAAAATACTTGTCTAAGCTTGGTATCCAAGGTAATGCTGGACACAACAATGTCTTCATCCGGTGTCTTGAACGTGCAGTCGGCAATCAGTCTGGATAATGCCTCAGCATGACCAAGCAAAGAGGCAATTTTAAAACGCAAATTGAAATGGTATACCAATAGGGTGGTTTCCCAACACTGTAATACGTATGCCGTGTGAACGGGGATTCCTCATTTGGTGCCAAAAATGGATAGCAAAGGTTTATGATCTGTGTACAAAGTAAATTTGCGCCCATGTACCATCTTAGGAAATTTCCTAACCGCAAAATCGAGCGCTAATCCTTCTTTCTCTATTTGACTGCAGTTCTTTTCTGTTGCTTTCCATGCGCGGGAAACATGCATTCGGGAACGGATGCAACAAGACACTACCGATACCGTTTTGTGATGCATCAGCATAGACAATTATTGGTACTCCTGGGTCGTAATGAGTTCAAAGGAGATTGGAGGACAATAGTCGTTTAATATCATCAAAGGCTTTCTGGCAATGTGAGCATGAATGTCACACTGACTCGTTTGCCAAACGCGCAATTAGTGGGGCCAGGAGTTCGTGTATCTGAGGGACAAAGTTGTGATAATAGTTAACTAGATCCAAGAAAGACTGCAAAGCAGCTTTGTTCATGGGGTGTGGCATTAACTTGATGGCTTTTATTTTGTCTGGGTCTGGCCGACAACCGGAACTGTCGATAATCGAGCCAAGGTATGTGATACTGAGCATCATAAGCTCGCATTTCTCTGGAAGTACACGAAATCCATATGAATCTACCCTGGAGAATGCCTCCTTCAGGTGGGTGTAATGATCTTCATTAGTGGAGCTTACAATTATTATGTCATCCATATAGGCCATGGTACACTATAATCCGGACGGCATAGCGTCCAGCACTTGTTGAAAGATCGCTGGAGTACATTTTACTCCGAAGGTAACCGACTGTAACGATACAAGCCTCGATGAGTATTAATAGTGGACACTTCTTTTGAGTGCTTTTAGACCACTGCCTGCAAGTATGCACCAGAAAGATCAACTTTAGAAAAGATTTCTCCTCCACTAAGCTTTGTGAATAAATAATTGGGAACGGGTAAAGGAAACTGATGCATTTCCAGTGCGTTATTTAATCCGGTGGAAAAATCAGCACAAATACACAAACTGCCATTAGCCTTTCTGATGACTACAATAGGAGCGGTCCACGCTGAGTAGCTCACAGAACTGATGACGCCCATGGACTCCAGTCGACTAATTTCGGCATCCACAGCCTCAACAGCAGCGGATGTTACTGGTCTTTTGGGACAAAATACTGGGCGTACACCGGCACGCGGATACAACACAGCTTTACCTTAGAACACATTCCAAGACCCTCTGTAAAAACATCAGGGTACTTAGAGGCAAAATGTGATAAAGCTTCTGCACTGTATGTAAACATTACAGGTGCAACCGAGCGCTGAACATCGGTGGGACACAGTGAAAAACTATCGGTTTATCACAAATACTGTTCAAAGTTATACTCCACAAATTAATTTTGTCTATCCAATCTATGCCTAACAAGTTCAAATGTCCATGCCGTGTAAGGTAACAAACACCATTAAGATGCAAACCACGAAGTGCAAACTCACAATTGTACTTTCCAAGAATGAGTACTTCCGAGCGGACACGTCGCGTGCCGCGTGTGAATTTTGAACACACGCGGGTTCAACGAGTTTGCTCCATGTCGACTCAGAGATTATTGTAATATCGGAAGCCGTGTCCACTTGAAGCCGGACGGAAACACCATTTATCACAATCGTAAAATACTGCCGCAGTGACTGATAGTTCGGGCTAGTGGTTGCAAACACCACGTTTGAGACGCAACGTTGAAAACTTGGAATTCTGGCGAAGGTTCGTGACGGTCTTCCAGAGGCTCTTTGCGAACATCTGGTTTTATTATGTCCCATATCCTCACAACACTTGCAAACAAATCGTCTGAACTCACGAAATCGAGCGATGGGGCATTGACCACAGTGCCAACAAGTACTAGGCGCACAGACGCGGCGTGCGAAGTCGGAGAGACGTACTGAATTGCGCGATGGCCTGGGACGTGTAGGAATAGTATGAACATCCACCCCACAAGACTCGTTGTGCCGTTGAATCATTTCTGTGTCATGCTTCAGTGTCAACATACGTTCACATACCTGTACCAGCTCCTGTAGTGAGACTTCTGGATTAGACTCCTACCGGGATATCAAACGTGTTCGAATCTCCGCATCTTTTGGAGAAGGCAATCCACAAACAAAAAATGAGCGTTTTAAACTGATCACTTGTGAGTGTGCTAAGCTGAAAACTTTCACATTCCCTGTTAACAATAGCTGCATACGTCACCTCATTCTCCTGGTGTTTAACAACTTGAAAACATCGGAAATGTGTATTGCAAAGTGAAGATTTAGGGCCGAAAATTCTGGTTAAGTGTTTCACAGTGTCCTCCATTGAGATATCGCGTGGGTTCTTCGGTAGAATGTAATTGGAGTACTTTTCATACTCTTGTGGACCCAATTTCCTCAAAAGAAGACGTATCTGAGCTACATCGCCTAGCTCACGCTCATCAATTTTTAACAACTCTTCATAGCGGCGAAACCATGCTTCGAAATTGAGGCCATCGTCCGGCTGGTAATGAAATTCTGCCATACTGTGCATCAGCTTGTCTGCAGTGGAAATCCTTGAATTCGTAGATGCTGACTGCAACGACCTTCGTGTGTCAATATTTCAATTAAGCGCTGCTGTGACGCCTCAAATTGTGCTTGCTGTCTGGACAGCATTTCTTGAAGAAATTTCAAAGCGACCGTCATGGTTCCCCGTCGTCAGTCTATTCTAACGGTTCATTATACTATCAGATCGATGACGCAACCATGGGCAATCCACTTGTGCCAGTCTTGGCTGACATTTTCATGGGCCACTTGGAGCACATGAAACTACGTCCTTACATACAAAAGGTGCACATGTACAGTAGATATCTTGACGACACGTTCGTTGTAGTTGATAGCCCTCAACAGGCAGAACGATTACTTGAAGTTGTAAATAAATGCCACTCTGCGATCAAATTCACAATGGAAAGCGAGGTGGACAACACCTTCCACTTCTTGGATGTACACCTGAAGAGGAATGCAGAAGGCACACTCACTCGATCTGTGTATCGAAAGCCTACTTGGACAGGACAATATCTGAACTTCAACAGTTTCTGTCCTATAAATTACAAACGAGCATTGGTCCGCTCTGCCTTCGCAAGAGCTCGTGAAATTGGTTCCGAAGATACGATCGACAGTGAACTAGAACGCGTGTCATCAACACTACAGGAAACTGGATACCCCGCGAGATTCATAGCTCGGTATGCAAGCACAGAAAATAGTAAGAAGCCTTTGATAAGTGTCTCCAAGAAAAAAGTGTTCATTACGCTGCCATTTAAAGGCGATCAAAACGATAGAAGATTCCAGCACCGTCTCCGCCAGGCAGTTGGGAAATGTTATTACGCGGCCGAACTGGTGTTATTGCACCAAGTTAGGAAGTTGCTCTGCAAATCCAACCTGGACAAGCCACACCCTCACGTTACCGCCTCTTGTGTTTATCTATTCCACTGTACTTGTGGTAGCAAGTACGTTGGCCGAACTGAGAGGAGGCTATCCACTAGGATTTCAGAGCACATTCCACGAAATATGGTCGTTAACGGTCCCAAACTGCCGGCTAGCTCCATTGCTCAACACGTCCTGGATTACACAATGTGCCAACATCCTCGTGATTCGTTTAAATTAATTAACCTACAGAGCGTTGCCCGATTACTTCAGCTTGCCGGAGCCTCAGCTATTCGGCGGCTTAAGCCCAATTTGTGCAAACAGACTGCACTTACGGCCAGCCTAGCCGTACCTTGGTGAGGTTATTGATCGTTTTCCTTTGAACTGAATGACCTTGTACATTGCTTACCCTTTCGTACGCAACACAAAATTTCATCAATGTGTCTAAATAGCTGATGAGAACACTCGAAATACCTGAATTCAGAGTATCCTGTTTTTTTTTGATATTTTGAAATTTGTGTAAGGAAAACCCTGCATGAAATATTATAACGTCTGACTGTAATTGAACCCACTCCGAACGGGAAGCAAGAACACTACCGTGCGGGAGGATCTGTATTGAAAAATTGACAGTGAGCAACTGGGATGCAAAAGTTCAATAGGCCAACCACATGAAAGGACATAGTCAAGAATGATGAGCGGTCTGTAGTTCTGAACGATTGTCCTGCGTGTGTCCGACACAATCACCTGACGAGACAGTCACGAATATCCAACGATCTAGCGACTATGAAGCGCAAGCCCGTCAAACAGATCACTCATGTGGGATGTGATATTAATCATACATGTGAACTTTGACAGTCAGGTAGGATCTGACAGCTGTGGGTCAGCTTTTGCTTTTATTCAGGAACGCAGCTACTACCTTTCGGACCTTGTAAAAATCATAATAGAACTTTACCGCAACTGAGCCATCGCACTGATGTGTGGTAAGGTAAGTCACAGAATTCGGAATCAATGTCATCCACCAAAGACCACAACTGATGGTGATTGAGATGATGTCTCCGAATGAAGTTAACGACAGAGACGACTGGTTTGAATACACAAGAATTATCCGTGTTTCTCACAGAGTGTTTGTTGATGTTGAATGCAGTGAATGCACGCAGCGGCCGGAATTGCCAAATCTTCCAACTGAGTCCTGTTCTGCCCTGCCAGAACTCCTCGCACTGCAGCCAAGTTTTTCCCTTCACCAACTGTCACAACTCGAAGCCGAGTCCACGGAAGGTTATAATCTTGCAAAATGTTGTGCGCTTCCACGAAAATGCCTCTTCTGTTTGTCGTTCCATGCATACTGCAGACCGACGCCAACTCCTCAGTTATTTGGAATCTCGAATTAACACCACGAATGAAGCCGAGGTTGTGCAGCACTCAACAGATCAGTAGACTTATCCGGCTCCAGAGAAAACCACAAAAAGTCTTTAGCTTTCTGGCGTATCTGTAGCACTACATTCTCTCCAGGCTCTTCTGTCTTCCGCACAACAGAATTTGCCGAAAGGCTGAGAGTAGAAAACAAATCGGTCTTCTAAAAAGACTTGTCATTCGCTGCTTCCATTATGCACTCCGATTAATGTACTAAGAGTAAACGGTTTTCCTCGTTCAGCCATCTTATAAACTATTTTGCGACTTTTACGAGTGGCAGCCACTTTCAGTAGTTTCTCTTGAAGAGATTTCTTTGCGTTTTAAAACCGCTTTTCTTGGACTCATATCTGTCCGAGGTTTGCTTCCACGAATTTTTGGAGTATGATATAAGGCGTTTTGTTTCATAATGAGGCCGAAGATTGTACTCTTTCAAAATCGCTATGCTTTCGCCGCATATGACACAACTGCATTACAAAACCTTTGTCTCCACGAAGCAACACTTCACTCCTCATTCGTCACTGAGAACGCGACATTCAGCGTCCACTTTCCTCCTCTTAGTAACCAAAAGAAACGGTGCAGTTCACGTGACCTGTAAAGGTAAGAGACACTGAATTGGGGTTTCTGACTTGCATTGAAGCGCCTGTAGCACCCTCCCATTGTCTTGACGAGGTCCTACTTCTCATGGACGTCATGAACTCGAAAAGGATCACGAGGACTTGACGTAGTCACCTACATAAGAGGATTTCGGACAGTTTACAAGCCACCCTGTGGCTTGCTTATGTCACATGGATCAATTTCATGCACAGCCTCATGAACGCCCCGGCGCATGCACGTGAAAGATACGACTGCGTGGGTCACATACACACTAACGTGCAATCAGGTGAAGGGGGTCGTAAACGGGTACTCAGTGTTAAGAATGCAACACGTATTCAAGCTTACCGTGCAAAGTGCGGCATTGCGGTGTGAGCGGTCCCGTTCACTTGGCTACATGCAACGTATCGCTCAAATTGTCGAAGCTGATAGGCGACATGAAGGGGACAAACATAGCTGTGATGCCGCTATGGTAATGCGTGAACGTGTTCAGACAGAATGGAGTCATGCAATGACTTCATCGAAAGTGCATTAGTGCGAAGACCTTAACCCTTTGAGTTTAGAATAAATTTACCTTTATCTCGACATAAACCACAACATTTTACTCCACACAATGCAGATCAAAGCATCGTAGTTCTGGCAAATAATTAATTGCTGACAGAAGGCTATCGTACACATCTTCGCGACTGCCGGCAGGAATAACTCTTGCGCTGAATCAGTATTACAATTCAAACAAAGTGGTACTTATAAGTACTGCCAGGACACAAAGGGTTAAACACAGGGCTAGGATAGGCAGGTGAATTAGTTGGATGTTCAAATCGAGTGTCGTACGTGGGCCGGATGATGTGACATCGCGGGCCGTAGGTTGGTGACCACTGGGCTAGCTAGTTTGTGCGTCGGCCAACCTATACGATTTAAGATAGGCCGAATGGGAACATTAGGCTTATTTGTCTCTAACAAAATACACGCTATCAATAGAAGCATAAATTTCGAACATGATTTGTCATGTACCCCAATTTCACATTCCTTGAGTACTTAACAACCTCCCTCCCTCATCTTTGATCTATTTGTCACTGGTGGTGTAGGAAGCTTGCCAAATTAAAATTGAATCAGTTGTCATCATAAAATGAGCTATTACTATTCTCATGAAAATCCGATAATCGATTGGATCCTGTGCTGTCACGTTGGTTGATCAGAATGGTAACCACTGGAGTGCGTTGTAGGACGCATGCTCATCTATTAGAAATGCGTGACGCCACAGTTTGGTTGAGAGGCCGAGCTCTATTTGAACGGGACACAACACAATTAAGTCGTGAGCTAGCCTTGCCGTGAGCCTTCGTGATTAAGGTGGGACGGACGCGTGATGTGCCTGTGCGCGCGCATGTGCGTGTGTGATGTGAACACCCCTCGGATGCGTCATCCACCCAGACTGGATCACGGGTCAGGGGTAGTTTGACCATGAGACAACCGCCATGGCCTTGGCTGTTGTCACCGCATGACCCGAACCGATACAGTGGACACGCAGTTCGATCGCCTTGGCAGGGTCTCACTCGCTCAACTGCATGCTGCGTCCTCTGCGGCCTGCTCTTCGTTCGAGTGAGCATAGCTCTGTACCTCAAATGTCACCTCAAGCTGGGTCTAGACGGAGATTGGGTATCGCAATCCGACCACACGGCGGACACTCCAATGCCCATGCGGACGCAATTTAATTGCCGACGTTTGTCCACTGACCACAAGTTGATCGCCAACGCTGGTTACCAGTGGGTATCATGTGACAATTGGGTTTGGACTGTCATCCTCTCCAGCAGTTCTATTCCGGCACACGGCCTAGGAGACAGCGTGTGTGATCTTGCCCTTAGGTTTCAACTAAACTCCAGCTCCGTACACGATTTCTGTTGTCTTCTGTGGTTGAAAAAGAAATGATCTAACTCTGTAGGACCCTGACCTATGTTTCATTAATCCCCGGTCTACTACCTGCAATGCACTTTCACTGAACCGTTTGATACTGAGTGCTGGGTCGGATGCGATTTGATATGGTTACTACAACTGTTAATAGTAAACCGGGTGAAACCAGTATCAATGAAAGGAGAGACATTAATCGTGCGCGCAGCTTCCGAGATGCCAGGCATGAAATACGGAAAAAAAACGTATTTTGTTGATGGTAGTAACTTCAACCGTCATTTGCCACCTCGGCGCAAATAATATAAACACTGCTGTGGGAAATGAAGCGAATGCTTTACATCTTCCATTGGAGAGTACGTGGAAGTGGGAAAATAAAGCAGTGGGAGCGAAATAAAGGAAATACCGGTGTACTCAGCAGATAATTAAACTGAGCAAACCACCTGTTTGTATCGCGTTGATGCCAAGTCAAAAGGGCTGTGTAGCTTAATGCACATGTGCGGGTGCATTGTTAAGAGGTATTTTGAGTACTGGTAATGCGGGAGAATAAACAGCATTCCACTATTGACACCGACAACATTGCATAAATTCTGACCGTTTACCCGGCTTAAGGTGATGGCCCCATGGTGCTGTATAGTATCTGAATTTCAGAATGTGACGGCAAACTAGTTAAACTTCATAGGATATGATGCGCCATTATCAAATCGCCACTCCGGTAGTCGTACTGTCCACCGTAGGCCCCCTGGTCTCTTAGGTTCATTTGGTAATGAAGATGGAATGATCCGTTACCTTCTTGGTCGCTCTCCGTTGTGTAATTGTGAGTGCTGCAAGGTCCTGCTTTGCTCAGGTCTGCCAGGTATAAATGGCGTATTCTGATCTGGCTAAGGCTTCGTCGCCTATAATGCATGAATAAAACAGACCTTGTAAAAAGCATTTAGTAAACAGGTGATTGATTAACAGTTTTTTGTCTCCCTGACATACACCAAGCTGGAGCATGCGGGAGAAACCCATCGGGTGAATACCCTGCATGGAATCAGGTCCATGGGGACGATTTCATGATTGGTCGTATTCATTTAATTGAACTGTTGACTAAAGCTCTATGTATTGTCGTTCCCAATTTCTTACTCACTCTGATGCCTTCAGAGTGCCATTCACTATAAAACCCATTTGGGATTCAGTATACAAAACAAACACAATTAACTATCTTATACGATCTCGTTGTACAGATTGATCAGGCCACACAGTTGGACTGTGCCTCGCATCGTTGAGGAATAAACGGTTTGTTTGGTACTTATTTATAATATTAGCGCTGAGCATCTGGGAGGATGGGTCAACTTAATTGAATGCCCTCCGAAATAGACTATGCTGATTGAATTTCTGATGAGTTCACGGCCTGACGTGAGCGGTCAAGATCGTCATGTACCAGCACTTCTAGGTAGCATTTACTGGAAACACCGAAAATAATGATCCCCAGTCTGTACTCTGGAGTACATTGACGGTGTATGCTCTAACTCTTACACATGTTGATGTTGAAATAAAGCAGGCTCTGCGTCGCCCATTCATATGCTATATCGAGGTTACCTTGCAGTGTTAAGTGGTCACCGTCTGCCTTGTTGGCACACCATAACGTGAAATCATCAGCGAAGGGTGAGAAATTTGTGGTGATCATTCTCGTGGGAACGTTCATGTAAATCTAGGATGGACGTGAAACCATTACTGATTCTTGCGGCGCTCCTAAGTAAATCTCATTTGCGTCAAACATCACTGTAGAAGTCTCATATTCAAATATCCTTGAGGTTACCTATCCAACAGAGGACCTGCAAGAGCTTATTGCAAGCATTCCGCTATTTAGCCATGTCAATACGCCCACCAGATTAAGGACGGAAAAAACCATCTGTGCTTGATTTAGTGCTCAAGAACGAAGATCTCATGCTGGCGAAACCAAAGATGTGGAGTCCCCTGGGGGCGAAGTGATCGCGTAGCAATGCCGTGCGACTATGTGTGTTATGCGGAATAGTCATAAGAACAAAGTGATTTGATTCCAACGACCACACACTACGACACACTCACGGAACCTAATAGGGATACCATTTGGGAATTTTTAGACAAGAGTTCCATGGATACCACATGGGCGCTGTTTGCTGAAAAGTTCAGTGATCTGAACAAATACGCATCTGTAAACAAGTACAATGCTTCTACAAGAGCACCATCAATCATTAGGAGTAGAACCCAAAAACGCAGGGCAGTAAGAGACGCAGTTTGGCACGTGTATAGAGTGAAATCTAGCCCTGACAACTGAAGTAACTATGTAGTGCATCGTAATCACTGTACCACACTAGTACGCGACGACAAATTAGTACACCAGCATAGCCTAGCAGAAAGGTTTTGTGCTAACAACAAGCTTCTGTACAGATATGTGAATAGCCTACGGAATGTGAAGCGTCGTGTTCTCCCACTTACCTCAGTAAATGTATGTGCTGAAACTGCCGAGGACGCAGCCACCGTTCTGTGGCTGCAGTATGCATCAATATTTCGGCAGGTCACCAGCATATGTCACATGCCCGTCACATTCCCCCAGATGCCAATATTCACACATAACACTGTTAGTTTAGCGACCGTTTTGAGGAAGCTGATAGCGTTGCGTACCCATAGTTCCCCTGGTGTTGATACTGTACCCCAAAAAAACACTTCGGGTGGCAGCTACGAGGACAGCCGAGCAATTAGCTCGATTTTCCCAAAGATCCTTGCATGAACAGCAGGTTCCAAACGTGTGGAAACAGGGTATCATCAACCCAATTTTCATTGGTGGTAGCCGTTCGGAGCCCGTCAACTATCACTCAGTGATTCTCCTCCCGGTGCTCTCAAACCTGATGGAGGCAATAGCACAGGCTCTATTGGGCTACTTCGAATGGTCTAACATCATAGCACAGGAACAACCCAGATTCAGTCAGCATCGGTCATGTACTACCAAACTACTGATTGCGCGCGGCCTTTGGACTGAGATAGCGGACAGTGGGAGGTGCACTGATGTCATCTACTTCGATTTTAGTAAAGCCTTTGACCGTTTAAATCACCGAGTCCTTCTTCAGAAGCGGTATACTTACGGAAATGGGGACCCGGTCCTTGAATGGATCGGAAATTTCCTCCTTCATCGGCGGCTTCAGGTTCGGGTTAGTGGTTCATTTTCTGATCCTATCAACGTGGACTGCCGTGTCCCACATGGTCTTCACCAACGACCTCGGGGGCGTCATCTAGTCAAACCTCCTGCTTTTGGCCGATGGGATCAAGAAATGGCGGGCGATCGGTCGTCAGAACGATCACTATGAATAGTCAAAGGCAAATCTACATCCAATTAATGCAAGTGCAAGGCTGCACATGTACGCCACAAGCTCACTTAAGCATGCAAGCTTGGGGACCATATTTTGAAAACCGCTTCACAGGAGCGCCATCTTGTGGCGGTGATGCAAGACGACCTCGGCTGTTCGGTACAGTCTTTGAAGGCATCTAAAATCACTAACCAAATGCATGATGCGTATGTGAGGCCCCATGCGGAGTATGCGATTCAGGCTTGGGAACCCAGGTTAAAACGCGATCTGGTTGCACTGGATACAGCACAGGGAAGAGCAATGGAAAATGGGAAGGGCTTGCCCCACCTGTTGTTCTGAATGCCTATCAAAGTATGCTGCCATGAGAGTTGAGTAGGCGCTCATTGGATGCGATTGAAGGTCACTGGTCGCAGGAGGCAAATCCTCATGTGGTATGTCTAATCGCCAACATGAACATTGGGTTTCTTCGCAGTCCCTGGAACTTATCGATGCTCGCTGGCATATTCCGGCTGGAAGCGAACACAATGAAACTCGCAAAGAGCTTCGGACAAAACTCCGTGCTGGCCTGAAGAGGGACCGCGAATGCTGGTGGACTCATTGTGCCTCAGAGATGGAAATGGCCACTGCTGTTGATAAACATCACAAGTTATGCTGGCTGATACGTAACGGACAGCAGGAGATCTGGTGTTAGTGAAACTATACGAGACGAGAGTGGACAGCCTATCCACAACTTGCTAAAACGCTTGGAGCGTTGGGCTGAGCAATTTGAAAACAATTTAATCGGTCGGGATTGTTCGATTTCTCGCCGGTCACTGATCGCCCTGCTCCGTAGGCTGTCCCTTTGGATCCACACTCTCGCTCAGAATTCGGACATGAGATCGGGCTGTTGAAGTTAAATAAAGCCGTGGGACCACAGGATCTTCCTCCAGCCCTCTTCAAATTCGGAGGCTCTGCTTTTGTGAATGATTTGCATGAATTACTAGTGAAACTGTGGGAGCAGGAAACTGTCCCAACCGACTGGAGCCGCTCCGTTATTGTTCCCATCTTCACAGGAGGCTCGCGTTAGGAATGTGGCAACCGTAGAGGAATCAGTCTGATCTCCATCGCCTCCAAATTACTCGCCTCAATAATCCTTCACAGAATGACTGGCGCTCGTGAAAGCCAGATTCATAAGGAGCAATCCGGGTTTCATCAGGATCGTGGCAGCATCGACCACATCTTCATCTTGCGTCAGTTGTTGGAGCACCGTCACACTTAATGGCGGCCCACCGTTGTCGTGTTCCTCGACGTCAAAGTGTCTTCGATTCGGTTGATCGACGTGCACTTTGGAATTGTCTACTCAGGAAAGGTGTGCCTGAGAAATATGTAAATATTATCCGAGCATTATACACGTGTAACTGGGTAAAGTGAGGGTTTACGGTAAGCTGTCGCCGCCGTTTACTATCCCAAGCGGTGTGATAAAAGGATGTCCGCTGACACCTTTCCACTTCAACTTCGCTATTGATGAAGTCATGGAAATCGCGCTCACAGGACACGAATTAGCCGGGGTGTGGGTCTGATTCCAGGTGAAGGACTTCTTGACTTGGAGTACGCTGACGATATTGCCCTTATCTGTGACAGCTCTCAGACGTGCCAAGCCGCACTGGACAGATTAGCACTGACTGTCATCCGCTTTGGGCATTACTTTGCACCATCGAAGTGCAAAGCGTTCGTCCAAGATTGGCCTGGACCGCCTCCTGCGCTGACCCTTGGTGGGGATCTGCTAGAAGTCGTTCAGAAATTCAACTACCTGTGAAGTTGCATCAGCGCCCTTTGGACTGAAGATGAGATCACAAAATGTATATCAAAAGCTCGAAGTGCTTTTGTTAGTCTTTGCCACCTACGGCAGCGGCGCGACATCACTCTATCATCATAATTTCAGAGACATGGTTAAATCCTGAGATAAACGATTCTGAGATCAATTTACCCGGTATGTCGCTGTTTCGGACCGATAGAACCGGAAGGGTTTGCGGTGTGATTCGTTACTATAATACAAACCTCCGATGTGAAGTTATGAATCACACGGAAATCCGAGCTTCTGATTCGCTTTGGTGCCGCCTATGGTTCCAACCAGGGAAACATGTCTACTAGAAGTGATTTAGCGCCCACCAAACTCAACGTCGGAAATGGACTCCAAACTGAACCACGTTTTGCAGCTTGTCTTGAACAATTCCTACACCCACATTCTTATCGCTGGAGACTTTAACATGCACGACATAGAAACGCCGGCAACGACGGTACGCAGTTTAAAGCCTGCTTGCAAGAGCTAATTGCTAGCCACCCTCTGTACAACCACGTAATCTCTCCCACCAGATTTCGAACTGCTAACAATCCGTCGATACTGGATTTTGTGCTAACTAACGAAGAACTCATGGTTGGCGGGATAGTTACGAGCACACCACTGGGTCACATTGATCATGTTACTCTACTCTTTGACTATATATGCTATGCAGAGTACCCTGAAAAGGAGTATGATAAAGTGCATACTGTCAACCACTACGATGTGTTATCTAAGCTTGCTAAGGATACATCTTGGACTTTCTTAACCGAACCCCCCCCAGATGTTGCCTGGGAAACATTTACAAGGACGTTTAGCATACTAGTTGCGCACGCATCGGAACAGAAGTCCTTCCAACCCCAAAACAAGCATAAGTCATTTCTGAGAAGCAGAACACGTAAATGTATGCCCCGGAGGGATTTGGCATGGCAAGATCACCAGGACTGCTTGAATGCCGAAACCTGGACTGCATACGTGACACATCGTAAATTCTGTGTGAAACTGATCCGCGAAGACAAGGTCACTCATTAGCAGAAGCTAATGAAGCGATTCTGCACGAACCGCAAACTCCTTTACAGGCACGTTGACGGCCTTCGAAATGTGAAGCAGGTGATTCCAGCACCAGTCACGGCTGATGGGTGCACGCGATCAGCAATGGAAGCAGCTGATCTCCTACGGCTTCATTACTCCCAAACAATCCATCAGGTAACGAGCCCAAATATGCTCCTCGTTTCTATTAACCCATAGTCGAGTTTAGACAACATCAGCTTCACTGCGGAAGCTGTGTTGAAGAAGTTGTTATACATGCGTATCTACAGTCCTACCGGAGCCAACAACATCTGACCGAAGGCTCTGCAGGCCGTAGCTAGTGATCTAGCAGAACCATTGGCTGTTTTCTATCAGCGATGTCTAGAGGAGAACCGTATTCCACCAGTATGGAAGCGAGGGGTCATCCCTCCTATATATAAAGGAGGTAGCCGCCCTGACCCAACCAACTACCGTTCAATAACACTACTTCATGTACTATCCAAAGTGATGGAATCAATGATCGCAGAAGACTAGTTCTAGGAGACAACAACCGATATCTTCCTTCACTATGTTGCGGATCCCGAGGAGAATGATTAGTTAACACTCCGATCACTGGATATTCCATCGCGTCGCAGTGAGTGTGGATTTGAGTTAGGGATGAAAATGCTCGACTAAACCGTTAGCAGCCAGGTGATATGTTGTCGTGGGTAAATGAGAACAACCAAGCATGCGGTTAAGGTTACGAAACAGTGAGGAACTAAATTGGGGTCCTCAATCCGTGGTACTAGTGGTGGGGTGCCAAACACAGATATCCAAGTTTCGATGAAAGTTCCTGTCGCCGTCTCGGCTGACTTCTCTCAGCGGCACGGCATGTGGCCAACGTGTGAAGCGATCGACACATGTAAACACGTAAATAGAACCGTTGGATGGCGGTAGAGGTCCAACGATGCCGATATGGACATGTTTGAGTCGAGCGTCCGGCAGAGAAAAGGTTCCAGGAACAGTAATCGTGTGGCGACGTACCTTGCTATTCAGGCAGGTAATACAGTTTCAGCATGCTGGACCAGATGTAGCGATCCGTAATCCGCTTGATGGTAGCGCGGCTGCTCGGATGGGAGATTCCATACTGTTATGTCCTCAGAGTTACGACTTTGCAGCTTCCTATGTTGCTCCTCGCGAGCCAAAAGTCACCTCTCCGGACGAGTAGTATATTGGCGAACACAAAACAGGCCGACGTGGGACGAAAACACACTGATACAGTTCGAATCACAGTTGTGTGCTCAATTGAGTTTATTGGTCTCAAGCAATCAAGTGACGTGTGAAAGGCGTGAAACAAGCGACAGTAACACATGTTCTGCAACACGGAAAACACTGGTTTGATTGTAGCTGAGACTTTTCTGACACAAAACACAGTTGCTTATGGGAATTTTCGCACTTACCTTCCTGAGCAAATCAATTTGTTTCCTTTATGGGCGCATTTGACTTTGATCTGTGTGGAATTTTGCTTTTTCACGCAAGTTACATGATTTGGTCTGAATTAGTAAAACCAACTCGACTTGTTTCTCATACAGTGAAATTTTCCTCGGAGTATGTCGTTTGAAATCTAACGCCTCCCCCTTGTTAAAATATTTGGAGCGATATTTGTATAGGTCTTCCGTCGGGGGTCGACCTGTAAGCGCTGCACACATCTTCTTATCCGTTTTGGCCTTAGTTGGTTTTCACTTTCAGTCCGTTGCACGAGTTGCGTATCCTGTCTGGTCGAGGAGCTTGGATGCAAAAGTATAACAATCCATAGGAATCAAATCCCTTGGGGTCGGGCATCTGCGGGATCCTTGTAATCCGCGGTCGCAGTTGGTTGGCATGGCGAACCCATACTTGCCTACCAACGTGATCGTACATTACCCTGCCACGTCGTCCCACGACTTGACCTGGTATTCAGCTGATTCGACACCCTCGATGAGAGGCAGCGAACACTGCGTTCACAACTCCAGAATTCCTGTGCCGTGCTCCATACCGCCTGTTGTACTAGCCTTCCATCACCGAATTCGTACGACGTATCGGTGGGTGTTTTGGAGCCATCAAATCTAAGGTGGTTCTCAGTCTTCGACCCATGAGGGCTTCAGCGGGTGACTTCCCATCTGGTGCATTGGGATTCGGAGTAACTCGAGAATCCAACAAGAATCTTTCCAATCTTTCATCCAGCATCCCGTTGCCCTTCGATTTTAACAATGAAGGTTTTAGCGTATCAATATACCTTTCTGCCTGACGATTTGCTTGGGGATGATTTGGTGCAGTCCTAATGTGCTGGATTTCATTTTGTGCGCAAAACCCTACGAATTGATAGGAAATGGACTGTGATCCCTTATCCGATACGACTGTTTCTGGCAGATAGTACTGATTGGAAACATGCTTCAGGGCAAGGAGCGTGCTGTTTGCGGATGTGTTTCGTGTCACAATAACTTCAGGCCACTTATTGTATGCATCGATAATTATGAGGAAGAAAGGTCCTTCAATTGGTCTGGCCGATTCTACATGTATCCGCGACCAGGGTGATTCAGGATTTGGCCAAGATTGCAATGTTGTTCGCACCGGTAACTATGAAAAAACTGCAGCATTTAGAACAGGATCTTCCGATGTCTCCTATTTGGCTATCCATCATAGGCGAATACACGTAACTGCGCGCGAGTGCTTTCATGCGTTTATGCAAATATCTCAACAAGCGTAGCCTGAGTACTTCGGGAATGACAAGGCAATCAGCGACAGATTATGATAGAACCGAACAAGTCGAGAATGCGCTAATACTCGAGTTAAAACAGCTGATGCAGATTGAACTGTTTGACATGGAGACTAGGACACAGTTTGTTAGCCCATCTTTGAGTTCCTGGAACACAGTATCGATGGTGACGGCATCAAGCTTCTTCCGGATGAGACCCAAACGATCCTATACTACCCCATGCCACCAACTGTCAGAAGTCCAAACCGATTCCTCGGCATAGTCAACTGCTACGGTAGATTCATTTCCAATTGTTTGGACGTCCCAAGAACATTGTTGCCGATGCGCTAGCACGTATATCTGCCTTACAAGCCAATGATCTTGAGATTATCCAACTCCGAGCAAATGACTCACTAAAATACGTGCATTTACCATCCATTACTCTTGCTCTGTGTGGTTCATCTGATCGCTTCTCACCTTGAGAAATTCGTCAGTTGGATTACAAATCACAGTTTGCCACCGATATTCGACACATTGATGCAGCTCTCAGTAGTGAATCGAGGTATTGTCTGACATTGGTCATCACGAGGTTTCACGCCAAGCGATCAAGCTAGAAGACATCGCTACCCATCAAGAAACAGATCCTGGGTTTGAGCAGTTGAAACCAAATCTATCTATTAAACTTTCTCAACTGCCTGTTCTCGGCCGAGACTCTGGAATTTACTGTGCTATACCCACGGGAAAAGTATCAAACATCCATATCGCAATAGTATCGAAGAGTTGTGTTCGCCCGCATGTGTGTTAGGTCTCGAACGACATACTCCGAGGAAAATTTCGCTGTGTGAGAAGCAGGTCGATTATGTGTCACTGATCCAGACCAAATCATGTAACTTGCGTGGAAAAACAGAATTCCGCACTGATCAAAGTCAAATGCGCCCAGAAAGGAAACAAATTGACTTGTTCAGGAATTTAAGTGCGCAATTTCCCACAAGCAGCTGTGTGTTTTGTATCAGAACAGCCTCAGCTACAATCAAACCAGTGTTTTTCCGTGTTGCAGAACATTTGTTACTGTCGCTTGTTTCACGCCACTCACACGTCGCTTGATTGCTTGAGACCAATAAACTCAATTGAGCACACGACTGTGATTCGAACTGTATCAGTGTGTTTTCGTCCCACATCGGCCTGTTTTATGTTCGCCACTATACTACTCGTCCGGAGAGGTGACTTATGGCTCGCAAGGATCAACATAGAAAGCTGTAAAGTCGTAATTCTGAGGACGCAACAGTATGGAATCTCTCATCCGAGCAGCGGCGATACCATCAAGCGGATTGCGGATCGCTACATTTGGCCCAGCATGCTGAAACTGTATTACCTGCCTGAATAGCAAGATGCGTCGACACACAATTACTGTTCCTGGAACCTTTTCTCTGCCGGAAGCTCGACTCAAACATGTTCATATCGGCATCGTTAGACCTCTACCGCCATCCAACGGTTACATCTACGTGTTCTGACCGATTTCATTGTCTTCCAACATGCTCAGCCCAACGCTCCAAGCGCTTTAACAAGCTGTGGATAGGCTGTCCACTCTCGTCTCGTATAGTTTCACTAACAGCAGATCTCCTGCTGCCCGTTACATATCAGCCGGCATAACTTGTGATGTTTCTCAACAGCAGCGGCCATTTCCATCTCTGAAGCACGATGAGTCCACCAGCATTCGCGGTCCCTCTTCAGGCTAGCACGGAGTTTTGTCCGGAGCTCTTTGTGAGTTTCATTGTGTTCGCTTCCAGCCGGAATATGTCGGGGAGCATCGATAAGTTCCAGGGACTGCGAAGAAACCCAATGTTCATGTTGACGATTAGACTTACCTCATGAGGATTTGCCTGCTGCTAGTAAGCTCTGGTGAACATGCGACCAGTGACCTTCAATTGCCTCCAGTGCGCGCTTACTCAACTCTCATGACAGTGCACTTTGATAGGCATTCAGAACAACAGGTGGGGCAAGCCCTTCCCATTTTCCATTGCCTTTCATTGTGCGGTATCCAGTGCAACCAGATCGCGTTTTAACCTGGGTTCCCAAGTCTGAATCGCATACTCCGCATGGGGCCTCACATACGCATCATGCATTTGGTTAGGGATTTGGGATGCCTTCAAAGACTGTACCGAGCCGCCGAGGTCGTCTTTCATCACCATCCCAAGATCGTGCTCCTGTGAAGCGGTTTTCAACATATGGTCCCCTAGCTTATATGCGCAAGTGGGATTGTGGCGTACATGTACAGCCTTGCATTTGCATTAATTGGATGTAGATTTGCCTTTGACTACTCATAGTGATCGTTCTGACAACCGATCGCCCGCCATTTCTTGATCCCATCGGCCAAAAGCAGGACGTTTGACTAGACGACGCCCCCGAGGTCTTTGGTGAAGACCATGTGGGACACCGCAGTCCACGTTGATAGGATCAGAAAATGAACCACTAACCCCAACCTGGAGCCGCCGATGAAGGAGGAAATTTCAGACCCATCCAAGGACCGGGTCCTCAATTTCGTACGTATGCAGTTTTTAAAGAATCATTCGGTGATCTAAACGGTCGAAGGCTTTAATAAAATCGAGATAGATGACATCAGTGCAGGTCTCACTGTCGGCTACCTCGGTCCAACTGCCAAGCGCAATCAGTAGTTTGGTAGTACATGACTGATGCTGATTGAATCTGGGTTGTTCCTGTGCTATGATGTTAGACCATTCGAAGTAGCGCAGTAGAGCCTGTGTTATTGCCTCCATCAGGTTTGAGAGCAACGGGGGGAGAATCACTGAGCGATAGTTGATGGGCTCCGAACGGCTACCACCAATGAAAATTGGTGTGATGAAACACTGTTTCCACATGTTTAGAAATTGCTGTTCATCCCAGGATCTTCGGAAAAATCAAGCTAATTGCTCGGCTATCCTCGTAGCTGCCACCCGAAGTGTTTTTGGGGTATGTTGTCAACACCGGGGGAACTATGGGTGCGCAACGCTATCAGCTTCCTCAAAACGGTTGCTGTGTGAATATTAGCATCTGGGGGAATAGGACACGCATGTGACATATGCTGGTGGCATGTCGAAATATTGGAGCATATTGCAGTCACAGAACGGTGGCTGCGTCCTCGGCAGTTTAACACATCCATTTACTGAGGTAAGTGGGAGAACACGACAGTTCACATTCCGAAAACTATTCAGATGTGTGTATCGAAGCTTGTTGTTAGCACAAAACCTTTCTGCTAGGCTATGTTGGGGTACTAATTTGTCCTTGCGTACAAGTGTGGTACAGTGATTACGATGCACTACGCAGTTACTCTACTTGTCAGGGATAGGGTTCGCTCTATACACGTGCCGAACTGCGTCTCTTACTGCCATGCGTATTCGGGTTCTACTCCTAATGATTGATGGTGCTCTTGTAGAATCAATGGACTTGTTTACACGTGCGGATGTAATCAGACCACTGAACTTGCGAGCAAACTCCGTCCATGTAGTATCCGTTGAGCACTTGTCTAAAAATTCCTAAATGGTATCATTAATAGGTTCCGTGAGTGTGTCGTAGCGTGTTGGGGTTCGAAATATGTCATTTGTTCTTATGGCTATTCCGCATAACACACATAGTCGCACAGTATTGCTACGTGATCACTCCGCCCCAGAGGACTCTACATCTTTGGTTTCGCCAGCATGAGATCTTCGTTCTTGAGCACTACATCAAGCACAGATGGCATTTTCCGTTCTTAATCTGATGGATCTATTGACATGGCTAAAGAACGGAATTCTTGCAATCAACTCTTGCGGGTCCTCAGTTGGATAAGTAACTTCCTACCTCAAGGACATTCGAATGTGAGAGTTCTACAGTGATGTCTGGCGCAAATGAGATTTACTTAGGAGCGCCGAAAGGATCAGTAATGTTTTCACGTCCATTCTAGATCTACATGAACGTTCTCATGAGAATGATCACCACAAATTTCTTGCCCTTCGCTGATGATCTCATGCCAACAAGACAGACGATGACCACGTAACACTGCAAGGTAACCTCGATATGGCATATGAATGGGGGACGCAGAGCCTGCTTTATTTCAACATCAGCATAGTCTATTTCGGAGGGGTATTCTGTTACGTTTACCCATCCATCCTCCCAGATGATCAGCGCTAATATTATTCATAAACAATAAACAAACCGCTTATTCCTCGACGATGCGATACGCAGTCCAACGGTGTTGCATGATCAATCTGTGCAAAGAGAACGTATGGGATAGTTAATTGTGTTTGTTTTGTATAATGAATCACAAATGGGTTTCATAGTAAATGGCACTCTGAAGGTATCAGAGTAATTAAGAAATTGGTAACGATAACGAATACGGAGTTAGCAAAATGTTCAAATGAAGTAATACGGCCAATAATGAAATCGTCCCCATGCGATCTGCTTCCATGGAGGGTATTCGACTGATGGGTTTCTCCCGCATGCTCCAGCTGGCTGTCAGATAGACAAATAAGCATCTAGTCAGTCACCTGTCTACTAAATGCTTTCTATAAGGGCTGTTTTATGCATGCATTATAGGCGACGAAGCCTCAGCCAGATCAGAATACGCCATTTATACCTGGCAGACCTGAGCAAAGCACGATATTGAGGCACTCGCAATTCCACAACGAAGAGCGACCAAGAAGGTAACGGATCATTCCATCTTCATTACCAAATGAGCCTGAGAGACCTGGGGGCCTACGGTGGACAGATTGGCCGTCGGAGTGGCGATTTGATAATGGCGCATCATATTCTAAGCATCTTAACTAGTTTGCCGTCACATTCTGAAACTCAGATACCATACAGCACTTTGGGGCCACCCCCTAAAGCCGGGCAAACGGTCAGAATTTATGCAATGTTGTCGGTGTCAATAGTGGAACGTTGTTTCTTTGCCCGCATTACCAGTAATCAAAAGACATCTTAACAAAGCACCCACACATGTGCATTAGGCTACACAGCCCTTTTGACTTGGCATAAACGCGACACAAACAAGTGGTTTGCTCAGTTTAATTATCTGCTGAGTCCACCAGGATTTCCTTTATTTCGCTCACACTGCTTTATTTTCCAACTTCCACGTACTCTCCAATGGAAGATGTAAAACATTCGCTTCATTTATTACAGTAAATTATTGTTTTTTCCAGTACCGTTGGAGATCCTTCAGCCCAAGTAAAGTTTATGTTACTGTATATTATTTGCGCCGAGGTGACAAATGACGGTTGAAGTTACCACCATCAACAAAATACGTTTTTTTTCCGTATTTCATGCCTGGCATCTCGGAAGCTGCGCGCACGAATAATGGCTCTCCTTTTATTGATACTGATTTCACCCGGTTTACTATTAGCAGTTGTGGTAACCATATCAAATCGCATCCGACCCAGCACTCAGTATCGAACGGTTCAATGAAAGCGCATCGCAGGTAGTAGATCGGGGATTAATGTAACATCAAGCCAGGATCTCACCAAGTTAGATCATTTCTTTTTCGACCACAGAAGACAACAGAAATCGTCTACGGAGCTGGAGTTTAGTTGAAACCTAAGGGCAGGAAGACACACGCTATCTCCTGGACCGTGTGCCGGAATAGAACTGCTGGAGAGGATGACAGTCCAAACCCAGCTGTCACATGCTACCCACTGGTAACCAGCGTTGGCGATCAACTTGTGGTCAGTGGACAAACTTCGGCTATTAAATCGCGTCCGCGCAACAAAGGTAGTCACATATGAGTTTGAGCATTGGAGTGTCCGCCGTCTGGTCGGATTGCGATACCCAATCTCCGTCTAAACCCAGCTTGAGGTGACATTTGAGGTACAGAGCTATGCTCACTCGAATGAAGAGCAGGCCACAGAGGACGCAGCATGCAGATGAGCGAGTGAGATGCTGCAAAGGCCATCGAACTGCGTGTCCATTGTATTGTTTCTGGTCAAGCGGTGACAACAGCCAAGGCCATGGCGATTGTCTCATGGTCAAACTACCCCTGACCCGTGATCCAGCCTGGGTGGATGACGCATCCGAGTATTGTTCACATCACACACACATACGAGCACGCACAGGCACACCACGCGTCCGTCCCCACCTTAATCACAAAGGATCACTGCAAGGCTAGCTCACAGCTTAATTGCATTGTGTCCCGTTCAACGTGGCCTCTCAACCAAATTGTGGCGTCACGCATTTCTATTAGATGAGCATGCGCCCTACTCCGCACTCCAGTGGTTACCATACTGAGCAACCAACGTGACAGCACAGGATCCAATCGATTATCGGATTTTCATGAGAATAGTAATAGCTCATTTTTCGATGACAATTGAATCAATTTTAAAATGGCAAGCTTCCTACCCAAATTAGAACGAATGGTGTGTGTAACACAATGCCACCAGTGACAAATAGGTCAGAGATGAACAACAAGCGGGAGGTTGTTAACTACTCAAAGAATTTATGCTTCTATTGACAGCGTGTAGTTTGCCAGACAAATAAGCCTAAGGTTCCCATTCGGCCTATCTTAAATCGTATAGGTTGGCCGACGCACAAACTAGCTAGCCCAGAGGTCACCAACCTACGGCCCGCGACGTCACTTCATCCGGCCCACGAACGACACTCGATTTTGAACATCTAACTAATTCACCTGCCTATCCTAGCCCTGTGGTTAACCCTTTGTGTCCTGGCGGTACTTATAAGTACCACTTTGTTTGAATTGTAATACTGCTTCAGCGCAAGGATCATTCCTGCCGGTAGTCGCGAGGATACGTACAATAGCCTTCTGACAACAATTAATTAAGGGCCAGAACTCCGATGCTTTGATCTGCAGTGTGTGGAGTAAAATTTGTGGTTCATGTCGAGATGTATGTAAATTAATTCTGAACTCAAAGGGTTAAGGTCTTCGCACTAATGCACTTTCGATCAAGTCAGTGCATGACACCATTCTGTCTGAACACGTTCACGCATTACCATAGCGGCATCACAGCTATGTTTGGCCCCCTCATGTCGCCTATCAGCTTCGACAGTTTGAGCGATACGTTGCATGTAGCCAAGTGAACGGGACCGCTCACACCGCAATGCCGCACTTCGCACTGTAAGCTTGATTGCGTGTTGCATTCTCTAACCCTGAATATCCGTTTGGTGACCCCATTCACCTGCTTGCTCGTTAGTGTGCATGTGACCCACGCAGTCGTATCTTTCACGTGCATGCGCCGTGGCGTTCGTGAGGCTGTGCATGAAATTGATCCATGTGACATAGGCAAGCCACATTGTGACTTAGTAAACTGTCCGAAATCCTCTTGTGAAGGTGAGCATGTCAAGTCCTCGTGATACTTATCATGACGTCCATGAGAAGTAGGGCCACGTCAAGACAACGGGAGGATGCTACAGGCGCTTCAATGCAGGTCAGGAAATCCGCTTAATGTCGAGATGGCGAGGTGTCCGTGATAAATCAGACGGGCGAGAAAGTTGTCGTTGAGTGATTTCGGGTCTCTGCGGAACCTTCGGTTGCAATTCAAGGAACCACAGTTGGAAAACGATGCCGCAAGCTTCTCATTTCAGCCGATTGTATTCATATATTTTGCAACCGTCTTTGTGTGATTTTTGTATTGTACGCTATAAAAGTTATGATATAAGCTTCACATGCATGTTTGGTGAGCCGTAACTTCACCAGAGACAGCTACTTCTCTGCTTTACAGGGGTTCTGGTAGGATGCTAATTACGTTTCCTATTCAGTGTCTCTTACCTTTTCAGCTCACGTGAACTGCACCGCTTCTTATGACTACTACGAGGAAGAAAGTGGACGCTGAATGTCGCGTTTTCAACGGCGAATGGGGAGTGAAGTGTTTCTTCGTGGAGACAAAGGTTTTGTACTGCAGTTGTGTCGTATGCGGCGAAAGCATAGCGATTTTGAAAAAGTACAATATTCGGCCTCATTATGAAACAATACACCTATTATCATACTCCAAATATTCGAAGAAGCAACCCTCGGAGAGATATCAGTCCAGAAAAAGCGGTTTTGAAACACAAAGAAATCTCTTCAAGAGAAACTTTACTGAAAATGGCTGCCAGTCGTAAAAGCCGCAAAATAGTTCATAAGATGGCTGAACAATGAAAATCGTTTACTCTTATTACATTAATCGGAGTGTATAATGGACGCATCAAATGACAAGTCTCTTTAGAAGGCCGATTTGTTTTCTACTGTCAGCCTTCCGGCAAGTTCTGTTGTGCGGAGAACAGAAGAACCTGAAGAGAACGTAGTGCTACAGATACGCCAGAAAGCTAAAGACTTTGTGGTTTTCTCTGGCGCCGGATAAGTCTACTGATTTGTTGAGCATGGCACAACTCCTCGTCATCATTCGTGGTGTCAATTCGAGATTTCTTATAACCGAGGAGTTGGCGTCGGTCTGCAGTATGCATGAATCGACAAACAGAAGAGACATTTTCGTGGAAGTGCACAACATTTTGCAAGATTGTAACCTTCCGTGGACTCGGCTTCGAGGTGTGACATTTGATGAGGGGAAAAACTTGGCAGCAGTGCGAGTAGGTCTGGCAGGACAGAACACGGCTCAATTGGAAGATTTGGCAATTCCGGCCGCTCTGTGCATTCACTGCATCCAACATCAACAAGCACTCTGTGCAAAACGCGGATAATCCTTGTGTATTCAAAGCAGTCGTCTCTGCCGTTAACTTCATTCGGAGACATGATCTCAATCACCATCAGCTATTGTCTTTGTTGGAAGACATTGATTCCGAATTCTGTGACTTACCACACATCAGTACGATGGCTCAGTAGCGGTAAAGTTCTATTACGTTTTTACAAGGTCCGAAACGAAATAGCTGCTTTCCTGAATAAAAAACAGAAGATGACCCACAGCTGTCAGATCCTACCTGACTGTCAAAGTTCACATTAATGATTAATATCACATCCCACATGAGTGAACTTTTTGACGGGCTTGCACTTCATAGTCGCTAGATCGTTGGATATTCGTGACTGTCTCGTCAGGTGATTGTGTCGGATACACGCAGGACAATCGTTCAGAACTATAGACCGCTCATCATTCGTGACTATGTCCTTTCATGTGGTTGGCCTATTGATGTTTTGCATCCCAGTTGCTCACTATCAGTTTTTCAATACAGATCCTCCCGCACGGTTGTGTTCTTGCTTCCCGTTCGGAGTGGGATCAATTGCAGTCAGCCGTTATAATATCTCATGCGGGATTTTCCTTTCACAAATTTCAAATTAGCAAGAAACAAAAAGAGGATGCTCTGAATTCAGTTATTTCGAGTGTTCTCGTCAGCCGTTCACACATAGTAGTGAAATAATCGCGTCGCGTTCATAAGGGAAGCAATGTACAAGGTCATTCAGTTCAAAGGAAAACGATCACTCACCGCACCAGGGTACGGCAAAACTGGCCGTAAGTGCAGTCTGCTTGCACAAATTGGGCTTAAGCCAAAGAATAGCTGAGGCTTCGGCAAACTGAAGCAATCGGGCATTGCTCTGTATTTTAATTAATTTAAACAAATCACGAGGATGTTGGCACATTGTGTAATCCAGGACGTGTTGAGCAATGGAGCTAGCCGGCAGTTTGGGACCGTTAGCGACCATATTTCGTGGAATGTGCTCTGAAATCCTAGTGGATAGCTTCCTCTCAGTTCGGCCAACGTACTTGCTACCACAAGTAGAGTGGACTAGATAAACACAAGAGACGGTAACGTGAGTGTGTGGCTTGTCCAGCTTGCATTTGCAGAGCAACTTCCTAACTTGGTGCAATAACACCAGTTCGGCCGCGTAATAACCTTTCTCAACTGCCTGGCGGAGACAGTGCTGGAATCTTCTATCGTTTTGATCACTTTTAGATGGCAGCGTAATGAACACTTTTTCTTGGAGCCACTTATCAAAGGCTTCTTACTATTTTCTTTGCTTGCATACCGAGCTATGGATCTCTCGGGGTATCTAGTTTCCTGTAGTGTTGATGACACGCGTTCTAGTTCACTGTCGATCGTATCTACGGAACAAATATCACGAGCTCTCGCGAAGGCAGAGCGGACCAATGCTCGTTTGTAATTTATAAGACAGAAACTGTTGAAGCTCAGATATTGTCATGTTCAAGTAGGTTTTCCATACACAGATCGAGTGAGTGTGCTTTCTGCATTCCTCTTCAGGTGTACATCCAAGAAGTGGAAGGTGTTGTTCACCTCGCTTTCCACTGTGAATTTGATCGCAGGGTGGCATTTATTTACCAATTCAACTAAACGTTCTGCCTGTTGTGGGCTATCGACTACAACGAACGTGCCGTCAATATATCTACTGTACATGTGCATCTTTTGTATGTAAGGACGTAGTTTCATGTACTCCAAGTGGCTCATGAAAATGTCAGCCATGAATGACACAAGTGGACAGACCATGGCTACGCCATCGATCTGACGGTATAATGTACCGTTAGAATAGACTGACGACGGGGAACCATGACGGTCCCCTTGGAATTTCTTCAAGAACTGCTGTCCAAACAGCAAGCACAATTTGAGGCGTCACAGCAGCGCTTAATTGAAGCATTGACACGTGAAGCTCGTTGTACTCAACATCTACGAATTCAAGGATTTTTACTGCAGAAAAGCTGGCGCACGGTATGGCAGAATTTCATTACCAGCCGGACGATGGTCTCATTTTCGAAGCATGGTTTCGCCGCTATGAAGACTTGCTAAAGCTTGATGAGCTTGAGCTAGGCGATGCAGCTCAGGTACGTCTTCTTTTGAGGAAATTGGGTCCACAAGAGTATGAAAAGTACTCCAATTACATTCTACCCAATAACCCACACGATATCTTAATGGAGGACACAGTGGAACACTAAGCCAGAATTTTCGGCTCTAAATCTTCACTTTTCAATACACATTTCCCATGTTCTCAAGTTGTTAAATATCAGGAGAATGATGTGACTTACGCAGCTATTCTTTACAGGGAATGCGAAAGTCTTCAGTTTAGCACACTTACAAGTGATCAGTTTAAAACGCTCATTTTTTGTTTGTGGATTACCTTCTCCAAATGTTGCTTACATTCGAACACGTTTGTTATCCCGGTTGGAATCTAATCCAGAGGTCTCACTGCAGGAGCTGGCACAAGAATGTGAATGTATGTTGACACTGAAGCATGAGACAGAACTGATCCAACGGCACAACGAGTCTTGTGAGGTGGATGTTCATACTATTCCTACACGTCCCAGGCCATCGCGCAATTCAGTACGTCTCTCCGACTTCGCTCGCCGCGGCTATCCGCTTAGTGCTTGTTAGCACTGTGGTCTGTGACATTTCGCTCGATTTTGTGAATTCAGACGATTTGTTTGCAATTGTTGTGGGAATATGGGACATAATAAAACCAGATGTTTGCAAAGAGCCTCTGGAAAACCGTCACGAACCTTAGCCAAAACTCCAAGTTTTCAACATTGCGTCTCCAACGTGGTGTTTGAAACTACTAGCCCGAACTATCAGTCACTGCGGCAGTACGTTACGATTGCGATAAATGGCGTTTCCGTCCAGCTTCAACTGGACATGGCTCCCGATGTTTCAATAATCTCTGAGTCGACATGGAGCACGCTCGGTGAACCCTCGTGTGTTCAAATTTAACACGCCGCATACGAAGTGTCCGCTCGGAAGTACTCTTTCTTGGACAGTACAATTGTGAGTTTGCACTTCGTGGTTTGCATCTTAATGGTGTTTGTTACATGGTTTTACATTTGAACTTGTTAGGCATAGATTGGATAGACAACATTAATTTATGGAGTATACCTTTGAACAGTATTTGTGATAAACCGATAGTTTTATTACTGTGTCGCACCGATGTTCAGCGCTCGGTTTCACCCGTAATGTTTACGTACAGTGCAGAAGCTTTATCACATTTTGCATCTAAGTACCCTGATGTTTTTACAGAGGGTCTTGGAATGTGTGCTAAGGTAAAAGTTGCGTTGTATCCGCGTATCGGCGTACGTCCAGTATTTAGTCCCAAAAGATCCGTAACATCCGCTGCTGTTGAGGCTGTGGATGCCGAAATTAGTCGACTGGCTCGGTTCTGGTCAGTTCTGTGAGCAACTCAGCGTGGGCCGCTCCTATTGTAGCCATCAGAAAGGCTAATGACAGTTTGTGTATTTGTGCTGATTTTTCTACCGGATTAAATAACGCACTGGAAATGCATCAATATCCCTTACCTGTTCCCGAGGATGTATTCACAAAACTTAGTGGGGGAAAAATCTTTTCTAAAGTTGATTTTCTGATGCATACTTGCAGGCAGTGGTCTACGAGCGCTCAAAATAACTGTCCACTATTAATACTCATCGAGGCTTGTATCGTTACAATGGGTTATATTTCGGAGTAATATGTACTCCAGAGATCTTCCAACAACTGATGGACGCTATGCTATCCGGGTTACAGTGAACCATGGCCTATTTGTATGAAATAATATTTGTAAACTCCACCAATGAAGAGCATTACACCCACCTGAAGGAGGCATTCTCCACGATAGATTCATATGGATTTCGTGTACATCCGGAGAAGTGCGAGCTTATGATGCTCAGTATCACACACCTTGGCTCGGTTATCGACAGTTCCGGTCGTCGGCCGGACCCAAACAAAATAAACGTCATCAAGTTAATGCCACACCCCATGAACAAAGCTGCTTTGCAGTCTTTCTTGGGTCTAGTTAACTATTATCAAAACTTTGTCCCTCAGATGCACGAACTCCTGGCCCCACTAATTGCGCGTTTGGCAAACGAGTCAGTGTGACATTCATGCTCACATTGTCAGAAAGTCTTTGATGATATTAAACAAATATTGTCCTCCGATCTCCTTTTAACTCATTACGACCAAGGAGTACCAATAATTGTTTCTGCTGATGCATCGCAAAACGGTATCGGTGATGTCTTGTTGTATCAGTTCCCGAATGGACATCAAAATGCTGTGATGCATGTTTCCCGCGCATTGAAAGCAGCAGAAAAGAATTGCAGTCAAATAGAGAAAGAAGGATTAGCGCTCGATTTTGCGGTCAGACAATTTCTTAAGATGGTACGTGGGCGCAAATTTACTTTGTACACAGATCATAAACCTTTGCTATCTATTTTTGGCATCCAACGAGGAATCCCCGTTCACACGGCATACGGATTACAACGTTGGGCAACCACTCTATTAGTATACGATTCCGATTTGCGTTTCAAAATTGCCTCTTTGCTTGGTCATGCTGAGGCATTATCCACACTGATTGCCGACTGCACGTCCAAGACAACGGATGAAGACATTGTCGTGTCCAGCATTACCTTAAATCCCACGATTAGACAAGTATTTCAAACATCTGCACATCAACTTCCAGTAACAGCAGACGCAGTTAGAGTAGAAAAAGCAAGAGGTCCCCTGTTTCAACGTATTATGGGATATCTTAGCACTGGTTGGCCTGGACGCCTCTTGGACAGCTTTGGTGAGCAGTTTCGTAAAAGGAAGTTCGCCTTAACCACCATTGTTGGTTGCTTGATGTTATCTGACCAAGTTGGGGTTCCTAAGTGTCGTGTTCAAATACTTTGCTTTGTTTTTGCCTTCGATTCGCTTATCCTACTCATACTTCTAGTTAGCACCCGTTGGCTTATCATGTGATCTTCCATTTGATTGTTTGCAATGCCAACTTTTATCGATTTAATTGTGATACGCATGTGTGCGGACAGTTTTCTCCATACCTACGTTCCGGTGCTACTCTGGTCTGCTGCTTTTCCGAGATACAACAAATTGCCGTCACGTGTAACCGATGTCTTTGCATGCTACTGCCCCTTCACCGATTTGGACTGAGTCTGCGGTTACCCCAAATGCAGAATGCTGGCAAATTAGTTTTTCAGATTATAATTCTGTGCTCCCTGTTCTCAATCCATCCGTGAGGCTGAAATGGGAGGATACTTTAAAGCTTTTGTGCTTGCACCTCGGCACAGAGGGTCGACGTATATTTGACGCACTAAACTTGCTGGGGGAAACCCACGTTGACAGAGGCCTTATCGACTCTCGATAAACATTGGTGTGTTCGAGTGAACACGTATGTTTCGCGGTACAATTTTTCGCAGTTGAAACAAGCATTTGGTGAATCAATGAACAAGGAACAATGATTTATAACGGGTAAAAATGCAGCTGCTTGATATTTCCCGTAGGGTGCTTAGCGTGAATGAAAGCTAGATCAATGGATAATGGAGTCGTCAGTTCGGGGGATTACAGATTTAACTGCACTGCGCATAAAGGGAGTTTGAATTGAGAATGTACGCACACAAAGCAATATGGGAGAGGTTATTGATCACATAATAGGCGAGAAAAATAAAAAATAGCAAGGACAATGCATACTCGTGTGCATTTATCTCGGATAGACTGGATACAGACATCCAGTTTCTATAGGAGTAGCGCTTAACAAATTTCATGCAAGACGTTGGAATGCCTCATTCTCGAGTAGGGTTTTGGCACTATCCATTGTCTGTTGTGCATTAGTGCCAGCATCTGGTGGTCATGAGCTAAAGCACGTAGTGTAAATGTGACAGAGTATCGTCAAGGCGCATTTTGAAAAGGTACAGGGTGGGTGCATTAATTACATGTTTCGGGAGGGCGTTCCAAGGCTGTGCCACTCGAAGGGAGAAATAGTTTCGCCGACATTCCAGGCGGCTGTACTGGGTGACTAACTTAAACTGGTGACCTCTTAGCGTGGTGTTTTGACTGAGTATTAGAAGGGAATGGCATGGGTGGTTGGGGTTTCTCAGGATCTCGCACATCATTATGAGATCGCCCCTTAGACGCCGATAACGTCCACTGTATATTTTGTGAGTCTTCAGCCTGAGTGGGCAGGGGAGGCTAGTCAAACCTATGACGCTCTTCCTTGCCCTACGTTGTACAGTATCGAGCGCGGTGAGATGGTGCCTGAGCCAGGGTTGCCGCGCTTGAATAGCGTATTCCGGCTGCGCCCTCACATACGCACTAAGCATTTTTGGAAAGACTGAATGGTCGAACTTACCGAAAGCTCTGCGAAGAAGGCCGAGATACTGGTTTGCTTTCTTATTTGCCTTTTCAGTCTGCCTCAAACAACCGAGGTCATCTTGAACTATGACGCCGAGATCGCACTCGTGAGAAGCCCGCTGTAGAATTTGTGGTCCTAGGCGGTACTTGTGCGCACTCTTGTGCCGTATTCTGAGAAATTTGCACTTGGTGACGTTGAAATGCAACATGTTCTCGATGGACCATGTGTACGCTTTGTCCAGGTCCTCCTGTAACACTGTGTGATCCTCCACTGCAGCTATCGTACACCATACCTTTAGATCATCAGCAAATAGCAAACAGTTAGAAGATAGCACTCATTTCCCGTCTTGTTTGTGCTGTTCGAAAGTGTGACTACAATAGTATTCCCGAGAAAAAAGTGAAAGAAACCATGCTAATACAACAATTGCTTTCTGATCTCAAGGGTTCTCGGATCCGAGAGAGTCTCTTAATGGAGAAAGCAGAAGACCTCACATGGGACAGGGCTTGTGAGGTGGCTCATGCGAAGGTCGCAGTCACGGAACAAAACAAAATTTATCTGTCCAACACAGGAGCTACTGAAATTGTCCATTTGGATTCTACACGCTCTCTGACGCGATCCTCAGTTAGAAATAAGTGTTACCGTTGTGAAAATGCTGAACATCGTGCAAATGCCAAATTCTATCCTGCAAAGAGTGAAGTCTGCCGGAATTACGGTAAGACCGGTCATTTTGCTCGGGTTTGTCGTTTCCGCGTCGTCCTTTAGTTGATTCTGAAAATGACTCCAGAGCTTCTCCGGTCACCACTGGACAATCTATATATGTTGTTAATGAATGCGAACATCCACTTTCGTCTCCAACTCAAGAATCCTAACTGCCTTCCTCGATATTCGTCGTGTGCTTTATAAAGTTAGAAACAAAACCATTTGTCTAGACACGGAACCAACTTCCGCGTCAAAATTGTGCCATATTGTTTTTACAAATAGCATTTCGCTCAGCTAACTGTACATCCTTCCGTTTACACTTTTAGCAGCTATTCCAATGGTGATGTCCACATACTCGGTTTTGTTACAGTTTCAATATTTCTTATAAAGGGCATGAACCGTCTAGTTGAAGTTCACGTCTCTAAAACTGATAGTAAGCGTCTATTGGGACGTAATGCCATGGTCTTACTGAAGGTATCATTATGCGTCAGCCGGATGACCATTGCCAGTGTCAACCTTCATTCGTTACGGTCCAGTTACCCAAATCTCTTTCTACCGGATATTAGTTGACTCCCAAAAGGAATACACCGCATCCGGTTGAGCGCGGATTACAAACTGTTCAGAATTTCTCAACCCAGGCCTGTAGCTCTGACCAAGTGAGAAGCGTTGTCGCAAGCTTTGAAAAACATTGTGACGGAAGACTTAATAGAACACATACAGTGTTCTGATACTGATACTCATACTGATTAGTAGCAGCGAGGTGAGCGTACTCTGTGTAGCTGCATCAATTTTCGCTCTTAGACATCGGCCTATTAATTATCATTCCGCTCTTTATATTTTGCCTCTGCGAAATGTTTGTCTAGAAGCTTTTTAAATTCGGCCACTGAATTCGCCTCTATTACCGGCTGCGGCAGGTTGTTCCAGGTATTCACCACTCTATGTTCGAAACACAGTTGGTGAGCGACCCGCTTCAACTGCGGTACGATAAGTTTGTACCGGTGTCCTCGCGTGCCGCTTGGTGTGCGCAGATGAAGCAGTTGTCTCAAGATGGGGTAATCACTCAGATGTAATATCCTGTGCGTCATGATTAGGTCAACCCTCAGCCGACGATATGCTAGGGTGTACAGCCCTAGTTTCTTACGTCGGTCTTCATATGGCACACCTCGTAAGTTGGGAATCAGCCTGGTGTCTACATGCTGCACCCGCTCAAGCTTTTCTACCTCGCCCAGCGTGATGGGATGATATGCGGGAGAGCCGTACTCTAGCATTGGTCGTATTATCGAGACGAAGAGGCGAGTGGCAATCTCTTCGGACAAAGTGCTGAACACGCGCCTGAGAGCCCAAAGCATACGAAGGCTGTTTTGGTACAGCCTATTCGTGTTGCCAATGGACTTTAGGTCGCAGCGTGAGAGCACACCGAGGTCGCGCACGAAAGACGCGGGATGCAGCGGTTGATCAGCCACTGTGTACGTTCGGCTGTGCTCGCATTTACCCAACCTCATAAAATGCTACTTAGCAGGGTTGATCGGAAGGTTAACCTCTGTAGATCATGTTGAGAGGCTGTCGAGATCCTGCTGAAGTAAATCACAATCATTGAGTGTGCGGATTACTCTCCACACCTTCAAGTCATCTGCGAACAACGCACATGGTGATTGGAGTAGCTTAGGCCCATCGTTTACATGGATCAGAAACAATATTGGCCCCAGTACAGTGCCTTGGGGCACGCCGCTGCTCGATGAATACCAGTCCGTTAGATGGTTGTCCACCTGGACTCTCCACTTCCGATTAACTAAGAAATTTCTGATCCATTTGTGTAGCGAACAACCAACACCGTACATCCTCAGCCTCTCAAGGAGCACTGCATGGTCAACCTTGTCAAAAGCCTTACTGAAGTCAATGTAAATGACATCTATCGAATGGCCTTGGTTCATCGCTTGTAACCACTTGTGCCTTGTCAACAGTAGGTTGGTAATGCACGAGCGACCTTTCATGAAACCATGCTGTACGGAGATCAACAGGTTGTTCGACTCGAGAAGCTGCAGAAGGTTCTTCTTCATGATCTTCTCGAGCGTCTTTGCCAAAACAGCAATCAGGCAGATCGGCCGGTAGTTATCCACTTTATTTGGGTTACCACCTTTCGCTATAGGCTTTACGACTGAGCATTTCCAGTCGTCTGGTAACAGTCCAGTGGATAGTGACCTGTTAAACAGTTCAGTTACAGAAGGCGCGATGATGGCCGATAGGGACTTGAGGATCAATGGGTGTATACCATCTGGCCCAGCAGGTTTTGTCTCGTCAAGATTTGCTAGAAGCTTGCGCACATCCTTAATATTGCAGTCCAGGCTGTTAAGTTCGGCTGGCGCGGTACTCGTCGAACTCGTTACAGACCCCTGGTCACTTGCTAATACGGAAGCGAAGTGCGTCGCCAATGCGGACGAACGATCTGCACTCGAGGTTAGGGGCTGTCCATCGGAGCCTTCTAACACTGGGACATTGGCTACAGGCCTCAGGCGCCGTTTCACGTATGCAAAGATCCTCTTGGGAGCAGTTTTTGCGGCGGCTGCAAGCTCCTCTTCGAAACTTCTGCGTTTTCTTGTTTTCGCGTCTTTGCAGCGATTTCGCTGTACCTTATACGCATTGTAGTCCTCATCAGAGCCAGATAACACGAACTTGTTCCATAGTCTGCGTCGTCGGGCCAGTTTGTTGTACTCTTTGTCGAACCAATGTGGTTTGACTGGCCCAACTTTTCGAAATTGGAGGGGTACAAATCGGGCGCACAACGATTTTACTCCCTCTTTAATGACAGTCCAACAGGTTTCAATAGATGAATCCTGTGGTAAAGACCAGTCCGTCTGGCTCACTGCTCGAATGAGGCCATTCAAGTCCGCCTTCCAATAGTTGAAGGCTGGCTCCAGCGGGGGAGAGTACGGCAGTGGTAGTTCCAAGCTGCCTATAATCATCGAGTGGTCGCTCGCTCCCAGAGGCTCTAAGACTTGAATGTTATGCACACACTGCCCACTGCTAGTCAAAATTAGGTCTAAGCATGATGCAGCCACGCGCGCAGTAATGCGTGTCGGTTGGTTGATGTGCTTTGTGGCCCCAGTTTCAAATAGCAACTCCGTAAACTTCCTCTCGACTTCACAGTGGCCGATGAGAAGTTCAGCTTCAGGCCACTGTATTCGAGGCAAGTTGAAATCACCCATGAGTAGGAACATCTGACGACTCATGTGGTTGCGGACATGCGGCAACCAGTCCAAACTGCGGCTCAGTGGGCTGCGATATACCACGCCCACGAGCAACTCGCAGCGTCTGAGGTGAATCGAACACCATAACTGCTCACATCGACCATCGGCGCTTTGGTAGGCGCTCACCAGTCTCCCACACAAGGAAGACTTGATGTAAAGTAGAACGCCACCGCGATCATTTGATGGTCTATCCCAGTGGAAACATGAGTAGCCGGTGATTTCTACTTCTTGGATGGTTACCTCGGAGTTTAACCATGTCTCAGCAAGGCCTATTACGTCTGGTCGCTGAGAGCTTACAAAGTCGTACAGCCCATCGCGCTAAATGGGTTAATTCACTAGCTGCCGTTCAAAAGGAAGATGACTATTCGTGTATGCATTATAATGATGTAACGATGGCAAGAAGGCCCTGTAGCACTTGATGAGTTCAAGGAAGGACTAAAGCGGAGACACATCCACGCGAGATGGTGCCGCTTGGATGAGCCGAATATTTTCTGGATGATGATAATGTCTATTAGCATTTATAAAAACGATGTTCTAAATCAACCGAAGGAAACTGGCAATCTGTGCCCTCAGGTACAAACCGTACACATAGATTAGTAGAAAAACCGCGACAAGGCTCCACGTACTTCTTATGGAGATCGTGTGGATACGCCGCGGTATCAGATGTGACATAGGTCATCGACATCTTCGTTTGCTAGAAAAGGATTGTGACGGTCTTGACATCAAACTGGGACTTAGTGTACTGCAGGAGACCGCAGTGCGTGTTGCTCGTCGGAAGAGGTTGCGGCCGAGGGTCAGTTTCGAGCTGTAGGTGGGCATCCACCAGCTCAATCTTTAGGAAACACGTATCCCTGATGAGTATTGTAAACAGGCTGGCTGGAACTGGTAAGAAGTATTATTTGTGTTCCAGTGCAGTAATGCGGACAGCAGATAGATCGGCACAGGTGAGGAGGGACACATTGGGTCTTTTAACCACGATGACTGGGGCCGCCATATGGAATGGGATGCAGGTTCTAGGATACTCATACTCTCCAGTCGTACAAATTCGACATCGGCCAAAGGTAGAGCTACGTATGGGACAGACCTATTTTGGACAGAATACCGGTTGAGCCCCGGGTGCGAGCTGTATTCGGTCCCAGTGCGTGTACGGAAGTCAAGCACATACTAGAACAATGAAACGATCCGGCTTATTAGGTAGTCGGTTTGTTCAATCGACGCGGTTGAAGATTGTAGCGCACGAAGACTCATCTGGCACGGACACCTGTGAAGCCAACATGACTTAACGGAATGACTTCGTCAAAATCGCAGATAATGTGAAACTAAAGCAGCAGCAGAATTTAGCTGTGAAATTCTGCCTAAACCCCAAAATCCTTTACAGGTACAGTAACAAACTCCGTGAAGTGCAGCGTACGCTTCCTGCCATGTACAGGCTAATTGGACAAGCACGAACTACACAACTAGAAGCGAACGCTTTCTATCAGTAATTTTTCTTCAACTTCCAGAGCACAGTCACATTCACCAACCTGTTTACGAAAGTTACACCGCAACCATCGCTTGGCCATATTTTGTTTACTGCCGCGGATGTTCTGAAGAGGCCAATTTCTTTACACGAGTATACCCCTTTTGACGCTGATGAGATTCGTTCAAAAGCGATGAAGTTAGCTGCTATGGATTTTGTTAAATCTCTCTTTTGGTTTTTCTAACGAGGTCTCGTTGAGATTCGGATTGCAGTAATGTGGATACATATAGTCGTCAGTCCAATTCGCAAGAGGGGATCGTGCAGATCCGACCACAGGTTTCGGTACTGGGGCCAAAGTGGTTCTTGATTTATGTTAAAAGAACATAAGCTCGAACTGTCCACTCTATGCCAAAGGTATCAACATGGCGAGGGCGATCAAAACACCAGGTGATATTACAGTACTTAGAGCCGTTCTAAATAGGGTATATCAGTGGTTAATTTAGCATCTGCTTCCGTCTGTTGTGGAAAGATGTGGGGTATTGGAATTACGGCACATGCTAGCATGTCGCTCCAAAGTGTGCAAGCAGAAGCTGCACACGTCTTCTAGCGGAAAGCATCAGGGTCTTTTGATCCTGACCAACCTTGGATTTCTGAAGCGGGTTGGAAGACGTCAATAACAGGCATCCAAAACATGGGCTTTCTGCGGCGTGAATTCGGACTTTTCGACCCGCCGACTTTCCACTAGCTTCTTGGGTCGCACACACCTCTAGGCAATGCAGGTCTGAGGATACATCACATCTTGTTGGAAATACCTCAACTTTGGGCTACCAAGAATGTCAAAGGCTTGTACCATTTGCCGTATGAACAAAGGCTGAGAGTGCTCGCGGTCTTCTGTGGACGATACCGGCGATTGCATTTGGACTTACCACATTCTGAGGGACCCCAATTACCCGTGCAGCCCTTTACTGGAGCTGAGTCACAACACTAATCTGAGAGGCTACCATCTCGAGCTGGCAGAGCTATACAGTCGTTTGGAATGTCGTCGGAATTATATTTTCCTTGAGTGTGTTGCAAGCATGGCATGCCCTACTGGAATCTGTCACATGTACTCCCACGCTGATAGAGTCCAAAGCCCGAGTAGACCGTGCACTCATTTCGCTGCACCATCTCACCTAATTTCCAAACAAATGACTAGATAAAGCGTATATTCCTCGACGATGCGAAAAGCCGTTCTTTAGAAGGATCAGATCAACTATTGTTACATCATTTTCATGTCATTGCAATACTAAGTTTTCAAAAAGAATCGTGGGCGGAAATTTCGCATTTAGCTAACTCAAAGTAATCAGAATTGTTCTACTGATTTTTTTCACCTGTCGTTGAACCATTGCCGAACACTAGTGCCTGCTAGAGACTTCACTGCTGATCGGCTCCCAGAATGCGTTTCCCCTTTTAACCTCCTGTATGTGTTCACCAGGAGACGGCACAACTTTTATCAACGTCCCACTTCCTTACGGTTCCTTACGGACCGACAATGGATCTACGGCTTTTAATTCGTATACTTCAGTGAGTCCACCGGTTTGGACTGACTGTTGCTGGCACTTTGCCTATATTTTGCAATATTCGCCGTGACCATTCTATGCGGTCCGTTAAGCTTGAGCGGTTTTAACCGTAATAATCCATGGTTCCATTGTACCAACAAATAACAATCATCCCGACGCTTTCTAAATTCATGGAAGTCACTATATCAGAAGGAATCATAGGTAAGTTGGAGATTTCCGACATCGTTGCACCAGAATGGCATGGGTTTCTCCAGTATCGGTATTGCACTAACAATTCTCCACTGGCTCGCTCCGGTTGGACTAAAACTATCGATGGCGGCCTAGGAACTGGCGCGTTTTATCTGGATTTCCAAAAGTCCATCGACGATTTGAATCACTGTGTTCTTCACAGGCATCAGAGCTGTGAAACAATGGTTTCATACGGGTAAAATAGCTGATGCTTAACAAGTTCCGCCGGATCATCGTGATGAAAATGCATGAGATAGAATAAATTGTCAGCAAATTTAGGTGTATCCCGATGGACTCACCGCGGTAATCGTAGTATAAAATGTAAATGCACTGTAAGTCAAGTTATGTTCGTTAACGCACATGTGTATCCGTTTACACCGAGTTTGTGGGGACTACAGGGCACAATATTTGTCTGCGTCCTGTTGTCAATAAGTGAACAGAAATGAAATCAGGTAATGCAGGTGCTGTAATGCATCGTCGAGTCGTTTTGTACAAACGGGTGGCGTGGGCGCTGAATTGACATAATCGACGGGACGTATTAACAGTGAGAAATTCTAAGAGAAAATTACTTCCGGCGACATTTCAGCCGACTGTATTGCGTAGCCAGTTTCAGCTGGTGACTGCTCAATTTTGTGTTTCGGCTAAGTATCAGGAGATGGCGCAAGCGTGAAGGTGATTTTTCAAGATCTGGTACACCAGAGTCAGGTCGCTCCGTAGACAGTGATAACTTTCGCTGCGCACCCCCAAAGTTTCCAGTCACAGATGACATGGCAGGTGGAGCAAGCCCTCCCCAATTTCCGTTGCCCTTCGCTGTGCGGTATCCAGTGCGACCAGATCGCTTTTAACCTGGGTTCCCAAGTCTGAATCTTGTACTGCATATGGGGCCTCACATACGCATCATGCATTTGGGGGAAGATGGAGGGGCCGAACCGCCCGGACTCACTCCCTAAGAGACCAAAATGTTGGTTAGCGATTTTGGACGCCTTCAAAGACTGCGCCGAAAAGCCGAGGTGGTCTTGTATCACCACCCCAAGATCACGATCCTCTGAAGCGGTTTACAAGATATGGTCCCCAAGCTTATATGCGTAAGTGGGATTGTGGCGTACATGTACAGCCTTGCACATGTCCGCATTAAATGGAAGTAGATTTACTTTTGACTATTCAAAGGCACGGCCTAAGTCTCTGCAGCACATTGTGATCGTTCTGACGGCCGATCGCCCGCCATGTCTTGGTCTCATCGGTCAAATAGCAGGAAATTCGACTCGATGACACGCCCGAGGTGGTTGATGAAGACCAGGAATAGGCACGGCTCTAACACCGATCCCTGTGGGACACCGCAGTCCACGTCGATAGGATTAGAAAACGAGCCACTAACCCGAACCTGAAGCCGCCGATGAAGGAGGAAAATTCCGATCCATTCAAGGACCGGGTCCCCAATTCCGTAAGTATGCAGCTTCTGAAGAAGGATTCGGTGATCTAAACGGTAGAAGGCTTTATTAACATCGAGATAGATGACATTGGTGCACCTCCCACTCTCGGCTATTTCGGTCCAACTGCCACCCGCAATCAGTAGTTAGGTAGTACATGACTGATGCTGATTGAATCTGGGTTGTTCCTGTGCTATGATGTTAGACCTTTCAAAGAAGACCATTAGAGCCTCAGCTATGGTTGTCTCTATCGCTTTTGAGAGCAACGGGAGAAGAATCACTGAGTGATAGTTGACGGGCTCCGAACGGCTACCACCAATGAAAATCGGGTTGACCATACCCTGCTTACACATGTTTAGAAATTGCTGTTCATCCCAGGATCTTCGGAAAAATCTAGCTAATTGCTCGGCTATCCTCGTAGCTGCCACCTGAAGGGTTTTTGGGATTTGTTATCAACACCGGGGGAACTATGAGTGCGCAACGCTATCAGCTTCCTCAAAACGGTTTCTGTGTGAATATTAGCATCTGGGGGAATAGGACACGCATGTGACATATGCTGGTGGCATGTCGAAATATTGGAGCACATTGCAGTCACAGAACGTTGGCTGCGTCCTCGACAGTTTTAACACATCCAATTACTGAGGTAAGTGGGAGAACACGACGCTTTACATTCCGAAAGCTATTCAGATGTGTGTATCGAAGCTTGTTGTTAACACAAAACCTTTCTGCTAGGCTATGTTGGGGTAGTAATTTGTCTTCGCGTACAAGTGTGGTACAGTGATTACGATGCACTACATAGTTACTTCAGTTGACAGGGATAGGATTCGCTCTATACACATGCCAAACTGCTTCTCTTACTGCCCTGCGTTTTCGGGTTCTGCTCCTAATGATTGATGGTGCTCTTGTAGAATCAATGGACTTGTTTACAGATGCGTATTTGATCAGCTCACTTAACTTGGCAGCAAACTCCGTCCATGTGGTATCCATGGGGCAATTGTCTAATAATTCCTATATGGTATCCTTAATAGGTTCTGTGAGTTTGTCGTTGTTGCGGGCCCGTCAAAAATCCCCGCAAAAACGCGCCAGTAACTCCGGCATAATGGCTGTGGGAAACGGAGTCCAATTTCTCCCCACAACGCAGCAGTGTTCAGCCACTCCGAGGCGCGTCCCAACTGCAAACCTTTTGACAATGCTCATTTACAAACTACCACCTCTTCGTGGTGACAGTTTTCCTTAACTTAATAACCCAAAGCACTCACTGTGATGGCCCTTTGTTGGTCGTAAAAGAGCCTACAGAGGACCACTTGTCTTTTCTTTCTCTTCGCCTCAGTTGGGAGTCGGTCGGATCGCGTGATTGCGTGTGCATCGTTAGCTGGCCAGCCTTCGCGTCTAAGTCATTAGCGCGCGTCTATCGTACCCCCCTCTCGTGTGCGCCCGTTCCGAGGGGTCAGCGTCTATCCGAACACTTGCGGCTAAGATCGGTCACACGCTCGCTCAATTTTCCGTCTCACCCGGCTAATCTAGCGTCATCAGGTCAGCGCAACTCCGTACGATTGGCCAGCGACAATCTTATCAGGTGTTACGCAATCCATATCGAGAGGCGGCGTTCCCTCAATTATAACCGCGGCGACGACTAAGGCAATCTACCTAACCAATCTATAACAGTGGCGACAGAGTTGGTGAACCATGACTGACGAATATGCCGATTTAAAATTGATGCTGCAGCAACAGCTTAAATTGATGTCCGCGCTAACCGAAAAGCTTTCCAGTTCTTCCCTTCATGCAGGTCCGAGCGCCAATTCTCAGTCAGTGGACCAGGTGGTTAGCGGCATCAGCGAATTTCTGTACGACGCCAAGGCCGGGGTAACGTTCGAATCCTGGTACAAGCGGTACGAGGACCTGTTCAGCGTTGACTTGGCTCGCCAGGACGACGCGTGGAAGGTCCGCCTGCTTCTGCGCAAACTTGGTACCCTCGAACACCAGCGTTACACCAATTTCATCTTGCCGAGGAACCCACGGGACGTTACCTTTGACGACACGGTCCGAACGTTGTCACGGATTTTTGGCGAGCAGTCCTCCCTGTTCAATGCTCGTTACCAATGTCTGCAGCTGGTCAAACGTGATGCCGACGACTTCATCACGTACGCGGGCGTGGTGAACCGTGAATGCCAACGTTTTCAACTTGGCTCGCTCACCGAAGACCAATTCAAATGCCTGATCTTTGTCTCTGGCCTCCAATCTCCACACGATGCCGATATCCGGACGCGCCTCCTGTCCAAGCTACAACAGGATGGATCAGTCACACTCCAGAACCTGGCCGAGGAGTGTCAAACGCTGCTCAACCTGAAGCACGATTCTGCCATGATCCAGAACGCCGCCGCACCTGGTATGGTCCAGGCAGTCACAGCACCGAGGGCGCAATCGTCCGCGCGCCCCACCCAATCCGACCGAGCGAAGTCCCCACCCTACGCGTGCCGATTCTGTGGTGCCTGGCATTTCCACCGCGACTGCAAGTTCCGCCAGCATCGTTGTCAACGTTGTGGCAGGGTGGGGCACCGGGATGGTTACTGCCATCCTCCATCTCCCAAGGGGGCCAAAACTGGGCTGGCCCCCACCCGCGATTCAAAGAAGAGGTCCCGACCCAGACGCACACCCAAACCTGGTCCGGTTGGCAGCTCCCTGAGCCTGCTGGCCACGTTCCAAATCAACGCTGCGGATCGGAGAAAGTTCGTCGACGTCTTGATCAATGGTCAGTCGGTCCGATTGCAGTTGGACACTGCGTCGGACATCACAATCATCTCCGAGGATCTCTGGCGATCCCTTGGCAAGCCACCGTTCGAACCGACCTCCCAATCTGCCACCAGCGCCTGTGGTGGTCGCGTGCAGCTAACTGGGCAGCTGCACTGCTCCGTCTCCTTCCGGGGCGCCACGTTCAACGCGATCTGCTACATCACAAAGGCGAAGCTCAACGTGCTTGGTCTCGACTGGCTCGAAACCCTTGGCTTGGCCGATCTTCCTCTTCGGGCCATCTGCAACGTGGTACATACTCCGACAGTGCCAAACGACCGAACTGACGACAAAGCCAGTCAATCCGCCCCCGTGTTCCAGGATTGTCAACAAGCCTCAAAGATGCCACCACACCAATCACCAGTTCCTTGGCAGCCGCCAGCAAAACCGTGGTCTCGAGTGCACATCGATTACGCTGGTCCCATCGATGGCATTTCCTATCTGGTCGTGGTCGACGCCTATTCCAAATGGCCAGAAGTGGTCGCCGTCAACCCACCAACCGCATCCGCCACTCTGACTTGTCTCCAACGAATCTTCAGTCAACATGGCCTTCCCGAGGTCTTGGTGTCCGACAATGGTACCCAGTTTACGTCTTCCGTCTTCGAAGACTTTTGCCGCCGACACTGCATCGAACACCTCCGCTCACCGCCTTACCATCCCCAATCCAACGGTCAAGCGGAGCGATTTGTCGACACATTCAAGAGGGCGCTTTTGAAATCTCGCGGGGAGGGGACCGTGGATGAGTGTCTTCAAGCCTTCCTGCTCTCGTACCGGTCCACACCGAATCCAGCTACGCCAGGAGGCCAGTCACCATCTGAAGCATTGATGGGCCGCAAGCTACGCACAACCAACGAAGCGCTCATTCCGACTGAGAAGCCACCTATTCACTCTGGTCCCTGCACCAAACACAAAGAATTCGCCGTCGGAGCCCCAGTCTACGCTCGTGATTACCGAGCAGGTCATCCTCGCTGGATCAAAGCAACAGTGACGGCCAGGCGAGGTGACATGCTTCATGATGTCTCCGTAGGTGATGACACCTGGGTTCGCCATCGCAATCAACTTCGTCCGCGCCACGGAGAAACCTCCATGCCAGCCAGCTATCCCGTGCGCCTGCCGCTGCACATCCTGCTGGATACTTTCGGATTGGCCACACAACGACAGAGCACGGTCGAAGCCGCTCAGTCGCCGCCGCATCTCGAGAACCCACCTTGCCGACGAACAGAAGAATCCGGAGGTCACCGAAATCCCTCCAGGTCAATCCTCGCCAGAAGCGGTACGCTCTCTCTTCAAAGGGAGGTGTTGCGGGCCCGTCAAAAATCCCCGCAAAACACGCCAGTAACTCCGGCATAATGGCTGTGGGAAGCGGAGTCCAATTTCTCCCCACAACGCAGCAGTGTTCAGCCACTCCGAGGCGCGTCCCAACTGCAAACCTTTTGACAATGCTCATTTACAAACTACCACCTCTTCGTGGTGACAGTTTTCCTTAACTTAATAACCCAAAGCACTCACTGTGATTGCCCTTTGTTGGTCGTAAAAGAGCCTACAGAGGACCACTTGTCTTTTCTTTCTCTTCGCCTCAGTTGGGAGTCGGTCGGATCGCGTGATTGCGTGTGCATCGTTAGCTGGCCAGCCTTCGCGTCTAAGTCATTAGCGCGCGTCTATCGTACCCCCCTCTCGTGTGCGCCCGTTCCGAGGGGTCAGCGTCTATCCGAACACTTGCGGCTAAGATCGGTCACACGCTCGCTCAATTTTCCGTCTCACCCGGCTAAGCTAGCGTCATCAGGTCAGCGCAACTCCGTACGATTGGTCAGCGACAATCTTATCAGGTGTTACGCAATCCATATCGAGAGGCGGCGTTCCCTCAATTATAACCGCGGCGACGACTAAGGCAATCTACGCTACCCAATCCATAACAGTCGTAGTGTGTGGGTGTTGGAAACAAGTCACTTTGTTCTTATGGCTATACCGCATAACACACATAGTTGCACAGTATTGCTACGTGATCACTCCGCCCCCGGAGGACTCTGCATCTTTGGTTTCGCCAGCATGAAATCTTCATTCTTGAGCACTAAATCAAGCACAGATGGTTTTTTCCGTTCTTAATCTGGTGGATCTATTGACATGGCTAAATAACGGAATGCTTGCAATAAGCTCTTGCAGGTCCTCAGTTGGATAGATAACGTCTTACCTCAAGGACATTTGAATGTGAGAGTTCTGCAGTGATGTCTGGCGCAAATGAGATTTACTTAGGAGCGCCGAAAGGATCAGTAATGTTTTCACGTCCATTCTAGATTTACATGAACGTTCTCATGAGAATGATCACCACAAATTTCTTGCCCTTCGCTGATGATCTCACGTTATTATGTGCCAAAAAGTAAGAGGGTGACCACGTAACACTGCAAGGTAAGCTCGATATGGCATATGAATGGGCGACGCAGAACCTGCTTTTTTTCGACATCAAGAAGTGTAAGAGTTAGAGCATACACCGTCAATGTACTCTAGAGTACAGACTGGGGATTATTATTTTCGGTGTTTCCAGGGAATGCTACCTAGAAGTGCTGGTACATGACGATCTTGACAGTATAGCGCGTAGATCGTGCGCTATATATCCGGTACGCGACTAGACGGCCAACCAAAAGTAGTGGGTAGAAGACACAAAAGTAAACTAGGGAAGAAGTTTATTGGACGGGAGGAGCGTTAGCTAATGCTAAAAATAGGGCACCCGGAGAGAGCTAGCTAGGGAGAATGTCGTTGGCGTCGAGAGCGTAGACGGAGCGTCGTTCGCAGTCGAGCCGCGCGCCAAAGGCGGAGATCGTTTTCGTGTTTCCAACAAACGGGAACAACGTTCCAACAGGCAAACCGAATAGTTCCCTAATACATAAGAAAGCTATAATTTGAATATTTTAGAATAGTTTACACAGTCATACGGGGGAATCTCCAGGTCGCTACACAGCCCCCCTCCTAGAAGGGAAACCGTGGGTGACCCTTCGATCTACGTGAGGACTGTCCGTCGCGGGCCAGCCTTCTGCGAGACCAGGTAGTGAAACCTGATGCAGCTGCTGGGGGAGAACCAGGCGATCGGACCCTAGCGGGCTCCCACCCGTGTCCTCCCTAACGGTGCCAAAAACACAAAATGGGGAAGTTCGTAAGCGTTAAATGTTCGCGAGTTCGTGAAGGTCAAATGTTCGCTTCAGACTCGGCATCTCCTCCGGTTCATACATGGAAGGTAAACAGAAACAAAGGTAGTGACGGTGAAGGCGAGGGCAAAAATAAGAGTGGCACTTACCGAATGAGGTAGGCGTCAGGCAAAACGCAGCTCTTGTTGTGTTTTCAAAACGTTTTGTTCTTTTTTGGGTTTTCAAAAGATTTTGCGTTCTTTTTGGGTTTTCAAAAAAAACTTTTGTCGGTTTTTTTGTCGTTTTCACAAGCTTTGGGAGGGTTCGTATGTTGTTGGCCAAAAGGGAAAAGAAAAGCAATAAGAAAAGTGAAAGGAACGCTAATCCCTTAATCGAGCTGGCCAATGAACGCGTCTACCCGACCTATTCGATTTGTTCGAATCAGAGGAAGGCGTCGTCTCAAACGTCCTATCGGATCGCAAAATTGGAGGAACTGCTGAAGAAGTAGCGGTTGGTTCGATGGGAAGCGGCGGAGCTGAAGTGGAAGGCTTGGTTGGAACATGATGCTTGGGTTTAGGGATGTTGGAAGCATGCGAGTTTTCCGTCATAGGCTGGGTTGATTCTTCAGAAGACGAGCAAGGGTCTTCATCGAGCTCAGGTTCCACGTGGGCAACCTTGAGACGGTCAATCGTAACGGCTTCGCGTTTACAGTGACGGTCGATGATAAAAACGCGGTCCTTATGCTGCAGGACCTTGAAAGGACCTACGTAAGGTCGCTCCAGCGGTCTGCGGAGACCATCGAGGCGGAGAAAAACGAACGGACAATGCTGCAGGTCTTATGGAATAAATGATTTACGTTGTTGTTCTCTAACGTCGGGAAGCTTGTAGTGACGCATGCTCGTGGCAAGCTGACGTGCATAATTTGCGTCGGAACGGGTAATTCTGGGACTAACGGAGAAGAAATCGCCAGGTAAACGCAGTGGTTGTCCATATACTAACTCGGCGCTAGACGTACGTAGATCGGCCTTTAGGGCTGATCGGATCCCAAGGAGGATCATAGGCAGCACTTCAGTCCAGCTCAGCGCATTGGCAGTGCTAAGAGAGGCTTTCAACTGTCGGTGGAAACGTTCCACCATGCCGTTTGCTTGCGGATGATAGGCGGTCGTGCGAATGCGTTGGCATCCAATGAGTTTAAGGGGATCGTTAAAGGTCGTAGATTCGAATTGCGGACCGCGGTCTGTAGTCACTGTGGCTGGACAGCCGTGTGAAGCGACCCAGCGGTCGACGAAAGCGCGGATGGGAACGGCTTCGGGCCAACGGGTGCAACGATCGATCATGGCCAAAATATAGACCATTCCTTTGGACGGGGCCAGAGGTCCCACGATGTCGAGATGGACATGGGCAAATCGCGCTGAAACGGGCGGAAAGCGACCAAGCGGAGCGGACACGTGTTGCTGAATCTTGGCTTGCTGGCAGGTGAGACAGCTGCGTGCCCAGCGCGTAAGATCGCGTTGCATCCCCGGCCAAACGTAACTGTCAGAGACAAGCTTAGCAGTAGCTTTAACGCCTGGGTGGGCGATATTGTGGAGGGTGTCAAAAACGATAAGGCGAAAAGTTTCTGGGACGACGGGTCGAGGTCGTCCGGTAGATGTGTCGCATAAAATGGTACCATCAGATGACGGCAAAGGGTGCGGGGATATTTTCAAAGCAGAATCGCGAAGTTCCGAAAAGGTTTGGTCGTTTGATTGCGCGGCGGCCATAGCAGACAAATCGCTTGCCTGCCCGGCAGGACCAATCGCAGATACTCTTGAAAGAGCATCAGCGACGACGTTTTGTTGACCAGAAATGTGTCGGATATCAGTCGAGAATTGGGCAGTGAAATCCAGCTGACGAATCTCACGTGGTGAGTGTCGAGCTGACTGATTTCGGAATGCGTAGATAAGCGGCTTGTGATCGGTGGAGATAATGAAGGTGTTACCTTCAAGGACGTGTCGGAAATGTCGAACGGTAGAGTAAACGGCTAGCAGTTCGTGACTGAACGTGCTGTACTTAACTTCGGCAGGTTGTAGGAGTCTAGAGTAGAAAGCAAGAGGTTTCCAGCCTCCATTTGTATGTTGCTGTAGGACAGCGCCAATGGCGGTGTCCGATGAGTCGACAGCAACACTGAGCGGAGCGTTCGGATCGAAGTGATGAAGCATAACGGCTTTAGGTCAAAGTACCTATAACTGCCAGATTTTTTTGACGATCGATCAGACGGCGTTGCTTCGTGTCAACAAGTAAATCGAAGTGCTGCAGAAAGTCAAGGCCAAGAATTGGCGTCTGGACATCTGCGACGAGGAAGATCCATTTAAATGAACGTCGTAGATTTATATTAAGCGTGCCCGAGCGTTGACCATACACTCGAATGGTGGTGCCGTTTGCTGCGCGCAATGAACCGGCCGCCTCTTCGATAACGTCATTAGAATCACGTGGGATAACGCTGACTTCTGCGCCGGTGTCAACGAGATATCGTACTCCCGTACTGCGATCGGTGACAAAGAAAAGGCGACTGGGGCAGCCAGCAAGGTCCGTCGCCCCTACGTGCTGGCCTACCCGTTTCCCTGCGTGTTGCGCTTGAAGGAACAAGGCGGGCGACACGATCTGGCCTGATGACCAAATCGCTCATGGTACCAGCAACAGCTTGACCTAGGGGGAGATTTCGTACGTGATCTAGGAGGACTGCGACTACTGGAACGATTTCGGCGGTTGGATCCGGATTGTGTTAGCTTCTCTAGTCGATTGGTCAATGCGGCTACTTGCGCTCTTAGTTCTTCTACCTCTGTACTGGAGGTAGACTGAACCTGAGATATTTGGGCGTTGGATTCCCAAATACGGTCGGCAATATCGGCGAGCTGAGGAAGAGGCGCATCGTTTGCATACAAGGGATTGCGCATGTCAAGTGGCAGACAACGAAGCCACATCTCTTCAAGGAAAGAGTCGCCAACAGCGAGAGGCTTAGCTAGAGCTTGCATCTTGTGCAGCAACTGCGAAGGCTTTCGATCCCCTAGCTCGGTTTCGTTAAGAAGCTGCGTGACGCGAGCATGGTCTGATATGCCAAATCGCTTTAAGACGACGGTCTTAAGCTCATCGTAACTTTTCTGATGTTCCGGAAGTTCCAAGATGTCGTCGAGGTCATCGACGGCTTGCGGGTGAAGCGCGGCGACAACGCAGTGAAATTTGACGCTGTCAGAGTTAACGCCATGTAACGAAAATATGGACTCTAGCTGGTTAAACCAGGCCTTAGGGTTAGTCTCACGGAAAGGCGGGATAGGAAAACGGAATGCACTAACCTGATCGTCAGGTGAGTGAAAAACCTTCATGGTGAAAAATTTCGGAGCGTGTGAAAGTGAATGCAAGTATTAAAAAGAAAAAGTAGAAGGTTAGATAGAATAATTTACCGGATCTGAAAAGTAATATTAGTACCGAACTCACTAAAAATAGTTTTCTTTCGGGGTCACCAATTATAGCGCGTTGATCGGGCGCTATATATCCGGTACGCAACTAGACGGCCAACCAAAAGTAGTGGGTAGAAGACACAAGAGTAAACTAGGGAAGAAGTTTATTGGACGGGAGGAGCGTTAGCTAATGCTAAAAATAGGGCACCCGGAGAGAGCTAGCTAGGGAGAATGTCGTTGGCGTCGAGAGCGTAAATGGAGCGTCGTTCGCAGTCGAGCCGCGCGCCAAAGGCGGAGATCATTTTCGTGTTTCCAACAAACGGGAACAACGTTCCAACAGGCAAACCGAATAGTTCCCTAATACATAAGAAAGCTATAATTTGAATATTTTAGAATAGTTTACACAGTCATAAGGGGGAATCTCCAGGTCGCTACAACCGCTCACGTCAGGCCGTGAACTCATCAAAAGTCAATCAGCATAGTCTATTTCGGAGGGTATTCGATTAACTTGACCTATCCATCCTCCCAGATGCTCAGCGCTAATATTATAAATAAGTACTAAACAAACCGTTTATTCCTCGACGATGCGATACACAGTCCAACGGTGTTGCATGATCAATCTGTGCAACGAGATCGTATAGGATAGTTAATTGTGTTTATTTTGTATAATGAATCCCAAATGGGTTTTATAGTGAATGGCACTCTGAAGGTATCAGAGGGATTAACAAACTGGGAATGACAACAAATAGAGCTTTAGTCAACAGTTCAATTAAAGTAATACGACCAATCATGAAATCGTTCCCATGGGTCCTGCTTCCATGCAGGGTATTCACACGATGGGTTTCTCCCGCATGCTCCAGCTGGCTGTCAAATAGACAAAAAAGCATCTAATCAGTCACCTGTTTACTAAATGCTTTTTATAAGGGCTGTTTTATTCATGTACTATAGGCGACGAAGCCTCAGTCCGTTCAGATTACGCCATTTATACCTGGCAGACCTGAGCAAAGCACGATCTTGAGGCACTCACAATTCCACAACGGAGAGCGACCAAGAAGGTAACGGATCATTCCATCTTCATTAGCAAATGAGCCTGAGAGACCTGGGGGTCTATGGTGGACAGTATGGCCGCCGGAGTGCCGATTTGAGAATGGCGCATCATATCCTATGAAGCTTAACTAGTTTGCCGTCACATTCTGAAACTCAGATATTATACAGCACTATGGGGCCATCCGCTAAAGCCGGGCAAACGGTCAGAATTTATGCAATGTTGTCGGTGTCAATACTGGAATGTTGTTTCTTCCCCCGCATTACCAGTACTCAAAAGACATCTTAACAAAGCACCCACACATGTGCATTAGGCTATACAGCCCTTTTGACTAGGCATAAACGCGACACAAACAGGTGGTTTGCTCAGTTTAATTATCTGCTGAGTACACCAGGATTTCCTTTATTTCGCTCACACTGCCTCATTTTCCCACTTACACCTACTCTCCAATGGAAGATGTAAAGCATTCGCTTCATTTATTACAGTAAATTATTGTTTTCTTCCAATACCGTTAGGGATCCGTCAGCCCAAGCAAAGTTTACGTTACTGCAAATTATTTGCGCCGAGGTACCAAATGACGGTTGAAGTTACCACCATCAACAAAATACGTTTTTTCTGTTTTTCATGCCTGACATTTCGGAAGCTGCGCGCACGAATAATGGCTCTCCTTTCATTGATACTGTTTTCACCCGGTTTACTATTAACAGTTGTAGTAACCATATCAAATCGCATCCGTCCCAGCACTCCGTATCAAACGGTTCAGTGAAAGCGCATTGCAGGTAGTAGATCGGGGATTAATGAAACATCAGGCCAGGGTCCCACCGAGTTAGATCATTTCTTTTTCGACCACAGAAGACAACAGAAATCGTGTACGGAGCTGGAGTTTAGTTGAAACCTAAGGGAAAGATCACACACGCTGTCTCCTAGCACATGCGCCGGAATAGAACTGATGGAGAGGATGACAGTCCAAACCCAATTGTCACATGATACACATTGGTGACCGGCGTTGGCGATCAACTTGTGGTCAGTGGACAAACTTCGGCTATTAAATCGCGTCCGCCTAATAAACGTAGTCACATTTGAGTTTGGGCACTGAAGTGACCACCGTGTAGTCGGATTGCGATACCCAATCTCCGTCTAGACCTAGCTTGAGGTGACGTTTGAGGTACAGAGCTATGCTCACTCGAACGAAGAGTAGGCCGCAGAGGACGCAGCATGCAGATGAGCGAGTGAGACGCTGCCAAGGCGATCGAACTGCGTGTCCATTGTATCGGTTCGGGTCAAGCGGTGACAACAGCGAAGACCATGGCGATTGTCTCATGGTCAAACTACCCCAGACCCGTGATCCAGTCTGGGTGGATGACGCATCCGACGGGTGTTCACATCACAGACGCACATACGCGCGCGCACAGGCACACCACGCGTCCGTCCCCACCTTAATCACAAAGGATCACTGCATGGCTAGCTCACAGTTTAATTGCGTTGTGTCCCGTTCAAATAGAGCCTGGCCTCTCACCAAGCTCTGGCGTCACGCATTCCTATTAGATGTGCATTCGCTCTACTACGCACTCCAGTGGTTACCATTCTGATCAACCAACGTGACAGTACAGGATCCAATCGATTATCGGATTTTCATGCAGAATAGTAATAATTCATTTTTCGATGACAATTGAATTCATTTTAAAAATGGCAAGCTCCCTACACAAATTAAAACGAATGAAGTGTGTAACACAATGCCACCAGTGACAAATAGGTCAGAAATGTACAACAAGCGGGAGGTTGTTAAGTACTCAAAGAATTTATACTTATATTGACAGCGTGTAGTTTGCCAGAGAAAATAAGCCTAATGTTCCCATTCGGCCTATATTAAAGCGTATAGGTTAGCCGACGCACAGACTAGCTAGCCCAGAGGTCACCAACCTACGGCCCGCGACGTCACTTCATCCGGCCCAAGAACGACACTCGATTTTGAACATCCAACTAATTCACCTGCCTATCCTAGCCCTGTGGTTAACCCTTTGTGTCCTGGCAGTACTTATAAGTACCACTTTGTTTGAATTGTAATACTGCTTCAGCGCAAGGATCATTTCTGCCGGTAGTCGCGAGGATGCGCACAATAGCATTCTGTCAATTATTAAGTAAATGCCAGAACTCCGATGCTTTGATCTGCAGTGTGTGGAGTAAAATGTTGTGGTTCATGTCGAGATGTATGTAAATTAATTCTGAACTCAAAGGGTTAAGGTCTTCGCACTAATGCACTTTCGATCAAGTCAGTGCATGACACCATTCTGTCTGAACACATTCACGCATTACCATAGCGGCATCACAGCTATGTTTGGCCCCCTTCATGTCGCCTATCAGCTTCGACAGTTTGAGCGATACGTTGCATGTAGCCAAGTGAACGGGACCGCTCGCACCGCAATGCCGCACTTTGCACTGTAAGCTTGATTGCATGTTGCATTCTCTGACCCTGAATATCCGTTTGGTGACCCCATTCACCTGCTTGCTCGTTAGTGTGCATGTGACACACGCAGTCGTATATTTCACGTGCATGCGCCGTGGCGTTCGTGAGGCTGTGAATGAAATTGATCCATGTGACATAGGCAAGCCACATTGTGGCTTAGTAAACTGTCCGAAATCCTCTTGTGAAGATGAGCAGGTCAAGTGCTCGTGATATTTTCGAATTCATGACGTCCATGAGAAGTAGGACCCCGTCAAGACAACGGGAGGATGCTACAGGCGCTTCAACGCTGGTCAGAAATCCGCTTAATGTAGAGACGGCCAAGTGTCTGTGATAAATCAGACGGGCGGAGAAGTTGTCACTGGGCGATTTCGGGTCTCTGCGGAACGTCCGTTTGCCATTCAAGGCACCGTAGTTGGAAAACGATGCCGCAAGCTGCTCATTTCAGCCGACTGTATTCATATATTTTGCAACCGCCCTTGTGTGATATATGTATTGTAGGCTACAAAAGTTATGCTACAAGCTTCACCTGCATGTTTGGTGAGCCGTAACTTCATCAGAGACTGCTACTTCTCTGCTTTACAAGGGTTCTGGTAGGATGCTAATTACGTTTCAAATTCAGTGTCTTACCTTTTCAGCTCACGTGAACTGCACTGCTTTTTATGACTACTAAGAGGAGGAAAATGGACGCATAATGTCGCGTTTTCAACGGCGAATTGAGGATGAGGTATTTCTTCGTGGAGACAAAGATTTTGAAATTCAGTTGTGTCGTATGCGGCGAAAGCATAGCGATTTTGAAAGAGTACCATTCGGCCAATGAGGCCGAGGAAGAAACCCTCAGGGAGATATGAGTCCACGAAAAGCGGTTTTGAAACACAAAGAAATCTCTTCAATAGAAACTTTACTGAAAATGGCTGCCACTCGTAAAAGTCGCAAAATAGTTCATAAGATGGCTGAACGAGGAAAACCGTTTACTATTAGTACATTAATCGGAGTGCATAATGGAAGCAGCGAATGACAAGTCTCTTTAGAAGGCCGATTTGTTTTCTACTGTCAGCCTTTCGGCAAGTTCTGTTGTGCGGAGAACAGAAGAACCTGGAGAGAACGTAGTGCTACAGATACGCCAGAACCTAAGGACTTTTTGTGGTTTTCTCTGGATAAGTCTACGGATAAGTCTACTGATTTGTCGAGTACGGCACAACTCCTCGTCTTCATTCGTGGTGTCAATTCGAGATTTCTTATAACCGAGGAGTTGGCGTCGGTCTGCAGTATGCATGAATCGACAAACAGAAGAGACATTTTCGTGGAAGTGCACAACATTTTGCAAGATTGTAACCTTCCGTGGACTCGGCTTCGAGGTGTGACATTTGATGAGGGGAAAAACTTGGCAGCAGTGCGAGTAGGTCTGGCAGAACAGAACACGGCTCAATTGGAAGATTTGGCAATTCCGGCCGCTCTGTGCATTCACTGCATCCAACATCAACAAGCACTCTGTGAGAAACACGGATGATTCTTGTGTATTCAAAGCAGTCGTCTCTGCCGTTAACTTCATTCGGAGACATGATCTCAATCACCGTCAGTTCTGGTCTTTGGTGGATGACATTGATTCCGAATTCTGTGACTTACCTTACCACGCATCAGTGCGATGGCTCAGTTGCGGTAAAGTTCTATTACGTTTATACAAGGTCCGAAACGAAATAGCTGCGTTCCTGAATTAGAAACAAAAGCTGACCCACAGCTGTCAGATCCTACCTGACTGTCAAAGTTCACATTAATGATTAATATCACATCCCACATGAGTGATCTGTTTGACGGGCTTGCTCTTCACGGTCGCTAGATCGTTGGATATTCGTGACTGTCTCGTCAGGTGATTGTGTCGGATACACGCAGGACAATCGTTCAGAACTATAGACCGCTCATCATTCGTGACTATGTCCTTTCATATGGTTGGCCTATTGATGTTTTGCATCCCAGTTGCTCACTATCAGTTTTTCCATACAGATCCTCCTACACGGTTGTGTTTTGCTTCCCGTTCGGAGTGGGATCAATTGCAGTCAGCCGTTATAATATTTCATGCAGGATTTTCCTTTCACAAATTTCAAAATAGCAAGAAGCAAAAAAGAGGGTACCCTGAATTCGGACATTTCGAGTGTTCTCGTCAGCTGTTAAACACATTGATTAAATTTTGTGTTTTAGATGTTCCAGAAAACTGGTAGCTCTGGTTGATAATTCAGTTGCTCATTTGTTCGCCGAGCTGGGAAATTTGTTTGTAAACGTTTCACCGCCATGCGAGGCGGCATCATCCGTGCGTCTTTCGTTGAGAGCCACGCTTGCAGGAACTCCCTTGTTTTTCTTGTTTCACCTTGTGCCAGGACTTCTGTTTCGGCCCAATCTAAGCTGTGTTCTTTTTCGTCCACTTGTACTGAGGCTAGCGATAATGCATAGTGCCTTTTGCATGCGCTTTTGTATTCTTGTATTCGTGTTGCTAATTTTCTACCTGTTTGGCCATCATAGTACTTTTCGCCATTTCTACAACTTAATCTATATACAACATTACTTTGCTCATGAGCTTCCAGTTTCGCTTTCGGTTTCGACAGTTTTCCTCAATGTAGCAGTTGGTTTGTGTGCTACGATGACGTAATGTTGGTTGAACCGTCTTGCTGCCATTTCGGATATATTCTTCATATAAGGTAAAACAACGCCTCTCCGCCGTTGGTGCAGACGGTCTGTTTGGTTTGTTGTGGTTCAGAAACCTTTCGATGAAGCTTCGCGGGTATCCATCGAGTTGGAAACATTTAAATAGCTACTTCTCTTCTTGTTGCTTTGCCTCCGCGGTACTGCAGTGTGTTTGCACTCTACCAAATAATGTCCGCACACAGCTTACTTCGTGGCATTTCGGGCGATTACTGTTACATTCGGAATTTGGTCCGTATGTGACCATTTTCTCTAATCTGATGTTTGCGACCTCCCTTCCATGGTTCTGGTTACTAATACATCCAGGAGAGGCAGTTGGTTTTCCTTCTCCATTTCCATCATAAACCGGATGTCTTAATGGGGTTGTTCAATAGCTGCTGCGCGACTGTAACTTGATTGTGTATGATGATCACAAAAGTGTCGTCAACCTATTGGACCCACAGCTTCGGATTAATGAGTGGGAGTACATCTCCCTCCAATTTCTGTATGACCATCTCCGCGATGAGTCCAGATATAGTTGATCCCATTGCCGCGCCTTTCATTTGGTCGTAAATCTTCCCGTTGGAAGAGTAGGTTGACAGACACAACTGGGGTAGCTTGTATACGTTTTCGGTCGTTAGGTTCCCGATTGGTTGTTCGCTGCTGTTCAGGCGTTCTGTGATGAGTGTTGTTTCCATTTGTAAGTTTACAGACGTAAAGAGGGCAGTCACGTCGAAAGATATCATTGTTTCATCATCATCTATTCGCAATTCTTTGAGCTTTTGTAGAAATTGCTGGACATTATTAATGGAATATTGCGATCCACAGGTCAGATGTTTGAGACGTCTCCACATTTATTTCGCCAAGTTGTAGGTGGGTGTTCCTGGTACTGACACGATTGGTCGTAATGGTGCATCATCTTTGTGTACCTTTGGGAGTCCATAGAATTGCGCGATGCTCGAGTCATGGGCTCTCATTCGTTCGCTCTCCTCCTTCGTGATTTGATTCTTTTCTTGAAGTTGGTTCAATTTTCTGTTTAATTTGTTTGTCAGCCGTGAGGTTGCATCGGTGTCAATGCACTTGTAGGTCGTTGCGTCGTTCAAGCGACTTAAAGCTTTCTCAGTGTAATCCGCTTTATCCATTACAACAGTCATCCACCCTTGACTGCCGGCAGGATAATGATCTTTTCGTCAGACTTCAAGGTGTTTATTGCCTGCTTTTCTTGTCTGCGTAAGGTATTGTATTGCCTGTTATGCATTATAGATGGAACAATAGTGTGTCTTATTTGCTTTTGAGTCTCTTCCACAATTCTATTGAATTGTAGAGCGCTTTCGGATGCTGCCAGAAAATATGTAGTTGCTGCATCACTGAAGTTATAGTTTAGTCCCTTGATGAGGACTTGTTGTTCCGATTTGTGAATTTGTCGTTTAGACAAATTTCTGATCCAGCTATCACTAGTAGTTCTGCCTTTAGCAGAGGTCAGTTTTGATAACTTATCGAGAAGTGCAGTATGTTTCTTTGTCCTAGTTTTTGATGCGCGACTTTCTATTGCAGAGTCAACTTGTTCTGTTCTTTGTTGTCCAATAATCTGAAGACAGGTAGACCGATGTTCGTCCAGACATCGTTCATATTTCTTGAGTCGATTGTGAGCGTCGGTGATAATCAGCTGTAGCATAGCCTGCCAAATTGCCGAGCGGCTTCTCACCCTTGTGGATGATAAATCGGCGGTTTGTAGCTAATACCTCGGGGAAGAATGTCCCGTCTCAGGTATTCATGAAGGAAGAAGAGCTGTTGCCTTGTAGAGGCTTGTCTGCAAGCGTAGTCCTCCCAACGGCGAGCAGAACGGAGCCTTGAACGCCAGTGAATATTTAAATTGTTTCGGAAAACTGGTAGCTCTGGTTGATAATTCAGTTGCTCATTTGTTCGCCGAGCTGGGAAATTTGTTTGCAAACGTTTCACCGCCATGCGAGAGGTGGATTGTAATCTCGCTGATTTAATTGTCGATCCGTGATCGGCGTGCAGGTGACTTTTCGGTACTGACGACTTCGATCTGTGTCCCGTGCTCTCTACCTATTTCCCCGTAGCGGTAGTCGTCGTTCGGGTTGTTCCTATTCAAGCAACGTCACATAATTTCTCTAAGTTCTCTCCGTCGGAGGGTTGGTAAAG